>NJDD01000210.1:524649-579641 GCA_002245505.1 Calephelis nemesis
TTAAAACAAAAGATAACAAAATTAATAGCATGATGTAGAAATCTACATGCTAATGTTGGAAGAGTCGGCAAAGAACAATACACCGCAAATTGGTTGTAATTTTTAATTTAAAATTGGAGAACACGTAAAAACAGTTCATCTTATTTAAACGTCGTAGCTGTAGTGTTGCTACTTAAAAAACTTTTTCTATTGAACATAAATTAATGTTGTGTTTTTAACACATGCAACAACAGAATTCCAGAAAATTTTAAAGTCAGTATGACATATAGCATGAAGTCCGTTATAATTGACACTGTCATTTCCGCGTCATACATCGGAGTAGTCTTAACCAGTAGCCAGTAAATTATGTGTTTCTCACCATACAATGGCCTGTTACGAGATAGTATCACGTTTAATTAACATTCCATATCTTTAGGAGCGTAACCGCCGAGAAATGTCAAAATGTCACTTTTATACAGCGTCCGTGAGAGACCCGTCGACCATTTTGTCTTGTTTTTGAATTAATGTTAATTGATGCTGATGCTTTTCACTTGTTGGAGTAAATCGTTCTTTGTCGATTGACAGCCATGTTGAATTAGCAAGCTTTGTTCGTCTGATTTACATAAAATAAAGTTCTGATAAGCTTTTTTTTTCAATTAACGAAATCCATTTCGTGCATAACTTAAAAGTTTTAATCATTTGTATTTCATAATTTTTTTAACTTAAAATTTTACTTTCTATTTAAGTTACACTTAGTTTACACTCCTCACAAAGAACTGACGCCATTTTTAAATGTAGTTGACCTACTCGTATGTACCGGCCTATCATTTTGACTTTGTTAATTGACTTCACGACAATACTACTAGTAAAATAACTACGTTAATAAAAACCGAATCCTTAAACTAATAATTCTGTTAAAAGAAAATATTAAATTGGCTTGGCACCGACTTTAAACCTACTAGTAAATGACACATATCTATTTAAAGTAGATATTTGATAAATAGTGTACCTATATGCGCCGCCTATAGATACGAAAGATGTATCTGGTTTGTTTCTTTTTGTACATTATTGTTTATCTACTCACATAATGTTTATTTAAAAAATACTTCTAATAATTTTTAAACGAATTATACAAATCGATTCAATTCCAAAATAAGTAAATTATATTTGTATACATGTTAATCAACATTACTAATATAATTAAATACAATTGTTATTAAAAGTAAAACGCATGAACACTGAAATGTTCAGAAATTGAACCTGAACAGTCGACGGTCAACGTTGTTTCCTGTGTTCATAAATCCTATAACTAACGAGGCAGGTTGAGAAAACATTTTATAGAATCTATACTTGCTATCATCGGCACTTGGTGAATTGTATACACACTTTTTCGTAGTAAGACATTTGTACTCATCCACTATACACTTTATCTAACACTTTACGCTACTCTTCAGCCAATCGGTTTTACTTTTTACAGCATCATCAGGGCTTTGAAACTAAAGGTGAAAATACTGTTTTAGTTTAACTTTCTGTACTTATTTGGTTAAACTAAAACAGTATTTTCACTTTTGTTTCAAAGCCCTGATGATGCTGTAAAGTGGATGAGTACCAGTGTTTTACTACGAAAAAGTGTAAAACATTTTATGTTGTACCAAAGTAATACTTTTGACATAAAAAATAACACGAATAAAACATTCTGAAAAATCCAGCTCTGACAAAATATTTATTTTGATGATCATAAATAAACTACACGTCATTAAAATAAAAAAAAATCCCATCTTTTTAAATTTCAGTGATATATTTCATCATTTTGACAGTTTAAATGAATCTGGATATTGGAATAAAAATATCATAGCCGTAATATTGTTGCATTATTATAACAGAATTCTTACACAAATTAAATTATAGCAAAGAATCAGCTTCGATAGCCACTGAATAATGTACAACGTAAAATTAGACACCGCTTATAAAAAAGCTTTTATTGGTAAAAGAAGAAGGTTTAATTTTGAATATTGAAAGGTAAATACAAGTTTGCAGTATAAAGGTGTCAACATTCACACAGGTTTATTTTGTTTTAGTGCTAATAAGAGATTTATGTCCTGCTGTGCCACCGGCTTATGTCCTGCTGCCATAAACCATGACACAAATAATGTTTTGGTAATTAAGATTAAATGGATTTCTCTTGGAAGATATTAAAATTGCTTGAAGATGGTGGATTTAATCTCTTGCTAGCTATACATTTTGTTTGACATGTTTCATTTAGAATTTATGTATTTTCGGACTTCGGACTTACTTATACATATAACAAATGGTACGACCCTACAAACTCTAATGCTGAATAACAACACCACCTAACCTAGTACTACATCTGTAACGTCTTTACTCACCACAATCATGTGCCTGTTTCTAGGGTAATGAACATATTGTTAAAGTAACGTAAAGAATTTTCACACCGTTATCCTCGAAGCGGTAGGTAGATGTACAAATAAATCCACGACTAGTCGAAGACATTAAGTGCCACAATATGATAGGTGGTAAACCTATCGCCAAGCGGACACATTTCCAATCCCAAGCCACGTTGTTTTTATTACAAAATTTATGAAACACATTTTCTTTTTATCGTTCGACCGAATCGAACTCGGGACCTCATGAAGTCAAATCCAACAACTGGACCGTTAGAAAACAAAGGTGAACATAGCTGTTATACTAACAATAACAATGTAAATCCATACTAATATTATAAATGCGATAGTATATCTGTCGTTCTGTCTTATCGCTTTTATAAGTAAAATAGCTCGACCAATTTTGATGTAACTTGATTTGCGTTCCCGAAATCAATCATACCACATATGCCCTATACTTAGTTGACATTCCACGTAGGTACCACAAAAGGGTTTGAGACAAATTTGAATTCAGATTGAAATTAATGGTCCGTTGAATTTTTGATGGTTAAAATTTAGAAATATTGAAATAAAAGTGTACTGTTTAGTTTACTATCTTCAACCTAAATATCACTTTCCACCAGATGATTTGTGACTATGCTATGTTTAAAAAATGATAAAAACAGTATGTTTTCGATCGGCGAACAACAAAAGGCATGTACATACACTCGGATTACCGGATGCGAGGGCGACATGATAAAACCTCTTTTGGAGTGTTAATGCCGTGACAAATGTACAATTTATGCGGTTGTGGTGGCAGTGTGCACCCCGCTGAGACGTCTCGTGGACCGGCCAGATATTACCGATACACCTATATCTATTTACTTAATTGCCACTTGGTTCAGTGTTTATTAAAAACATTGAAAAACTAGAATATGAAATATTTTAATATGAGCAGATGAGTTTTGTAGGGCTCTAAGATGAGACAACCTCATCACCCGCTAGTAGAAAAAAATTGATACTCGTATATTCATCGGACCAGTGGCAAAGTTTTACAAAAGACTAGCCTGTATTGAATCGCTTTCGCTTCGTAATCACCTTCCACCATCAAGTTTGCTATCGCCATGGTGGTGTTCAAATTGGGGTACAGTTCTTAGCTTAAGAGCATTAATTTTAAAGTACCATTTCCATTCCATTTACTTCTAATTGTCTTATCAAGATCAATTAGAAGAGAATTAAAACGAGAAAAGTAAAAAAAATATTAAAATATAGTTTATGCCGTGTTTTACGATACAAATCCAATTCTTAACTAGTCATACAAAATATAATCGACTTGAATCAATGAGGTCCAAAATACCATATCAAGAATTTTCAACACTAGGCAAAAATCCTATGATCAGTGTGACGATATATAATGTTTTGTTATATTATTTTATAAAAACATATTTTTATAGCCATACTTTTAGCCAGTGATTACTATAAACTGTTACGGGTATAATGAAAGCAATCGCTGGTCAAATTTAATAAATGAATTGAAAATGATATACAGTTAGCAACAATATTTTGTAACAAAATTATCAATTTAGTAATTAGACTTTTGTCAATAAATTACTATTAAAAATCGATCTCAGTATAATGTATGATAATAGTTACTACTATTAAGGCCATGTGCACAAAGCTAATCAAATTTCCACGCCAGTAAACAAAACATAAACTATACACGAACATTATATCAACAATACAATAAAGAGGCCCATTTAAAATATAAAAAAACTATCGGCTCGAGTAAAGACCGATTGTTGTGCAAACTTGCGATTCGATCCGGTAAATGGGGCGGAATTAAACGGTCCGCGAATGTGAACGCTGCTTAATGATTTAGAAATTAAATCAATCTTTTTGATTTCAATTTTGCTACCTAGCAATAAGGTTTAAATTTATTTGTTTATATTGATAGTTACATCTCTATGTTTGTGAGATGTAGTAGAATAAAAATCACTTATGATAATATTAATAATCCTTAGTTTACCTCGATTTGTGATTATTTTTATAATTTTTTGAGAAAATAATGGCGGCTCTATTGATCTATTTGATGTATGGCGCAAGTGAACTCAAGCGCATGTAAGGACCGTTGAGATATAATTTTTAGGATATGATATGGGATTTCCGTTATTTAAGTGTCGGCATCTTTTTAGAACTTCCTGTATAGAAATAATGATTACCCCCAACTATTGTAATGCCATTGATATTTTTTCGAAAATACTGAAATGATCAAGTTCAAGAAGTAATTCGAAATCTATCAATATATATCTGCGTTTATACATTTATTTACCTATCAGTTACAGCTGGCACTTAAATAATAGAACATGGAGTTAATTTCTTAAAACCTAATCAACCAATCAGCATCAGAAATGGTTATTAGAATCTAGCAAGAATTAAAAAAAATTTAGATATAGAAGACCTTTAAAATTAACGTAAATATTAATAAACGTATTCTAAAAAAATTGACTTTTCGAAATCTCTTCCTGGATTTTTACAAGTACAGTATTTAGAAGTAGAGGCAAACGTCCGCCAGGGTAGTGATTTTCAACTCTCACGAAAACTTTTAATACGAGAGGTCTCACAGCTTCGTTGCTGGTCTTATAGAGATAGAAATAGTATTTTTTAAGATCTGTGTGTTATAATATCATAATAACGATTTATAAATATTGTTTTTTAAGAATTACAGCTCAGTGTAGGTAATGACTTGAAACCCGCATGATAGAAAGCTTAGGTGGAGTCTAAGGTAAAGGCACACTCAGAAAAAGACTTCACTAAAGTAATCTTAGCTGCATTCACTCTTGCTTTGGATACTTTCAAATTATACTGTTCCGAAAAAACTGACTTTCAGTGACAGAGGGTTCCAATCCTTTGCAATATGAAACAACAAATCTCTTTGTACGTGCTTGCAGTATGGCTTGAGTTACGGTACAAGAATAGAGACGATGGGATCAAATTATAGAGACCCTGTACGAGATTACTTGTTTCTATGATAATGAAAGGCAAACAAGCAGACGGATTTCCTGTTGGTAAGAAATTAATGCTGCCTAAAGTCACCAAAGGTAGTATTGGTGCGTTGCCAACCATATGCCGGGATGTTACGCCTCGAGCGAAAGTAAATTTACCGACTACCTTACCCTCCGAACAAGAACAAGTCAAGGGCCTTGGCATAACGTCAGTGCTTGCATTAACGTTATGGCGGCAGGAACAGGTAAGGCGGTGGTACCAATCCGTCCGAGTTACTGTGAAACTCTACCACCTAGTAGGATGTTACGGTGTTGATGACGGTAAGCCTATGCTCGCCTTTTACGAGCTGCCCGGCAGGAAGGCATACGGTCTATTCTACAAAGGAGCACGAACCAACGCCGTTTTCCAAAGTATATCCCGTAGCATGTATCCCGTAGCGGACGATGCTCAAGAATGTCAAAGGGCAAATTCAGCCTACAAGTGACAATATTATTTTGTACACGTTCGCACTACTAAACGCAATTGTCTCGGTGTGAAACACTATTCCATCCTGGCTAGAATTTTCAGATTATATACATCGCCTCTGTGGTCTAGCGGTTCAGTTGTTGGACTTGACGGCAAGAGGTCCCTGGTTCGAATCCCAGGTCGGACAACAAAAAGAAAATTGGGTTTTTCCAACTTTCTAATAAAAAAAACGTTGTTCTTGATTGGATATGTGTCCGGTTGGCGATAGGCTTGCCACCTATCACATTATGGAACTTAGTGTCTTCGGCTAGTCGTAGGTGACCTGTTTGTACCTCTGTCTACCTTTTCGGGGATATGGGAGTGAAGATACTTCTTCTTCTATATACACAATTTCCGAATCCATCATTCTGGTGTAGAATTGGCTATATGGGTTCCAGCTAGGTATCTCGTAAGAAGCGAGCAAAGGTTAAATATGTCACTACCAACAAGAGCAATCGTGGCAGAGTTCTGTGCTACAATGCGGGTTTTTTTCCGGGTTACTTGTTCTCCTTACTTGTTCCTGCCGCCATAATGACTGCGACATGTTCCAGTCCAGAGGGTAGGGTAGTCTTTTTTAAGGAACAGGCCAACTGCCTTCCTGCCAGGCAAATATAGGCCTACTGTCACTAGCACCGTGACTGACTAGGTGGTATATTTTCGCAGCGACTCACCCGGATTGGTACCACCGTCTTACCTAATCCTGCCGCCATAACGTCATTGCTTGCCGTTGACGTGTTCCGGGTTGGAGGATAAAGTAGCGGGTAAACTTACTTTTGCTCGAAGCCTAACATCTGGGAACCAGGTTGGCAACGCACCATAACCACCTTTGGTGTCTCTAGGCGGCTTGAATCTTATCATCAGGAAACCTGTCTGCTGATTTGCCTTCCAAAAACATAAAAAAGGGTAGTCGTTAGACTTGCACAATTGAACAAAAGACAGCAACGCATCTACGACATCTATGGTATAGCATAGGCGGTTGTCTCTTACCATCATAAAAGTCATGTGCGTATTTGCATTCTTATTACATAAAAAACGTGTCAAGATAACAGCGATCCCATAAGACTGACTCACACACCTTATCAGCGGTACATTTAATATCATAAAGCAATCACCAATCGCATTAAACAAAGATTAAATCAGTTGGAATGCGGTCCACACATGTCTCCGAAAATAAAACAAAATGGCGTTAAGTAGGCACCAATATCTCTATTGAACTATGAGCGAGATAGATGAATGTACAAAAAAGATACGATATCGAAAGGGTTGAGCTTATTTTAAAATTTGTCAATATTTATTGACACCTGCTTCTATTATAAACACATTTTTTTTTTATATCCGAGATTTAAAAACATCTAGACAGAATAAATTATTTATTCATATTTTGTAACTCAGGATTGAGGCCAGTTTCAACATCATCTTTTTATTATCCCTAATTTGTGACTGATAATATAATTGAAGTGATTTCGTCGACGATTTCCATTTTCACACATTTTGATGGGTTCTGCAATAATACATATTCTACTATTTCACTATTTCACATTATTTGTATAAATGAAATACGTTCTAAATTTACAAGTAAAAATGTAATCTTGATTTGAATATTGTAGTTTTTTAATGAGAATTAAAACCATAGACCAAGATATCTTGCTATATGTACCTATCTTTTTTTATTTGCAGTTATCTCAGGCAAGTACATCAAGTTGATGCCTATTTTATCTATCGTCTCTTCATTTACCGTTTCATATTTTAAATTACGTGTCGTTGGTTCATCACGTTTCTTACATATCGTAATTTTAGTTTTTCAAGAAAACATGTTTCAGATCTGATGTTGCTTAAATTTTCTAATGTCTGGGGACATTATGCTAAAGACACAAGCTAATGTCAATTGTTATTTTATAGATCCTGACCAATGTTTAAATATCCCTGGACAAGTCACAAAATTGAATCTAACCCCAAAGTAAGTAAATTATATGCTTTTGTTATGGGTGCTAGTCAACGATTCTAATACATAGAAGTACTTAAATAGATACCAGAATAAATTTAATTAACACCCAGACTCGGAATTGCAGACATCTAAATATTCATCACACAAATGCCTGCCCCCGTCGGGAATCGAACTCGAGCCTCGCGGTTGATCGGTGTAGTTAGGCGTGTACGCTAGCCACTCGACCAACGAGGCGGTCAATGTATCCACAAGCTTAATGTTAAAGTTGATAAACCATACTGCCCCTTAGTTTTGATGTTCTTAGCACTTTAAAAACATTTCCTCCTTTCACTTTGCGTATTTGGTTAAAACATTGTTAGAATGAGGCACATTCGGCGTCAGGGTGTCTGGCCCGAAACCTGCTACAGAACTGGTTCAGTGCCACATTATTCAATTCTGTGCATTATAAGCGGTTTCCTATTGATCTTTTTTATAAGAGAGATGTCCGTTCTCTTAGATAAAAGGATAAATGTTTGGAGATAATCTATTAGAGTATTTTAGTTCAGTAGATTGTTTGAATATTTAGCTTGCGCCTTTGGATGTGATTTGGAATGTATCTTTTTGATATTTTTTATTGGATGTAATTTTAAAGCGGGCACATATTTTGATTTGTGTATGTGATAGATAGGTATTTTTATTGACTAATTTTACCTACCACCTTAATATTGTATATGGTCTGTCCTTGCTTTCAAGTCTACTTATCGTAGTTGTATTCTACTTTGAAGGAACTGTAGATTGCATTGTACGAACTCGTATAAATTATCTACTTGGAAAATTATGGAAACATTTTATCAAAATAAAACGCCTCTGTAATCTAGCGTTCCGGCTTCGGACTTGACTTGAGGTTCCGGGTTCGATCCCCGAGTTGGGCTACGAAAAAATTAGAAATTCTACATTTTCAATTTTCTAATGGCAACGTGTTAGGAATTGGATATGTGCCCTGTTGGCGATAGGATTGCCTCCTATTACATAGTGGGACTTAGTGTATTTAGCTAGTCGTGGGTTCCCTGGTTGTACCTCTGCCTATATCTTCGGGATATGGGAGTAAAGATACATTTCATCCAGAAGTAATCGGAGAGCCAGTAATATTTCTAAAAGTTAGTATCTTAATACTATTTATTTCTTCGTCTGTCATTGCAAATCTTATTAGATCAAAAACATTTATCGATCTTGACTTTTCATTGACTGACTTGGCTTCTTCTGCTTTAAATCTACGTTTTCACATACATTATCATTGTGAGTAATACAATTTCACAGCAACCTTCAAACACATAAATACTTTTTTCTAGTAAACAGCAACAACGACTCAATGAAAAATGCGCTGTTAAATCTTCAAAGCCATTCTCTATTAATTTAAACTAAGTGATGTAAATTGAAAAGTTTTAATGTTAAACATTCTGCCTAAGTATTTGTTTTTCCAATATAGTTGTGAATGACTTAGAGTTTCCTGTCTTCTTAACGTCAATGATAAAAACTGGAAATGGAAAGCTTAACACAGACGTCTCAAATTGCCACATACATCTTTACAAACTTCGGTGTCAAGACAACGTGGAATTTTAACCATAATAAAATTTGCTTACATCTTTTTAGATAACAAACACACTTTTCAATAATCATTTGTTCATTTTATATTTTACTATTATCTTACATTGTTTCAACAGCAAACGATTTTGGGACAAGATTTTCGTTAACTTTCCAAACGTTGCTTAGTTTAAATATGTAGGTATCTACTGAGTATGTGTTATCAAAACTTGAATAAGGTAATTTTTAATAAACTAAAATATAAAGCAATTATAAAACCATTATAAATCAATATTAAAACATGACTAGCAGTTTTGTTAGCCCAAACAAAACGCAATTAATAATCCCGATATGGAAACTTCATTCCACACCAACTTTTGTTCCGCCATGATTTATCTCAAGTAGCAATTACGAAACGCACTTAAAACTAAGGTTTGTAAAAACGTCTTGACTTCCAATTACTCTGCGCCTGTTTCAAGTGCCATCATAAGAATATTCAACGACATTAATTGTACAATTATTCCTTTATTGTTACAACGAACGGTAGTTAGTTTCTTTGTGGCGAGCATTCGGTGACTGGCACGTGGTTGAATAAAGGACCACTTCATCGACCACTCATTACAGTTTAATGGTCTTATAAAAAAAATTGACGTTTACGTTGGCGGGAGTTTTGACATTTGGAACAGATAAAAAATAACTTTATTACAATGAAATACGTATTAAATTGTATGAATTGGTGTTCTAAGATGTAAGATTCGTAATTTAAATTTGACGGTTGGTATGTGTCAGATAAATTGTCGACTTCGTAGCAGTTGTTCGGATTCACTGTTTATAATTATATAATGATATTGTTTAAGTCGTGGCGATGCTGGTAAAATGATTTTAATCATTATGAGCTAACAATGCTATTTGATAAAAAATATAGTTAAATTACAAAATGTTAGATTATGTATAAATTCTGCATGGATATGTTTTGATAGATCGAGACGGAGTTTATTTTCTTAAGTTTTAGGAAAACAAAGAAACTGATGGGGTTTCTCATGATAAAATACTAAAAATACACCCAACTTTCAAAAAGTACAACATCAATGCCGGGAATGTCAACCTAGTTTTGGGATGGAATGTCTTGTGCACTCTAGGTATGTTACTCAAAACTAAACAACCCTCCAAGACTTAACTATTGTGACGATATCAGAAGTGCAGGCAGGTATGAGAAGTTTTATACAGCGTCCTTTTACAGGGTCCTAAAACACTCAACTCTTAATTTCCCCGTGTTTTCTCCTGACTTCGGTCTCCAATGAAGAATATTGGCCCAATCCTCCCTTTTTTTCTTTCGAGCATGTCGTAAGAGGCGATCGTCAGTTTTTATAGTTATTCATAATATAGAGTCTGTTATTTGGCGATAGAGATTTACAACGATTTGCCCGGATTGGCAAAACCCCCTAGCCTTCTCTTGCATTCATAGTAATCAGAAATTCCTACATTATTTTCCGTCTTGCTTTCACCCTGCATATGAAAAGCCACGGACCTGAACCCTCCAAAACCAGAAAAATAAACACAGCAATACTCTAAAATAAATCCTACTAATGTTATAGACGCGAAAGTTTGTGAGTATGACTGTATGGATATGTTACTCTTTTACGCTCGGATAGTTGAACGGATTTGTCAGTAATTTAGATTGCAAGTAGATTGTGACCTGGATTAACATATAGGCTTCTTTTAATCCCGATCGCACAACGAGTTCCTATGAAAACGAGGGCGAAACCGCAGGCAACAGGTAGTAGTTATAATAAATGCGGTTCTATTCAAACCTATTATTATCTGACCACAATTGAAAGACAACGATCGCTAATTCTATAAAGCAAAGGGTGACCTATTTATATTGATATCATATTCACAAAACACAGTGACGAAAGGTTAACTAATTTAAATCTTATGTAATCGTAATAAGAGTTGAAACATTAAAGGGAATCGAAAATTGAATTGTAATATAAACAAATCCAAGGAATCGCATGAGTTAATTTTTCCGCTTTGCCGCCTTTTCTAAATACTTCAATATAAATTGTTTTAAAGGGTTAGAAGTTTACGTTAGGCTTAGTGTACCTTCTCACGATACAAAACATGCGTTTACTTTCAAGGGGCTTCCAAAAAATGGAGGAGGTTTAAAATTCGATTTGGTATTTTCGATGTGTGTTATCTGAAGATATTTTACTGAATTAATAAATTTTAAAGTCCTTTTTTGTTCGGAAGCTGGTGGTTTCAATTCGCATCCATTACAATTTGATCAAGATCTCCCTATTGGTGTTTTAGTTATACTTAATATTACATATTTTATATTTGTGCAAAGTAATTCTGATATATGTAAAAATCCACCTAAGCCCTATATCAATTTCATATAATTAGATTAAATACTGTAAAATAATACCCCCCACCTTTGACATTAATACCTTTTTGGTTTCCTCCATCAATTTCCTAAGTTTTGGCAATAATGTTACTTTTCCGACAAACTTTCTTACATTTTTCAATTTTTTTCCAAATATTCACAAGTTTTTCGCAAATATCTTCTTAAATGTTCCTCCGATTTTGAAAATTGTTATACGTATACAAGTACTATATACGTAATCGTCTTGTCGATCCGCCGCTGTAACTGCAGATATTATTTATATTACTTATAAAAAATATCAATTCTGATACTTGTAATTCTTTGTTTTCTCTTTTATCTTAATATCCGACTTTATGGTTTTTGATATACTGCATTTAAATTATGTTTTAATTTTTGTGATTCGGGTCATTCGCTAAATCTTCAAATGTCAATCTTTAAGGTGGCTTTTGAGATGATCATAGGATTTTTCGTGTTTCTGACACTTGACGTAACAAATATTATATTTACTATACATCTATTTCTCTTTTATTAATGGAAATGTTCACGCTGTGAAACTCTTTAGAAACTCAATGATTTTGTGTAACGTTTTGTTAAATCTTGTTTAAAATTACAGATCTCCTAAAAAAATTACATTTTATTTTGCAGCAATATAAAGTTTTAATATTTACAATTTTTAATAATTACATAGTATAAAACAAAGTCAGGTTTTCTGTCCCTATGACCCTTTGTATGCTTAATCTTTAAAACTACGCAACGGATTTTGATTTTTTTTAATAGATAAAGTGTTTAAAGAGGAAGGTTTATATGTATATTCTATACACGTGCAAAGCCGGGGCGGACCGCTAGTTATTAATAATTTGCTACATTTTGTTTGCAGTATCGTATTAAAAAATAAACATTTATTTCTGAACACACAACTAATAAAACACATGAAAGTAATACTAATTGCCAATTACAAATGTATAGTAAAATGCGAATTGAACATGCCACAAAGCTCCATTAACAAAAATCTTCAAATGGAAAGCGGCAATAACGAAATAGTACAAAGACTACGTCAAAGAAATGTGGACGAACCAGAAATAGTACCAACAGAGACACGGCCATAATTGATAGTATTTGGTTAACAGGAGCCATTCAACATACAGAAGCCGAAAGAGATTTAAAAATACAAACCTTAGAATTTCATCTTCACTTGTCTCCGCAAACAAAGCATTGCCTTTCAAGTGGGCAAACGAACGTGGAATGACAAAAGGCAGGTTACTCAGAAACCAAATATTATCACGCGCAGCTTGAGTTTATCCTCCGAAACCAAACAATGGTGCAAAGACTGAATGGTCTGCGCTGTTGGACATTGCTGATCGTGTTTGTTCTGCATTATTCGAAGTATTTAATGGATGTAATAGGAAAGTCTATGTGGCTATCCTCTATATCCGACTTATGATTGTACTGAAATTACTTCTCTACTTTAAATTGCAACGAGCTTGCAACAATGACAATTCTAAATTAATGATTAGTTAATTTTGAGTTTGCTGCATCGGGGATTTTCTTTGAGTTTACATTTAACAGAAATGCTGCAGCATGGAATATAAAAGTATTTTTACGTATATAATAAATATCCTCAAAGTAATGTCTCATTCAATATAACAATAAATTTACAAAAATAAGCTCCAAAAAAGCCCTACATGTAGTTAAGAACAATATCGATCAAGTCTGCTTTTAAACATAAAATGTGGGAAGTCAGTCCATCCGTTTAATGTTGAGTCCACAGACACACGTAGATATGCTAAACTTATAATCCATGTTGGCCTGGGTCCGCTGAGTAAAATAGATCATCTGCCTCACTGCCAGACAGCTCCTAAGAGTCATATAATCAAAATTTACGTCATCACTAACAAGACCACTGGTAGTAGAATGCTGTGCTACAACTTGCCCGGGTAGGGATCCACCGCCTTAACTATTCCTGCCGCCACAATGACCCTACCGTGTTCCGGTCCGGAAGTGTAGCCAGTAGATTCGCACCTACTCGTAGCATCCCCATGACAGCGACGCACCTATAATATCTTCGGTGTCTATAGGCCAAGGTTATTATTGCCTAACATCACATAAAAAAGAGTAAAAAAATGACAGTATTTGGATCATCAAAAACTTAAACAACAGCTTGTATATGTATAACTTTGTGTTCTACTTTTTTCCATCAATTCGCCTTCGTTCGACAAGAAACAGTATTTCAACACTTATAAGTTTTATTCATTTCTTTTGAGAAACAAAAATTGTTCAAACATCACTAGTCTCGAATTCGATTCCAGCGATTGGACCGCCGTCCCAACATGGCTGGCGGTGACACGCTGCATTGTTCAAACAGAACCGAGACAGTTTTTTTTCTTTTATCTTTTATTCTTTTTAGGCACAATGGCCGCTCGGTCTTTATTTAAGGAACTCATTCCGTTTGTCGCATATTTATTAACTTATTGAACAGATTCTTTGGAATAAACTGAACTGGATGTACTGGAAAACTTCATTCTACCCGTTCTGTTTGTATGGGAAAATTTAAAGTGTTGTTTTTCCTTTTTTTATGTTGTGAAAATAATTTAAAACCAGAATTAGCCAAATCGGTGTCTCTGTTTTAGAGTTTTAGCGACACTAACGAACAGCAATTGTTTATCTTTATATTATATATTCTTCTGTGAGTGTGTATGTCACTGAACTCCTTCTAGACGGCTGGACCGATGTTGATGAAAGTTTTTGTGCGTGTTCAAGGGAATTTGAGAATGGTTTAGATTCACAACTTGGTCTCCTGGAAAATGTTTTTTTAATTATTTTTTTAATAATAAGTCGTTGTTGATTTTGGAATGTTTCAGATCGGATCCGACAGACTGCGCTACTGTCGAAGCATTAATTTCAAGCGATACGAAGTTTGCTGGGTCAACTAGTCTTTATATATTATATAATATGAGTGGAGTGACCGATTCAGAAATTTTCTAGAATTTAGATCCAACACAATAAAATAGTGCCTAGATCTTACCAAGTTCTTCCTCCGTTTGTCCGGGTCCGCTAATAAGAATAGATTAGCCTTTCTGCCAGGCAGTTAGTAAAAGGTGAGCACGGGTTAATACCAACAAGACCACT
This sequence comes from Calephelis nemesis, assembly GCA_002245505.1. Lineage (NCBI taxonomy): Eukaryota > Metazoa > Arthropoda > Insecta > Lepidoptera > Riodinidae > Calephelis > Calephelis nemesis. The sequence continues at coordinate 539,531 of NJDD01000210.1, forward strand.
AGTGGTACAGTGCTGTGCAGCATACACACTTTTTACTGTACTTATCCACTATACACTTTATTTAATGGTTTTCGTTACTCCATAGCCAATCGGTTTCGCTTTTTACAGCATCATCAGGGCTTTGAAAATAAGATAAAAAGACGGTTTTAGGTTTACGTTCAGTACTTACTGTACTGTGCACTGTGCAGCAACATGCCCTTATAGGAATTCACCGTCAGACTTATTCCTGCCTCTAAAATAACTCTGTCATGTTCCTGTTTGCAGATTTATGAAAGTGACGAAGACAAAGAGCGAACCTGCAACATCTTTGGTATTTATAAACCTCGGTTGTCTTTTACCATTATGGTATATTAGTACGCTGACTTTTCACACAAAAAATGTATTTTATAATTCCAAAAAAGGAACATCGTAGTTAGTAAAAATGTTTAGTAAGGTAACATACACTTTAAATACTTACTTAATCTACTTGGTGCAGTAATTTTAAAAACCTGAGCCCTTACCATGAGTTTACGGCTTGTCAAGTTTACTATACTCGCTACCGTCTCTGTAAATTAGTTGTATGAAAACTTTGATGAGCTCCTCTATCAGTAACTATGGGAAACATATTTAAAATCCAAAGTTTCATTGATTTCGACACGTACCCATCTTACTGAATTTAATCTATACCAACCCACCATAGGTTTGGTAAGATATCCTTAAAGTACAGCTGTAGGAACTTGAAGTGAACAGTAATTTAATTCTACATATTAATGAAATAACGACTCAAGAACGACTAACGGCCAATGTTAACAATGTATCTCTAAAGATTGATTTCAAGCAATCTAGATAGCTGAGTATCCGTCGGCCTATCCTATACTTATCCTATCCACAGATATGTTATTGGCAAGTAAAAACATAAAAATGGATCAAAATATCAATCTTGGACACCAAGTTTTGGATCAGGATTGATTATTAATATTGGCCGTAAACCAATTTGGGCTGAAAATTGATGGGGGTAACTTAGAACAAGGATAATGCCATAGGCTTCTTGTCAATATCGACTGCGAGGAAACTAAAAAGAAATTGAATTTTCCCATACAAATTGGTAAAACGAAGTTTACCGGAGCCGCTCGCACTGTTATGGAATAAGAAGTATAACTCAAGAACTACGAGCTGGATCTTGATTGACTTTAAATAGAAAACACCAACTTTTATACCAAAATAATTAAAATTTGTTCATCCAATAATAATGGCTATGGCCGTACCTTGTTAAAATGACCTCCTCCTTTACCCAAAGTTGGTTGAAAATGACAGTCAGCACACCAACCTTGAAGTGTCATGCTATATCAATATTCTATATCCGACACAATATTTCAGACCAATGGTTCCCAAAGTTGTTTAGGCTACGACCCATGTAAAAAAGTTCCCAATATCGAAACCCATTTAACTGTTACCAATATGAATTAATGACTAAGGTTGAACACATTTTATATAATTTTAATTATTTATTTATTTAATTAAGTCTTAATTAAATAACTACATCAAAATTAGAATGTTAAATAACTACATTAAAGTTAGGTGTATTATCGGTAGGGTGGTGTGTTATTCTACAGGCAGGGCCCACTCAATATTCTTTTGCGACTCACCAGTGGGTCGCGACCCATAGTTTGGGAAACCCTGTTTTAGACACAAGTACTTTGTAATGTTAAAATCGTCTTCACCTTAGTTACATCATAATTCCAAGATTGTATAACTCAAGGTAACAAAATATCATCACACATTCATATTACACATAACTTTAGCGTACCGGTAGCATTGTATGTCCTGTCCTGAATCCCCGAGGATATCAATAACAAAGAAAAAATCATAAAGGCGAACTTCGCCCAACAAAGCTCTCTGTAACCCATCATTTTCGTACCTATTGGCTATTTTTATGACAATAACTTCTTTGTTATATACGAATTGTGTTTCGTACAATGGCTATTGGAATTCGCGAAGTTGGATTGTCTCAGGCCCGTGCTAACGTCGCTTCGGGGTGACCCAGTAAAAGAGACATGGTCTTTTAAATCTGGATTTGTTTGGAATAAATATTACTATTGGCCCTAAAGATTTTTGGCCTCCAGTCTTTTTTACTGGATGTGAAACCAGGAGGAGTTCACGAGGAGTTATCGTACTCGTCTCGAACCAACCTTGAGGCTCAGTTTCGGTTTCTAACGAGGGCAGGCATTTGTGTGAAGTGTGTGTAGTCTTCATTTCTGGGTCTAGGTGCTTATTATGGTATTTGTTTAAGTATTTCTATGTATTGTTATCGTTGACCAACACCTATAAGATAAGCACAATTTGTTTACTTTGGGAATAAGTTCAATTTGTTGATTATTTTTATGTAACTCTATCACTTAATTATGAAGTTCGCACTGACAAATCCAGCAATAAAAGTTGCAACGTCATTTGAGCTATGGGGTTGTCACATATCAAAAATAAATCTAAATGTTTTTACATCTTCAATCTAAGCTTAAAAATTTCAGAAAAACGTGTATTTTTGATCAGCTCAGATCCACAAACTCCAAGTTACAATGGTAGAATCTCTATGATTTAGGGTGTGTGAATCTGACTCAATATTTTTAAGTTTATGTAATTATGCTAGCTTTTAATTTTATGCAAATTTTTTTGTATTATTAGCAGTTCAATTCATATTTTCCTGGTAGCAAATAACACGTCATGAAGGATTCATTCGCTGTCAAAGTAAAGAAAATCTACCTTTCCATGGGATTGGAACGCAAATGTCAATGACTAGAATAAGAAATATAAATCACCAGACACTAAAGATGATAGTATATACCGACTACCCAACTCCAAAATGAAACATTACCAAATTAACTTAAATTAAATTTAGTTACTTAGGGAAAACCTACAGCTTTAATGCAATATTAATACACAAAACAATAATAATAGAGAGCCAATTACAGGTTTTACGAATGTTAACAAAAGTTAACTACTTAACAACTATTAACATATTACTTAAGTAAAAGAAAATCTATTACTTATAATACAAGAAAAAATGTAAAAGCTTCAAAAATATCGATCTTTTTTAGAGAAAAATTCTCTGCATAGTTTTGATCTAGCCGAGGTGACACTTGTATGGAAAAGGTCGGTATCTATTATTTGGCTAATTAAAATCCTCACTTGTTCGCCAAAGATATACCTAATGAGTTTTGACTATATTTAAACAAAACTGGAGTAACGAACAAAAGTGTATTAAATCTTGTCGTTTTTAATGGTGTATTAAGGTTAATTTTATCAACAAGCTCTGGGCAATTGATAAATATATCGTCTGATGGACATGAAATTTTTTGTATAATCGTAGGTAATTTTGACCTAAGTATGGTACATGTAGTCGATAACAGAGATACTTAAGAAACTTCATTTGGATGCTTTCAATTATCATAACTATTGTTGAATTGATCCTACTAGTATTTTCTTAAGATTATTTTGAGTAATCCAAAAAATACGTTTCGATCAAGTTATTTAACTATTAAACTATCATCGGATCAAATAGCGAGTCAACTTTAGAAGCTCACATTGTGCCACAGAAGCTTCGTACCTAAAATAACACAATCCTTTTGTATCCGATATTAGATTTTTGGATTGCGTGCGAGTTCTTTTGTATTTTTTGTCAGTGACAATGCGATTCGATACGCAGACCTATGAATGGGTTCATTTTTTTAAAGTTGACACCTGAAACTTACGATTCTAAAGTCCGGATGTGTATAGGGATCTTTAGGGAAAAAAACAGACAGGGAGGATATCGTGGGTAAACCCTACTTCGTCGAGTATATCTAGGGAGTTACTGTTCAAATCAATAAATATAATGTCGTCGAAACGAAAGCGCTACGAAAAATCTATGGTGTTACGCTTGCTGACCGCAGCTCGCTGACCGCATCCTTTACAGTAAGATCCGAAAAAGAGTTGTTTTGAAAGAAAGGGCCTGCTCCGTTGGTGTGGTCATGAGGAAAGAATGGCAGATTATGTGATAAAAATGGATGTATGTAGGTACGTCGGTTGATGTTCCAAGATCAAATCTCTCAATTTTATCCAAACGTGACAAGAGTCTTCAAAATCGACGTTTATATGAAAAGAGAGATCGTGATATTTGACACTTAATGCTCTCTGCCTACTTCGCAAGACTTGGCGTGAAAATATACATATGTATGTAGGTACTTTTAAAAACATTAAAAGTAGCGTTACTAAAAGTTCATTGTTAAATATAAGATTCACATAGTTACGAGTGTTAAATTTTTAAGATAAAACTCAGTAAGACGAAACTAGCCCGGTGACGTTGTTAAAGTCTTTAGACGTACACAACAGTAGACATTTCGAAAAAAAGAAAAGAGTAAGACGAATATGCACGATTGTATTTTATTATGATTTCGGGATCTTGATTATTCCTTAAATAAAATATTAAGCGATTATGTCATTCGACGTATTCCGCATTTGTGAATTATATACTGTTTATATGTCATTTTTTCTGTTGTACCTAGACCTAGATATTCTACGTACTATCTCATATACTCGATGAGGTTGGTATACTTACTGTGCGCTCTCTCACTTTTTTTGAATTTCGCTTTAATTAATACTTATTTTTAACTGACTTTGAATAAAGGAAGTATTTATATGTTCGACCCCTATGTTTTTTTTGTATGTTAATCGATTTCTCCGTTGTTATCTGAATAGATATCAAAAAACCTTTTTTTGTTATAAATAGTGTACTAGCGAAATGTCCCCGTTGTCAACTAGCCTAGATCTGATGATGGAACCCTTGGAAAATCTAGGAAATTTGTTTACCTAGATGATTTACTTGAAATCAAAGTCACAATTAGTTAATTGCACACGTTTTTAAATATTACAAAACTTGATTTAGATTAAAAAGATATTTATCGATAGTGACCTTGAACTACATTTTACAAATTAAGTTGAATTTGATCTTAGCCAATTTTTTTACAGTGGATATGAAAGCTAAAAATAAAAGTTTCAATCCGAGATTTTTTCAATAAAACTATACCCAAAAATGACGATAGAATAAAAATGTTGTTATCTGTGAAATACGTTAAGTCCCCTTTGAGAATATACAATAACTTACCTTACAGTAACCATTGTTACATTATAGTTTCAAGAGTCAGGTTAATAAATAGGCATTCCTTAGTTATATCAAGATCTCAGTCTCTAGGTTGGCAACGCACCATTTTTGTTACTTCGGTATCTGAAGGCTTTTTTATTGAATAAGCACACAGTTCTCCTGATGGTAAGAGACAAGCGAGGCCTATAGTTACCATCAATGTTATAGGCGTGTGGCTGTCCTGGGCCCGAAATATTAGGCCTATTATGCAAGTCAATCACAAAAACTCTGGATCAGAAACTGACACTGTCAGGAATAGATAAGGTGTCGGATCTCGTGCAAGTTGTTTTAGAGCACTACCACCAGAGGTCATACATTTCTCACCATCAAGAATTCCGATTACATAAAAATTAGAAATATATTTCTCACATTCAACATATTCATTAGAAAATGGGTGTGATATTCACGCCCATTTTTCTCATGCTTACCTGATCGTGGAATATCTACAGTGTAGCAGCTCGGCCCACTGCTTCCTGGTGGTACCGAATAGAAGGGTGGCGCCCATGGGTGGTCAGCACCCCGCTGCTAATTCCCTTGCAAGTCCGTAACCAAATGAATTAAAGTTAAATTTAGTGGAATAATGTACAAGATATTGTACCTTATAAGAACTCTTTTACTCAACTGTGCGTAATCTACGGATGCTGTTTATTTAGAACTACTAACAGATGGTTTGGAATTGCATGAATTATACGTTTAATTTTTTTTTCTATACGTTTCTATACGCTTTTTTTCTATACGCTTAAATTTAAATGTGGGTGGACTTGAACATACAAACAGAATAGTCGACAGTATTTCATTAGTGTAATACTATTAATAATTTATTTAAATAATAGTATTTGACGTCCGTTTTTGAGCAAAATGTGATTATAACTTTTTTTTTATGATATTGGAAGGCAAACAAGCAGACGGATTTCCTCATGGTAAGAAATTTCCCCCGCCTAGAGACACCAAAGGTGGTGATGGTGCGTTGCCAACCGGTAGCCGGGATTGGTCTCGAGCAAAAGTGAGTTTACCGGATACCTTACTCTCCGAACCGGAACACGTCATGACGTTATGGCGGCAGGAATAGGTAAGGCGGTGGTACCAATCCGGGCGAGTCGCTGCGAAACTCTACCACCTAGTCACCTTATCTCATATATTTGCCTAGCACGATGATGACACATAACAGTCAAATAATTTGATGTTAAATTTAATAGTAAAAGTTATTTGTTGGTTGATTTAACAATGAAGTACATACTTTAACATTTATTTTAAAAATCAAGAAAGGATAAATGAGGTCGAAATGAGAGCGCTACGGAAAATCTGTGGTGGAACGCTCATTGACCATTTTCGTAACAGTAATATCCGAGGAAGAGTGGTATTGAAAAAAAGGCATCCATTAGTGCGGTTACTAGGAATAATGACAGATGAAAGGTTGGAAAAAATGGATGTATTTAAGTACGTAGGTTGATAATCCACGATCAAAATATCTTGGTTTTATCTATTACACTAAGTACCACAATCAACAATGTGATAGGTGGCAAGCCTACCGCCAACAGGTCACATATCCAATCTCGAGCAATTTTATTATTTTTATTAGAAAATTGAAAATATGCATTTTCTAAATTTTTGTTTTTTGTTGCTCCACCCGGGGATCGAACCCGAAACCTCAAGAAGTAAAGTCAGACGTCGTGTTTTATTCGAGGGTCGTATTTATTTAAAGAGTACCTGATAAACATTAAAGAAGTAAGGCAGGTCTTCAAGTATCGTGACATTTGGTAGTCAATACTCTCTAACTACCTCGTAAGGGATTTGGAAAGATAAGTAAGTGAGTAAAATGAACGAAACGCTAGCAATAGCAAACTTAACTACCGTAAAAATCTAAGTACCCAATAATTAAAGTCTGCCTACTTTGTGACCTACTGCGTTAAAAACCAGCAGATTTAGTTAAAATTTCAACAATCTGACTACTAATCTGAAACTACAAATTACTAAAAAAGAAATAGAATTTTCTATACGTACAAAATACACGTCGTCTCAAGACAACCTAAGGCAGGATTGTTAATTCAGTATTAGTGAAGAAATACCCATTTTCCCCAATCTGTTACTAGGTGCTACTAGGTGGTGGAGTTTCGCAACGACTCGCCCGGATAGGTACCACCGCCTTACCTATTCCTGCTGCCATAACATCAATGCTTGCCGTTGACGTGTTCCAGCTAAGAGGGAGGTGTAGCCGGTATACTTGCTTTTGCTCGAGACCTAACATCCCGGTCTCAGGCGGCGTGAATTTCTTACCGTTAGGAAATCCGTCTGCTTGTTTGCCTTCCAACGTCATAAAATATATAAATGTGCTTAGTAGGTAAGCAGTTGGTCTATATTTTTCAATTGTATTATATTTTTGAAACTTTTTAAATATTAAATTACTTCATGTGAAATCTTTCTTCACGCATTCCCGAAGTCGAAGAGGCGTAGCGCCCAGCGTGTGATGTCACGCCTCGGCCGAATCCTGGAGACAGTTCCCAGGTAGTGCTCCTGCAGAGAGGGAGGAGCACACCACACTTACAATATTCAACCCTTAATCAATCTCAATATAACATTTATTATCAAAATTCGTATTATACTTTCATTAAGATTATTTTATGCCAGTCGTCGCCTTCGGCTTTACGTTTTTTAAATTTTTTATTCCCACGGGACGGGACTTTTAGGAAAAAAATTTAGCTTATGTCCTTCCACGTGTTAATGCGTCACCAAAATCCAGATGTTTCTAAATATACAAACAAATTAAATTAATTACAAACTCAGAAAGTGACTCTACCATGGTGCCCATGTTGGTTCGGGCTTTGAAAAATAGACCATCTGTCTTCCAAGCAGGCAGCTCGTAAAAGGCGAGCATAGGCTAGGCTTGACATCTGACTATTTTTCGTGGGGGTTAAAAAAGTTTTTTTTTATTTGTGTGTATATTCGTTTATTATCACGCTGGGAAAAATGAATATGTCTTTCAGTTTTTATCAACTGATGGACTGGGGTCATGTAGACAATTTTAGTCAAGTTACATCCAAATCGGCTAGGATCAAGATAAGGGAGACAGGTGGTTTAACAGTATAGGTGAGGGGTGGGCGGAGATTAATTTATTATTATCGAATATCTAGATCACTCCTAGTCATTTTTGTTCGAGCTTTAGATACTATATGCTTACTGTTAAAATATAGTGCAGCATCAGCAGATTTTGAATTTGAGGCTGCAAGCTCTATTGTCAAAACATCAGTTAGTATCAGACTTGTGACGAGTGTACTCATAATCATCCGTGTTGGTCCGTTCTCCTTCCCCGTGTTGGTCCGGGATTCTTTGTAGAATAGACCACCTGCCTTCCTGTGCCAGGCAGCTCGTAAAAGTCGAGCATAGGCTTGCCGTCACTAACACCGTGATATCTGACTAGGTGGTAGAGTTTCGCAGCGACTCACCCGGATTTGTACCACCGCCTTACCTATTCCTGCCGCCATAACGTCATGACGTGTTCTGGTTTGGAGGGTGAGGTAGCCGGTAAACTTACTTTTGCTCGAGGCTCCCGGCCTCAGGTTGGCAACGCACCATTACAACTTTTGGTGTCTCTAGGCGGCGGGAATTTCTTACCATCAATAAATCCGTCTGCTTGTTTCTCTTCCAATTACATAAAAAAAAATCAAATATTTATCAGTCAATCAATGATTACATTTAACCAATAATGTCGCACGTATTACCTTCCAATCATCAATCATCTAAATATTATGATAATAATAATGATTAATTTCAAAACATAACATAACATCGTCACCCGCAGCGGCTGCTGAGGATGCAGCATTTAAAAAAAAACAAAAATATGCAGCTCTGAAAAATACATATTTGTTTATTCCTATTGCAGTAGAGACAATGGGAACAATATGCCATGAAGCTAAGTGCTTCATCTACGAATTAGGGCACAGACTCCGAGATAACGGGCATGACACCCGCTCCGGCTCATTCTTCGTGCAAAGACTCGCGCTGGCCATCCAACGTGGTAATGCCGCTAGTGTCATGGGTACTTTTGCACCAGGAATGCTTCGAGGTGGTTTATTTGAATAATTATTTGTTAGTTATATGGTATTTTTAAGGTAGGTTTTAATATTGTTTTTGACAAATTTATTAAGGAAGTCATAAATTTATTGCGTTAAGTGTATTTCAAAATAATTTAATAATAGCTCTGTATGTTTTTAATTATATCAATTATGGCAAGGTTTAAATTTTGTGTTTTTATCTAATTTCTCATTTTATCAAATCAACCATTTAATTATGATTGAAATGAATAACTCTGTAAGAGAATCCTCCGTCCTAGACAAAAACAGCGTCTGTAATATTTCACCATGTGGCGGTTATATTTATATCAAAACTTTTTGCTTATTACATTAGCCGTATTTATATTAAAAATGCATCGCTCTACAAAAAGCATTTTGTTCTGGAACAACAGTAAGTAGATTATACAAATAATTTTAAAGTCCAACACCTCAAAAATTAAGTCGAGTCATCCAGTATTATATTAATCCCCCATAACACTAATAACCATTCCCATAAGTCACAAGAACAGTGTGTTCGCTTAAATTATACACCCTATAACAATTAGAAAACGCTCAAGTGTGATTCGTCGTTGAAAAATACGGGTTCTGTAGCTTATACTTGTATTTTAGATATCACTAACACTCGTGGACCCATTGCACGATTAACGTTATATTTAGTTGACTATATACCTAACATTTTTTTGATATGAATATCTGAAGAGATAAGATTTACATAGATTACGTAGATTATTTATATTCTAACCATTCTATTTATAGTCCGAAATAACAAGTAGCTTTATATGTTGTGGTGAACCATAAACTAGAATATTTAAACTGAGGTTTAACCAGGGCAGCCACAACTAGCTGTCGACACAAAGTAGCACACTGTAATAGGTGGCAAGGCAAACGAATCGCAAAAACTGGGCATATATTTATATTGCTTGTATTAGAAAATTTAAGAAACACGTTTTTTTTTTGCCCGACCCGAGAAGCGAACCCAGTAATTACCTACTTGACGAAGTCAAGTTCAACACCGGATCACTAGATCAACAAGTCGATAGCTTAAAACACTTGTAAAAATATGTGTAGAAATATAAATATTAGTTTAAATATTCTATTTAACCTACTAAAATTTTAAAATTAAACATTTTTTGCAAAATAATTCGGTTACTATGTAAAAAAAATATTCCTCCGGTTTTGCTGATCAAATTTAAATTGCAAAATTTTGATAAGTTTCTAAACCTAATTCCACAATTATTTACATACGTTTGTTTTTGTTTTTTATCATTATCTATTTCATATACTTTTAGAATCATCCGTAAGCTCCTGTCAGTCATCACTGAACCCTAAAAGGATATTTAGTCATAAAATTACCATAAAGCATAATTAGATCTATTATATAGTAGTTTGCACGGTGGGCAACGTTTTTATTATAGTTTCCATAGACAAAATGGTTGAGAGAAGTGCGCCACCCTAGCGTATCACAAAAGCCGCTGTTTACATTGCCTATGAATGTATAATTAATAATGTCATATGAAGAAGCATGAGAAAATTCTTATGGTCAAGAATACATTAAAAATAGCATACGGAAAGTGTAATATCGCTTGTTCCTGTTAAAAAATGGTGAAGTCATCAACCAACGGCCCGACTAATTAAGTCACAGTATGTCCAATTAAAAAGTATTTTATTGGTCTGAAATGTAATTGTCAGCAATTTGATTAGTCAAAAGCGTTATTAGATTAAACTTTAAAGTCACATTTCATTATAGTGCCTCAAAATTATCTGTTCAAATCAAATGAAATTTATTTATTTGCTGACCTGACAGTCGGGAGAAGAAGCGCCATAACAAACTACCCGACAACAAGAATTAACCCTATCCACCTTGAACTGCTGACTTCAGTACCCAAACTCAAAACTAAACTATACGCGTTGTTTGGAGTTAACACTTGTACTTATCCACTGTATACTTTATTTAACACTTTCTGCTACTTTCTAGCCAACCGGTTTCACTGTTTACAGCATCATCAGGGCTTTGAAAAGCCCTTTTTATTTTAGTTTCAAAGCCCTGAGGACGCTGTAAACAGTGAAACCGTTTGGCTAGAAAGTAGCAGAAAGTGTTAAATAAAGTATACAGTGGATAAGTACAAGTGTTAACTCCAAACAACGTGTATATACAATGGAATTCCACCAAGTGCCGACGATAGCAAGTATAGATTCCAAAACTAAACTGTTTTGTGTATTCCCCGTGTTGGACCCCCGACCAATACCTTTTGCAGAATAAATCATTTGCCTTCCTGCCAAGCAGCTCGTAAAAGGCGAACATAGGCTTACTGTCATTAGCACTGTGATCTGACTAGGTGGTAGAGTTTTGCAGCAATTCACCCGGACTGGTACCAGTTCCTTACCTATTCCTGCTGTCATAGCGTCAGTGTTTGCCGATGACGTGTTCTGGTTCGAGGGTGGGATAGCCGGTAAACTTACTTTTGCCCGAGTTTATCTAAATAAGAAATAGCAATAATAATTAGTAATTGGGGAAACCAATGTTGACATTTCACGATCAGATCAATCGGATATTATCCGAGGGTGGTGTCAAGAATCTCCGAAACCGGCGTGTTTGTATGAAAAGGTTAATGAATGTGAAGGAAGCCAGACAGGTTTGTCAGGGTCGTGAGGTCTGGCACTCGATACTCTTTACCTGCCCCGTAAGGACTTGGCGTGAAGATATGTGTTTATGTATGTAAGATATTGTAGAAAATGGTAGAGTTCAGTGATAGTTACGAGTAGCTGGATAGATACTCATTGCATTAATTACATTGCTTTTGCGGAGTGAATTAGGAGGGTCTGGAGATTTTGTCATACTTAGTCAACTACTAAAAATCTTTAATACGTACCAAGTTAGGTACAAATTTGTTAAGTCTATATTTTGTACATGAACTGCTTACATTTTTTTTACATTTACATTTTGACCAACAAGTTTAAAAATACATAACCCTTAAAGACACAAAAAGTTGTAACGGTGTGTTCCTGAATTGAGGCTGATAATATCTTAATCCCCTTTTTGCTTAAGTTAATTTTTTTCCAAACCAGAACAAAATAGAGACTGTCGGATATCAAATAGAAAAGTAAAAGTTAGACAGTGGTATAAATCTGGAAGACCTGTTATTCGGACCGACTTCACCACCTAATCCCACTATTTTCACCGGTGGAACTTTTTAATTAGTTATTAAAAATTTCGTTAGGTATAGTTTGAAATCTATCTCGAGCGTAACTAAAGCTTTAAAATTATTGTTTAAAACCATCTGTAGTCTAGCGGATCAGTTGTTGGACTTGACTGCATGAGGTCCCGGGTTCGAATCCCGGATCAGCAACAAAAAGAAAAATTGGGTTTTTCCAATTTTCTAATTCAAAAAAACGTTGCTCGGGATTGGATATGTGCTCAGTTGGGGATAGGCTTGCCACCTATCACATTGTGGGACTTAGTGTCTTCGACTAGTCGTGGGTTTTTAGTGGGTTATAGTCGACTAGTTGTGCCTGGTTGTGCAAAATTGTAAAAAAGGCACTAGAGATGGTTTATACGTTGAAGAGTGGACTGTTGAAGGTCGTTACTTCATCTCTATGTTGAATTTTTCCTTAATAACAACGTAGAGTAGAATTCACGTAAAACAGTCCAGCAATTACACTCAGTAATCGTCCGTCAAATAAACAAGTATTAAGACAGAGTACTGAGGGCCGTATTTCACAATCGCACGCACTGATGTCACGCTCTCGCGCCTGTGGACCAAACACCGCGACGGAATCCTAACTTATGTCCTGCAAGTAGGATTACCATATCCTAATCTCAAAATCTAGGATTTAAACATCGGAAACATACATACATATCTTCACGCCAAGTCCCTTACGGGGTAGGCAGAGAGTATCGATTGCCAGACCTCACGATCCTGGCAAACCTGTCTTGCTTATTTCACATTCATTACCCTTTTTATACAAACACGCCGGTTTCGGAGACTCTTGACACCACTCTCGGATAATATCCGTTGGAAAACAAAAATCCAAAAATCCGCTTTACCTGTTTCTGTCGCAAATATGAAAGTCATATTCCAGTCCATAAGTAGAATAACCAGTAGACTTACACATTAGGCTAAACATCCCGACAGTATAGTGACGCGACTATGATATCTATGATATTTTTATACCACGGATATACCTTACGTGTGTTTGTTTGCTGTCTTTTTCTATAAAAAACGACATAACAAAGATAATAATCAAACAACTAAAAGTAACACAAGAGGTATAAGGGGGTCTAGACAAACTGGCATCGTACATATCTTCACGCCAAGTTCCTTACGGCGTAGGCAGAGAGTTCCAAATCTCACGATCCTGACAAACCAGTCTGGCTTCCTTCACATACATTATCATCTTCATACTAACACGCCGGTTTCGGAGACTCTTGAAACCACCTTCGAATAATATCCGAGTGATCTGATCTCGTTGAATGTCAACCTTGGTCTCCCCGGGTACCTACATCCATCCACATTCGCAATGTGTATCTGCTTTGTCAATCTTTCATCAGTCGTTCCACGTGACCGAGCTAGCGGAGCATGGCCTTTCGCATTTTAACACCAACACTTTTTTTCGATCCACTCTTTCTCGGATCTCACTGTTACGAATTTCAAGAAGACGTTTACCCTTAAATAATAAGTTGCCACTTAGATATCAATATTTACTTTAACTTGATCATGATTTTAGTAGCACACAATAATTCACTATTGTATCTACGTTTGAAATGGTTCGTATTCTGCATTATGTGACTTTGGTGAAATTTAATCAAACCTATCTACCGCATCATATGTCATCATCATATTAACAAATTATTTCAGAAGACGGCAGAAGTACAACCAGGGCAACCACGACTAGCAGAAGAAATTAAGTTCTACAATGCGATAGGTGGGTAAGACTATTTATTACCAATCGGGCACATATCCGATCTCAGGCAAAGTAGTTTCCATTAGGAAATTGCAAAAAAACTATTTCTTTTTTCCAAAAGTTTTAATGTCGATGACACCGAGACCTCATGAAGTGAAGAAACAGGCGTTATCTATCTCTTAATAATAAAATTGCTAAAATATAAAAAAATACTTTAGCTATTTTGTGTAAATATAAATTATAGTGAACATGTCATATTTATTGTATTTTATTTAAATAAATATATTTTTCTATCGAAATGTGTTACAATAATTTTGGCATAAACCGTGTTAATACTAAATGTACTACTTAAAACTATATTACTTCCATTTTTGAAGGAATTTATTTATATACATATATAATATAAAACATGTCCTGAGGAAACAAAAAGTGTTGCTTTCCTACTAACAGCCGATTACTGCACAATACGTAATCAATAACAATTACATGACGGTGTAAATGATGACGCGTATTATTGTGCTATTTGCAAACACTATTTGCACAATATTGCAAACAAAAACTCGACTGTATCAAATTGCATAGGCCAATTTTGAATCTTTTTAAATTCCAAATGACTATTTTAAAGGAAATATTACAAAAAGTTATTAAGAATTTTAAAATATAAAACCAACTATACCCCACTTATGTTTTTTTTTTTATAGAAAAACATAGAAATCGCAACAAAAACAGTTAGCTGCTAATGCACTACCAGCATTTAAAAAAAATATTAACCCTCCTCTTAAAAATCTTGGAAATATAATTAAAGGAGCTGACCTTTTGTACAATTCTTTTATTTTTAAAGTTTATGTAAGGCTTTTTTATGTAGAGTAAATGATTAAATAAATAAATAATAAATAAAGGAAAACAATTTCAATGTCACACTGTTCGTTTAAAAAACATTTTGCTTTACTGGTATAACAACAGTACACGTGTTTATAACCATTTTGTAATTTTAACTGTTGTCTTGTCCTCAATGATACTCTCTAAATTATAATTTAAAAAAAACGCAATAAATTTGCACCAAACTGACTTCATTTTCAATATCATATCGTTAAGGTAAGCGATTGAAGCATTATTGAGTGTCGCTTAAAAGATTATCTTCACGCCCATATCCCCGAAGAGTTAAGCAAATGTACAATAAGGGCACCCACGATTATTCCGAAGTCACTAAAAGTCCCAAAATGAGATAGGTCGCAAGCCTATCGCCAACCAGGCATAACCCAATACCATAACCCAATACCCATAACATATCCAATCCCGGGCAACGTTATTTTTATTAAAAAATTGATAACGCACAATTTCCAATTTTTTTTTTGTTGCCCGATCCGGGAATCAAACCCGGAACCTCAAGAAGTCAAGTCCGACGCTAGACCGCTAGACAACAGAGGCGAAAAAGAGCTCTGAACCAATTGCTATAAAATTTACGAGTGACTTACCATAGGGGTAAGTCACATGTACTTACTCTACCCAACAAAAACCGTTATCAAATTCGAACTACTCGTTAGTGGTGGTCCGACATAACAAAAAAATAAGAATGGCCATTATGGCGTATTCATTTCGTACAAGAAAGGAACAAAAAAGGAGAGAACAAGAAGTTCACTGACCTATCACCCAAAAAAATGTTCTAGGTATGCGTAATAAGAGATGTAATAACTAAACTTTGAATGGCAACGCACTAGGTTGTTTGGTGTCGGTTGGAAAAATGCACTGGTTACCAGTAAAAACATATGATTATATGCCTTCGAATGCAATAAAATGTTTTAATCATGACTGTACTTAAAAATTACGGTAACTGTAAAATTAATAAGCGTAATAATATTTGTATTCATCAATAACATGCATACAATTACACCATTAATTGTGAGACCGTCACATATATCAAACGGTTGGCACTCGACGCCTTGGCATCATGGACTTGGATTTGTCCGACTATGTAAATGTACACACACCTTTAGAAATTGAAATTTAATTCTACATCATGAACTATAATCCTTTAAGGCTTGTTCACAATGGAACTGAATTATGGACTGTTTTGATTGGATAGCTAATGATTTATGTTTGTGAATGTACTTTGATACAGTGGTAGCAATATTATAAGTGTGTTTTTTCTTATAATGTTTCTATTCTAAGATACTAAAGATATTAATTACAATTTTGTTGGCAATTGCAGCTAATTGGGCAGGCACAGCTTGGGACGTAAAACCTATTTAAAGTAGCAGTATGCTGCATTTCGTTAGGATTGTGGGAGTCCTGGAGGCCCACTTTTCCATTCTACTACCAGAGGGCGTTCTAGAATGGTAGCGCTATTAAAAAGAGCTTTACTATTTGCGTTAACAATGAAGACTCCTCCTCTGGGTGACTATAGTCACGCGTTATTGACATCTGAGTAGCCTGTATAATGTATGAGGTTATGCCGATTTTCTTCGGCAACTAGGGCGTTCTGGTCTATCACCAAGGCTGTTCAGGGAAATTTCTACAAGCCTTCTCTGCCATCTTTACTTCGGGACGATGATTCGCTTGACATACAGCACATTACATGAGTTTTACTACCAGTCTTATGCTTCTTTCTAATTTTACCATTTATAATTCGCCTAATATTACAATTTAGCAGGTTGTATTGAATCATATAAAGCAAAGGCAGCAACATCCAGTTCCACCCCATACTGGATGTTGCTGCCTTTACTTTGATATGACTTATTTATTTTATGTCATATATGACGAATTAGGAACGTTCGTGGTGTTTTTAAAAAGTGTGACGTCATCATTGCTGACGCCACTGTTGTAGTTTCCATGATGATGACTCATTTTGGGTGTTCTCAAAAAAAACTTCACAAGTACTTTTACACTCCGTTTATTTAACGGGCAGCATAACGAAGTGCTGCCATTGGCTTGTGAATCGTGAATACCTTATCGCTTACAGTGCAGCCGTTTTTATAAGGCTCGGCGCACGTGCAGGCACAGGTGTTTACAAGTCGTTAGGCTAAGTATCGAAATAACAATGATAACCTTAATTTCACATCGCAATCTACTCAAAGTAATCAACTGATGGTTTATAAACTTATATCCTGGACATCATCAAATTATTTAACTTAATTATTCTAGTTTTTCAGAGGAACTAATGTGGTTGCGCCGACATATATAAAACATTTTTTTCAAGTCCAGTTATTGTTGTTATATTTATTAATAAATGTTTTGTGTACCTACCTATTAATTTTATCCCTTCAAATTTAAGAAATGACAGCCACAACATTTGGTAAACAGCGGTCATATTGAATGCATGTTTTTTGTCAGTGTCAAAAGAAATGGAAGCTTTCATCATACAAAGAAATCGTATTTCGAAATTGGAAAATTACAAATAAGTTTTTCTTTTTATAATTATTTTGTAATCATTAATAATTAGCAGCTTCGTCTGCATAGCTTGGCTTCTACTGTACCGATTTAGATGAAACAATTTAATTTTATTTAATTTTAGTAGTAATTTCGATTGACGCCAATACTAGTATCACGAGCTTATTGTTCTCTACGTAGGAATTACATAAATTCGTTATATGATATACTAGCAGTTTCTACTGGACCGATTTTGATGAAACAAAGCCTATGTCACTCAGGGATAATGTAGCATTCTAAAAGTAAAAGAATGTTTGAAATCGGTCCAGTAGTTTTGAGACCTACTCATTTCAAAAAATCAAACCATTCCTCTTCAAAATATTAGTAGAGATAATAAATTTGTAAAATACTGCCATTTCTAAAATTTCGGAAGGTTTGAAAGACTTTTCAGAAAAATTACACCAGAAATCATAATATTGCCAATCGGAGGTATGATCGTCTATATGACACGTTTGTGTCTTATTATCAAGAGCACCCTGCGCTTATTCGCTAACCTCTCAAATAAAAAAAAACTTGTACAAAATAGTAAACCGGCTAGCTTTAGTTAAAGTACAGTCAAAATAATAAAAAAACTTTCGCAACTGTATCTGAGATGCGGATGAAAAGAATAGAGTTCAGGCTCAATGCCGAACTGGTGCCGACTGCCTTGGAATGAGGTCGATATTATCAAAATCTCTGTAGCTAATGTATCAGCAGCGTCTCATTTGTTCATTATTTACAAAGTTGTATCCAAATAATTTCAGTAGAATATTTGTTAATTATTATGTGGCGATTCAGAAACCAGCTCCTGTAATGATTTTATATCATTACTGGATATTATCGCATGTCGCATATAGACACATTGACGTTTTTAGTTACCTCAATACATGATATGTGTTATAAAACAAAGTCCCCCGCCGCGTCTGTCTGTCTGTTCGCGATTTATTTGAAAAGTACTAAACGGATTTTCATTCGGTTTTTAACAATAGATAGAATAATTCTTGAGAAAGGTTTTAGTGTATAGTAAGTTTATGTTTTGTACAAACCAACGACATTACAACGACATTAGTTCAATATGTCGGCAAAAATAAGCCGATCGGGAGCTTTCCTCGAAAACGCTGCCAAAACCTTTTGAGTTTTAACAAAACAATGTATGGTGTGATTTTTTATCTTCGATAGATCTCAAAAAAAGTAAGCGGTGGGATATATATATATATATATATATAAAGAATAACCCACAATAACCGTTTTTTGCGTTTACTTAAAACAGTAAAATGAAGAGTTACTTTAGAACATATTTTTAACAATACATTATTAACCCTTAATCGAACAAATCTGATAGATATGTTATGCGTGCAATTTAGATCAAAATTGCCTCTTACTCTATCAGAAATAAATTAACAACTAATGAGTTATCAAAAAATTAAAATCTCCAGGTGCAAAATTAAATATCGTTGAAGCGTAGCAAAAACATGCGCGCCAAACTTTCGCATTTATAATATTATTAGAATTTTTGAAGTCAAACTTCTTTATCGGGGTTGTAAAAAAAAATAGTGTGACATTTTTCCGTTACGCGCCATCTTTGTTCTTATCCCTACCACGAGTGATTCGAAGTATACTTTCTCCAGCGGAGTAGGGATTGGCAATAAACTTTATGTAACCAATTTCTGTAAAGTTGCATTTAGTAAATTATTTTTTGAAAAATAACGTCATAAAGAAGTTTCATTTCTTACGAGTGTACGCTAGTACACGCACACATTTTTTTTCTTGAATAACCGAGGCGAAGCGAGGGTGGGCAGCTAGTGGTTTTATAAAGAGGTGGTACGAATCCGAGCCAGCTGAGGTGTACTCCACCATCTAGTAATCAATAATTTTCCAACTTCAGGCTTTAAATTCGTGAATCTTGTCCATATACATGTTTTCGTAAAGTATATCTAGTTGAGACCAATATGAAAACCTCCGTAGGATATCAGCAGCCGGCTCTCCAGGTATCTCAGTAAATCAGGATTAGTCGGAGCGACCAACGAGCCTCATTTGTGCGTTATTTATAAACTAAATCCGCGCCGACCGAGCTTGCCATCGACCATCTTGAATTTTATCATTTTTACGACTACCTTTTGAGAACTATAATATTTTTGCTTTTAACTTGTTAATAATTCAATGTCTTTGTATAAGTTTATTTAAGATTCTCTAGTTGTTTGTTTTATTTTTATGTGATGGTCCGGGTCGGCTGTGTAGAATAAACTGTTAGATTCAATGCCTGGCATTTTCTAATAAGCAAGCTTAGAATAGTCACGAACAATGCCAATGGTGGCAGAACGCTGTGCAAAACTGGCCTGGATTTCCTACTCACTGCCATATTTACCTATTCCTAACGCCATAATAGTAGTGATTTGCAATGTCTTATTCCCCGTCTTGGTCCAGGCTCCTTTGCAGAATAGACTATCTGCCCTACTGCCAGACATCTCGCAAAAGGCGAGCATAGGTTTACGGTCACTACCATCATGACATCTGACTGAGTTTTGCAGCGACTCGTCCGGATTGGTACCACCGCCTTACCTATTCCTGCCGCCATAACGTCTATGCTTGCCGTTGAGATTGAGGTTAAGAAGATAACGTAGCAGGAAAATATACTTTTGCTCGTACCCTAGCATCCCGGCCTCAAGTTGGCAACGCTCTATTAGGATGTTTAGTGCCTCTAGGCGGCGTAAATTTCTTACCATCAGGAAATCCGTCTGTTTGTTTGCCTTCCAATATTTAAAAAAATATATTCTTGTCCGGGGTATAGGGCAGCCAGTAGTAAATTAAGCTTATTCTTTGTTTAGAAAGGAGACGGATAGGGTCTTATATTAGATAGGAATGAAGATTATTCCATCATGAAATAAGACCTGAGAAGTACTACCTACTGGAGTAGTCTAGTAATTTGGATCCTTAACGATTCAATCAGAGAAGTCAGTAAAAATTGATTGTAGATTCTAGTACAACGACCCGTCTGGGTCGCATTAACAATCTGGGTCATAAGTGGTCACCAGTTTGGAGAGTTTTAACATGTGCAGTATCTAATTGAAAACGCACCATTAACGTTTTAGGTCTCTACATGCGATGTATATATCTAAATATCAAGAAATTCGTTTGTGTGCCTTCTCGTTTCATTAAAAAAACTAAGTAAATTCAATACAGCTTAAATATTAAAACATACAAAACAATTTTCTCTTTCATTGTAAAATAATGAAACCTTTGCGAAAATACTTGTCCCTAAAGAATTTATTTATGTTTAAATCAATTTGAGGGATAAAGCGGCAACCCTCGGGGGGAAATTATCACGACAAAGGAAAACATATGGCGTTGCAAATAGGAACAATAACTAGTATTGTTCATTATGTTTGCAAATTGCACTACCAACTATCATCTGTGGACAAAAGTGGAGTAAGGCATAAGCGATGTCGTTTTAAAATAATCTTTACATTTAAATAAAATAAAGTCCAGTTAATTACAAAACAAATATTTTTATTTTTTTATTTTATTTATTCTTTATTATAGTATTTACATTCAATATCATTACAGTGCATACATTTATATTCAAGTTCATGCTTAAGTTTAAGTTTATAATAATTTTCTAAAAAAGTAAAAATAAATACAATCTCCACCAGCGAGGCGGTCATACTAAAATAATGTATGTTACAAATTTTAACCAATAACAGTTAGTTACTAAAGTTAGTTCGGAACCATGAATGTAGGAATTATTGTACGAAACAGCATTTACGATAATTATATTCCAAGTGTTTTGCAGGTCCTCCGAGTTTCTACTTAGAGGACCATCTGCTTTCCTGCCAGGCAGCTCGTCAAAGGTATAGCATAGGTTTAATAGGATACCTAAGAGGTATCCACCGTCTCATTTATTTCTGCCATCACAATAACTGTCATGTTCCAGTTCGGAGGGTAGTGTAGCGGGTAGACATGCAATAAACCTAGCGTCCAGCCACAGTACAGCGATGCACCTGTAGTATTTATGGTGTCTATAGGCCAAGGTCATTCACTTACCATTAGGAGAGCCGTTTGCTTGTTCACTGTAATACGCCATAAAAATAAAATAAGTAGGTATTCATACGTAGTATGTGATTTAGACAAGAATAGCTCTAACAATTTTAATGGTGTCTAACTGTTGAACGTAGTCGTATCGCTGTTTGGAATTACAGAACAATTATTATTAAATTATCGAATACACAAAATATAAGAGGCACGAAACTTTGGTGATGCAGTTTGTTGCTACAGCTAGATTTCATTAAGTACGTAGGTAAAAAGGTATTTTAAAACTTTCTAAGACATTCGACCTGCTGAACAAAACCAAACAAACTTAACGTGAGAGTTTGTTACGGCCAGGGATAGTCATAGATCTGGTTATCACTAAATAAGTGCCTACTACAGACATTCATTATTTTAAAATACTGACAAAAAAAATGTTGATGCGATGAATGAAACTATAGCATTCGCGTAGCAAGAGTAAAAAAGCCATAATATACAAACAATAAAAACTACTCAAAGTTAAATAAAAAGATTTAGATTATAAGCTTGTGTTATAGTTGTTAGTCAAATATACTAATACACAGTGTTAAGTGTTAGGTATTTTTAAAGTCGCTCATTTAACTAAATCTCTTACGTTTATAATTTAGACCACAATATATGGAACACCCTGAAGCGATACACATGGCTTACAATACTAATAATGAGTTTTACAGTCTTAAAGAACATTTTCAAAAAATATTGAAAGTATTGTTGTGCAAATGGAAGAACATACGAATGTACAGTTCTTGGCTGAATTTCTTTATTACCATTATGGCTTTTTAACTTAATGTTATTTAATACGACTACGTTTTTTATTCACTCTCTTTTGAAAATAAATTACTTAATATATATTCTGTAAGGCTGTCAAAACATGTTTAACTGTCACTTTGTAATTAAATAACCAAAGCTTATACATGCAAATATTCAATATTGTAATAAAACTGAAAATGCAGAAAATAGTGTGCATTATCACTAATAACAAAAATGCAAAATTTCTTGTATGTTAATTTTATGAGAAAACTGACGAATTTAATTAATTGTTGAGTAAAAAAATGATACGATTGACTACTAACTTTTATGATTTTTATTTATTTACTACCACCAACGGGCCCTATCACCTAAGTTTAACGTCTTTTACACTAACCCCCCCCCTTCTCTCGTCTTGAGCCGAACATTTTTAAGCTTACGATTATCCAATCAATAGTTGGACGCAATCGTTGGTCGAGTGGTAGTGGCTACATCGATCAACTGCAAGACTCGAGTTTGATTCCCGACAGGGGCAGACATTTATATGATGAACATTTAGATGTCTGCATCTCCAGGTCTGGCTGTTTGTTAAATTTATTCTGGCATCTATTTTGGTATTTCTATGTATAGAATCGTTGAGTAACACCCATAAAACAAGCATATGATAGCTTACTTTGAGGTTAGATTCAATTAGTATAACTTGTCTAGGAATATTTATTTATTTGTGTAGGAGAAGAAACAAAAAAAAACTATAATCATCATCAAAATAGTAAATTGCTACGAGTAGCATCGATTTCTATTCCACTACTACCCAACTGTGAGAAGTTCTTGCTGACATAACATCAATGCTTGTCTTTGGCGTAAGGTTTAAGTCGGTAGGGCGTCTATGGGTGACTCGTATTTTTGCCATCAGAAAGCCCGAATTTTCTTATTTTTATAATTAAAATAGTTCTAGATTTTGGATTTTTCCTAAAAACAAAAAAGAAGCAGGTTAAGTAGTGTATGAATTCTGCATACATGTTTGCCGTATGAGTGTTATGTTTATTAATTATGGATTCACTAAGTCTTCGCTGTCTTTAAGCGGTGTGTTTTTCCAGCATTCGAAAAATTTATCTGCTAATTTCCCTATCGGTAAAAAATCGTGCCCCGAGACAAATATGGAAAAATCCTTGTATTCATGTTAAAGTAATCGCCTCTGTGGTCGAGCGGTCCGGGTGTTAGACTTGACTGCATGAGGTCTCGGGTTCGAATCCCGGGTCAGCCAACAAAAAGAAAATTGGATTTTTCCAATTTTTTTATAAAAAAATTGTTAGTCGGGATTGGAAACGTGCCCGGTTGGCGATAGGCTTGCCACCTATCACATTATGGGACTTAGTATCTTCGGCTAGTCGTGGGTGCCCTGGTTGTGCCTCTGCCTACTTCTTCGGGGATATGGGCGTGAAGATACTTTTTTTCATGTTAAAGTAAATAACAGTTAATACGTGTATCTGCTCCTTAATTCCATATGTGGTTTCCCCGTTGGTGTTATCCCCCGCGTTTTGCAGAATAAACCATCTGCCTTCCTCGTAAAAGGCGAGCATAGGCTTAACATCACTAACATTGGGACATCCTACTAGGTTGTAGAGGTTCGCAGCGACTTGCCTATACCTTACCTATAGCGATATGCCTTACCTATTCTTACCGCCATAACGTCATGTTCTGGTCCACTGTAGACTGTAAACTTACTTTTACTCAAGGTCTAACATCCCGGCATCAGGCTGTCAACTTATCATTACTTTTGGTGTCTGCAGGATACGTGAAGTGCTTACCACCAGGAAATCATAAAAAAAATGGACAAAGTTTCAGAGCACTAAGCTTTACCCACACCATCTCGACACATGCTGTCACCATTTGTTGGCTTTCATCTTTTGTTTAAATCCGTAAATAATCTGTCTTACTCAGTAGACCACATGATTGTGAAACTAATTGCCGCTGACGACATTTCACAAAAAACACAATTTGGAGACTTTCTAGAAATAACCAAACTCGTTCGGCAATGAAACTGAGAGACTTCCGGCCTCTGTTGCGGCTGTTAGACAGCAGAGACCACTTACCATCAATGTGAATAGCATGACTGTTTGTCTCCACTTCCATATTAAAGAAAGAGAAAAGTTTACATTCACTGATATGTTTCATTCAAATCCAAAGTCTAAGCCCAAAATGACGTCGGTAAATGGTCACTGTCGACTTAATTCGCATTGATTGGACCCATGGGGCCCACGTTTTGCGCATGCGTGCCCCCGATTTGTGCCAGTGTGCGCACGATTCGCTCGAATCATCCTTTTGTGGTGTGACAAGTACTTTCGAAAAATATACCACCCTGTAGGTGGTACTCATTCAAACAGGGATGTACTCAGACTTTATAATATTAAACTGTTCTAAATAAGTATTTATGGCTAATTTAGTTTGGTATTTTATACTCATATGTGCTTTTGCAATTCATTTGTTTCTTGTTTTTATTTATTGATGATAAAGTACTTGCGATTGATTGCTCCTGAAATCAACATCTTACAACTAACCTTGATTTAAAATAGACAAAATAAGACTAGCCTTCTGAGTTTCTTTCACCGGATCTTTTCAGTGAATCCGGTTCAGTTCCGGTATAAGCTTTTAGAATCACATTCGGCCAAACTTGTTTAAGATAAAAGAAAGGACTACTTTAGATTAGTTATCTGGCAACCACAGTTATTATTCAATGATTAACAAAAATAAGTTAGCAACAAACTCTAGAAGGCCTATCTTTAATGTTGACCGATAGACCTCAGACGTTATAACCGATTTTTAATTTTAATTTCAACTTTTCTTTATATTTATTTTAATATATATAAACTAGCTGTTTCCCGCGGCATTGTCCTCCTTGTTAATGGCCTCACAGGAAATGTATCCTATGTGTTAATCCAAGTTACCATCTATATGTATGCCAAATTTCGTTTAAATCAAATTCAAAAAACGCTTTGACAGGATAAAACAAAAATTGTTTTAAAACGTCCAAAATGAAATAATACTTAATACGTCCCTGGCACTAAAGGTGCAACCCGTTGCAAAAAGCCAGAAATTGTCCAAAATTTTCTAAACGTGATCATTGCATTGTCCACGCACACCCGCCACAATGGCAACAAAGCACCCATCCTTAGCTCCCATTATACTCACTACAATTGTTACTATAGTCGCTAAAAATTTGAAAATGTTATATTTTAAACATCCTATATAACAAGCACAAATAAACCAATTTCTACGTTATCTCAATGAGATAAAGTTGATTTTAAATTGTACGGAAATGAGAGTTAAGTTGTGTTGAGTAAGAAGAATCAAATGACATTTCACATGTTTGCTATAGTGTCATTGTTAGCTATACTTATTGTTGCAATTGTTCGCTGTTATTGTTAGGTAGATCAATGCGAAACATTTTAATAATATAAAATTATAAACGTCTTCCGTGCGATTATAAACTTGAATAGAAAATGCGTGGAGTGGACAGTTCATCTTTAGTGATGCAAGGAATTTTACGTAAATTATTGCAATATTTTAGATGCAATTTAACATGTAACATTGCAAGGTCACATTTCACATTGTGGGACTTAGTGTCTTCTGCTAGTCTTGGGGGCCCTGGTTGCACCTCCGCCTACCTCAACAGGTAAAGATTCTGTTGTTGTTAAATTGCAAGGCAAAGCTTAAGGCGTTACAAGCTTTTTTTCCTTTATTAGTATTATCTGAAATCTTTAATAACCATTTGAATTTATCTACATATATCTAGATTACCAAGAAATCGATAATTTTATCATAAGTGCATCCTGTTCAATTAAACACTTTTACTAATTGATATATCAAGAAATCAGTTGTAGCAGTATAATACTAAATTAAAAAATAAATAAAATAATTTAAAAATTCAAGTAATTATTAGTGCATCCTGTTCAATTAATCACTTTTACTAATTGTTATATCAAGAAATCAGTTGTAGCAGTATAATACTAAATTAAAAAATAATTTAAATAATTTAAAAATTCGAGTAATTATTAGTGCATCCTGTTCAATTAAACACTTTTACTTATTTTTCATGTCAAGAAATCAGTCGTAGCAGTATATTACTTAATTATCAAGTATAGCCAAATTAAAAATAATAGTAGTTAGTAGTAGTGTATTAAAAAGTGTTTAAAGTTGCCTTGGTTTTATTCATATAGGTAAGTAAGCACTGCATGGGATCCATGAAAAAGATGTGACTAAAAATGTTATCAATCAAAAAGCTTACATTAAAATTTATAACGGAACAGGTTCGATTTGAAAATTATTTAGAAGGACATAATATAATTGTCATGACAGCCCTTGTTGGAGAATACCCTAAATATTAATGTATGATTTTGTGAAATTAAATGTGCCTCTAGTAAAATTAATGTGAAATAGTAAAAGAAATATTTCTTACTTGCCAAACACCTAAAGAAATATAATAACGTAAAACACAATAAGATAAACAATTCGCAACTCCATGTATTCGTAGTTCCACCTACGAATACGATTTATTGGAATCTAAAGTCCCCACATGCCCTTTATAGTTCTTCTAAGCTTAGACAAATGCGCGGGTCGTATCCGGTCTACACAGAGCCTTACTTTTGTAATAAATTGTGTCATTCAACACGTCATAGTTTAGATTTATTCAATTGTACAATGACGATACTTAAGGTATTGATACCGATACTGTGTGGCAATTACCCATTTTTACATCACTTTTAGTTTCTGAACAATTTTTCTATTTATTTGCTAGGAAAATATTTGTTAATAGCAATTAGAAAAATGAAAATGTTATGCATAGACCTTAAGGTTACTTTTATCACAAGAAAATATAAAATATAACTATTTTGACTGTACCTACCCACTATACTCAAATTGTCAATATTATAACATGAATGAAAATACTTTGTAGAGGCAAAAATTATATTAGCATCTTGACGCCCAAGGGACGCGAAGGGATAGCCAGAGGCACAACCAGGGCACCCACGACTAGCCGAAGACACTAATTCCCACAATGTGGTATGTGGCAAGCCTATCGCCAACCGGGCACATTTCCAATCCCAAGCAACATTTTTTTTCAGAAAATTGGAAAAACCCAATTTTCTTTTTGTTGCCCGACCCGGGATTCGAACCCGGGACCTCTTGCAGTCGAGTCCAACAACTGAACCGGTGGACCATTGAGGCGATTTTTTTAAATTATATTACGAGCTGTTTTTTTGCACTTTTTTTTATTGTGATAAGATTGCGAGCAAACACTCGTATCTTCTGACAGTAAGAGCTAACCATGGCAGGTAAATACCAAGATGTTAAAGGTGAAATGCTTCATTGTGGCCGATTTGTTAGGCGAAAATATGAGCAAGTCTGCCAGCTACGCTACCTTCTGGACCAGAATATGATATTGTCACTGTGGTGGTAGGAATAGGTAAGGCGGTGGATTTCTACCTAAGTTGCTGCTTGCCACTTTGCTATCAATGCTATTGTTGGTAAAGACCCGGACCAAAATAACGACATGTTAAAATGTCAAAAAAAAACTCATACCTTAGTCTTGATCAGCAACTAATTTATTACTAAAATGGTAAGAATAAGAGCCTATTCATTTTACATAAACCATACCTACAAAGGTTCTTGTGACGCGTCTACATAAGTAAATCTAAAAACTACCACCGGATCGGAACGCAACTCCTCACTGAGAAGATCCGGTGAAAGGAGTACAGGGGGATTTTCTTTTTTCTTATAAGTCTAGTTTACAAAAATATATTACATGTGTAATCTGAAAGATTAGTATGAGGAGCAATCAATCCCAAACATTTTTGTCCTCTAAATATTCTGAAATCTTATTATAGCTATTACTACACAACTCAAATATATTTTTTAAATAAATACTAAGACTTTATATGCTCCTAAAGTTTATTGTAAAAACGTACAGGTAAAGGTAAAGGTAACCTGGAAAGAATATGTGATTCTGTGGAGACGAGACAAATGCACAGCAAGGTTGTTTTTTCCTCGTATTCACAAAATGTAATTACAACTTTTCTTAAACAAATTTCATTTTTATTGACAAACATTAAGATAAGAATAATTCTACATACTACTATAAGGTACCTATTACAGCCAGACTCCTAAAAAATATAAACCTAGCATGCAAATATAAAAAGTTTGTGTTTGCATACAGGAACTTTTTTAATTAGCTTAGTTCACTATTAAAACCTTAATTTAATTAACTTAGTCCACTATTAAAGCTTTAATTTAATTACCTTCGTCCCCTATTAAAGCTTTAATTTAATTAACTTAGTCTTCTATTAAAGCCTTAATTTAATTAACTTAGTCCACTATTAAAGCTTTAATTTAATTAACTTCGTCCCCTATTAAAGCCTTAATTTAATTAACTTAGTCCACTATTACAGCTTTAATTTAATTAACTTTATCCCCTATTAAAGCCTTAATTTGATTAACTTAGTCTACTATTAAAACCTTAATTTAATTAACTTAGTCCACTATTAAAGCTTTAATTTAATTAACTTCGTCCCCTATTAAAGCCTTAATTTAGTTAACTTAGTCTACTATTAAAACCTTAATTTTATTAATTTAGTTCACTATTAAAGCCTTAATTTAATTAACTTAGTTCACTATTAAAGCCCTAATTTAATTAACTTCGTCCCCTATTAAAGCCTTAATTTAATTAACTTAGTCTTCTATTAAAACCTTAACTTTATTAACTTAGTTCACTGTTAAAGCCATAATTTACTTAACTTAATCCACTATTAAAGCCTTAATTTAATTAATTGAATCCACTATCAAAGCCTGGAGCTACTAGTTTCAAAATAAATCCATACGAGAAAATGAAAATGTATTTAATCTTTCGTGGCCAAAAAACATAAATACATTTTCGTCTTCCTTATTCCCAATAATGTATTTTCATTATCAAAATAGAATGAATTATATACATTTATTGGCACTTTTGGTGTAAGATTAATGCTTTTACAAAGGCGACTAAAGTGTAGTATAAGGGACGACTTCCTCAATAAATGTTGCACCATACAAAGGTTTATTACTTTAAAGGTGTTTCAGTTCTTATATGTCGAGAAAAAAGAATTAGAAATAGAACATCTCATCATCCAAATTATTAAAAAAACATCCGTTTATCGGTTCCGCGCTGATCCGGTGGTAGAGTTTTAGATTTTAATATTATATACGCGTCACAAGTGCCTCAAATGAATTTCTGTTTCATATTACTTGAAAAGATATTATAATCCATGCTTTCCATGTAGCTCGTGAAAGACGAGCAACGGTTAAATCCGTCATTACCAAGGCCACTGCCGGTAGAGTACCCTGCAGCACCTGGTTCACGTAGAGATCCACCACCTCATCTATTCCTAATAAGCCGTTCTTTATCCATAACACAGTGACTGTAATGACTACATTTTTTTTTTGTTATAGGAAGGCAAAGAAGCAGACGGAATTTCTGATGGTAAGAAATTCACGCCGCCTAGAGACACCAAAGGTGGTAATGGTGCGTTGCCAACCTGAGTTCGGGATTTTAGACCTCGAGCAAAAGTAAGTTTACCGGCTACCTTACCCTCCAAACCGGAACACGTCATGACGTTATGGCGGCAGGAATAGATAAGGCGGTGGTACCAATCCAGGCGAGTCGCTGCCAAACTCTACCACCTAGTCGGATGTCACGGTGTTAGTGATGGTAAGCCTGTGCTCGCCTTTTACGAGCTGCCTGGCATAGGAAGGCAGATGGTCTATTCTACAAAGGATCCCGGACCAACACGGAGATGATAGATGGTAGAGAACAGTGACAATTCGTTCAGATTAGTACCACCGCTTTATGTATTACCACCTATGCCGACTACATATTACGTTCTGCTTGCGTAAGTAGGCTAATTAATTAAAGAATATTCAATGCTTAAGCATAAAATCTTTTGTGTTAGTATTTTTGTTGACTCTAAGAACTCCTACGACAACGAATTAAGTGCTCACCATTGTCATGTACTGGTTTTGAGAGTAGAGTAACTGACTAAACCTAATCACGTAAGATTCTTGATAGGTTTAGGATGGCAATTCCTTATAATATTTGATGTCATAGGCAACATGCATTAGGAATACCCATCTTCTTCGATCGAATAGCGTTAAAATCGCCGAGTGATAAGTTAGTGACAAACTGATAGTGCAGCAACTTTTTTTTTATGACATTGGAAGGCAATGCAAACAAATGAAGCAGATGGATTTCCTGATGGTAAGAAATTCACGCCGCCTAGAGACACCAAAGATGTTAATGATGCGTTGCCAACCTTAGGCCGGGATGTTAGACCTCGAGCAAAAGTAAGTTTACCGGCTACCTTACCCTCCGAAACGGAACACGTCATGACGTTATGGCGGCAGGAATAGGTAAGGCGGTGGTACCAATCCGGGCGAGTCGCTGCTAAACTCTACCACCTAGTCAGATGTCACAGTGTTAGTGACGGTGAGCCTATGCTCGCCTTTTACGAGCTGCCTGGCAAGGAACGCAGATGGTCTATTCTACAAAGGAGCCCGGACCAAAACGGGGTAAACTTACCCGGGTAGGGACCCATAGTCACCTATTCCGCTTTACCATAATAATAACGTCATGTTTTAGTCTGAGGATAGGGTATCTTGTAGACTTGGAGAATTGGTCTAACACCTCGGCCACAGTAAAGCAACGCACCTACACCTATGTTGTCTATAGGCTACCGCTATCTCTTACCATCAGGGGAGCCGCGTGCTTGTTTGATATCTTATTAATCAATACCGCGAATTTTTAATTAGGTTTTTCTTTTCAGTCATGGGAATCACAGTAGCTTTAACAACGTTCATAAAATAATTCCCCAGTAGCTGACACAAAAAACGAGCCATTCACTCATAAGCTACTACTTCCAGTTAAACATATCAAACGTAGACCGATCCACTCATTCAAAGACTTTTATGAATGGCAATGCAGATTTAAGCCTAGCCTTAGCTTATTCATTCACAAACTTAACAACACTAGTATTATTCATTCTATTGATCGGCAAATCTTTATTCGAATAACGGGAGGCTTTAAAATGTATTACTTTATACAAAATTTACGTTTTTTGTTCATATTATGATATTGTTATACGGTTTGAATTTGTTTGTTTAGACTATTATTCTTCGGTTTTGCTTTACTAGTTTTGCTTGTTAGTTTCTATTTGCAATAATATGATGTAACTTTCAGGTTTTTCTCCTAACCTTCATAACATTTAAACTGTCTATTTAATGTTAAAAATATAGTTTTTTACGCAGTTAAATTTTGCATCATTGCTTATTTTTAATTTAACTTTTGAACACAAATGAGAGTAAATTATTTTACGTTATGTTGTGAAAGTTCTTTTTCAAATAGAAAATATTTTTTAATCGGTATAAAAATGATGGATATATCGGTTTAGAAAAGTTGGAATAAGTGGTTTAGAAATTATGAAGATTTCGATTAAAATACCTACATAAGAAACTCTTGCAGTCAGTTTTTTAAACTACATTTTTATGTAGTAACCCTTTTGTCTAAAAAACCGGTTAAAATGTGAGTTTGTTTCTATTAATAACCTTCTAATTAGTTATTAATAAAATAAATCAAGTTTTTTGTATGTTGTGGACAGCTTGAAATGCTGGAACTGTCTTAATCGTTTTTCGACAATTCTTCTATGACGTCAATCGACTAATTAACACTTACTCGCATAAATTTGTCGAGGGCCAGTTTTCGTATCCACGAAACAACAAAATTATACTTGGGGAACAATAAAAGAAACGTGTTTTTCGGTTCTCTAAAACTAAGACGTGAGAAAATTTGTGTGAAAGTATATAATTTCAACCACATTTTAGAATACAATATCATAATACCAATTGACACAAACTATCATATCTCGAAATAAAAAACAAATCTGATCAGAAATAAGGCCCAATCTCACAGACAAATAATTGGACGCAGCGGGCTTTGGCTAATCCCGGATTCGATTCTCGAGTTGCATTGTGATCTCTTCATGTGTGTAGGGCCTATTGTGGTTGGTTTAATCAATTAAATTCATCGTGCGACTGGTAACAAGGATTTTATGGTTGACATCATGGAAAGAAGAGGACGGTTGTTGCAGGCTGGAAACTATACTGAATGAGGAGTACTGTTTTAAGGGAAGCTATAAGTCTTCAATGCTACAATTATTGTAGATTGAAATATAAACCTTCTTCCTTTGACACTTGAGGTTTTTTTCCTATGTTTTAATGATACTTTTAACAGATACTTTTAAGTTAAAAAAAAAACGGTTTTTTCGACTATAAAATATGCATGATGCCTATAGCACTAATTGGTGTGTTACTAATTTCAGCCCGAGGCGCTAAGTAAATGTATAAGTAAGTTTACCAGCTACTAATAGTAAGTAAAGTGTAATATATTCACGTCCATATCCCGATAAACCTTGGTAGCACTTCGAGCTTTGCACATTCTTTTCGCAAACGACATCGAACTGTTCCAAATTGGTCCTACATAAATTTTATAGAGATTCTACTACTACTACTCCTAGTTTTTGAGTTACAGTTAATAATGCGCACATATTTTACTATGAATAATAAAATAATTTAGGCATTATTACATGTAACTCAAAAAACATTTTTCGGATTATGATAAAATTAGTATGAGACAACCTCGAAATCATGTCCTATTTTCCTAAAAAAGAACTATCAAAAGCGGTTAGCTATTGACGGAGCAATCGCGTAGCAAGCATACAAAACATAGTGTTAAATTAAGAACATCCTCCTTTTGTAGAGTCGATAAATAAGCATTGGAATGGTTCCAATTGGCCTGAAATTTTTAAGCAGATAATTGTGTTTTTTTTTAATTTCATGTATTTTTTGTTTCTCTATTTTTATGGTGAAGCTACAAGATCCACTTTTCAAAAGACTTATTTAACACCTAAGTTATATTTTAGCGAAATCATTTAGATTTATATAGAAATAGGAATGAAGTCGCATTCGCTATTTGGCAAAAACTAGGTAGTTTATAATATTACCAGTTAACTAGCAATCAGGAAGGCACAGAGTCCATTGAAGCCCCCGACTTCAATACTCATTCATACTTTAGTGATCTTAATCCCACTTAAGACGTTTCCATAACAAAGGGATGTTATCCCTTCACAGACTCCGAGGAAGGAGCGAGTCTATGGATGTTAATGAAATGGTTTCAACAATAACAAACGGTGCCGGACTGTCTGTGGGTTTGATTTAAGGAAAATATTTTTACAATGAAAAATATAAGCAGTGGTACATTCTAACCTCTTACAGAAAGTGGGGTTTTATAAATTTGACGAAGTTTTGTGTCGGTTTGTGGCATCTTAACTTTTGAATGGATGGACCGATTTTCATGTGGATTTTTTTGTTTCAAAACTGACGTCATCGAGATGGATTTTGGCTTTTATTATTTTAAATGGTTAGATCGCCTCTGTGTCACGCCTCTGTGGTCTAGCGGTTCATTTGTTGGACTTGACTGAATGAGGTTCCGAGTTCAAAACCCGGGTCGGGCAACAAAAAGAAAATTTGGGTTTCTCCAATGTTCTAATAAAAGAAAACGTTGCTCGGGATTGGATATATGCCCAGTTGACGATAGACTTGCCACCTATCACATTGTGAAACTGAATGTCTTCGGCTAATCGTGGGTGCCTTGCTTGAGCCTCTGTGGGTGCTATGGGCGTGAAAATCCTTTTTTTTAAGGGATTAGATGTCAGTGGCACTCGATAATCTCTGCCTACACTGTAAGGGACTTGGCGTGAAAATATGTATGTTAGATAGTAGTGCGTTGCCAACCTGAAGCTGAGATGTTACGTTTATTTGCGTAAGTAAAAATTACCCTCTTTCTTGTCTTCCTTATCCAGTATGGAAGTGGAATGGGATTAATGGGATCAATGTTCTAATAAAATAATTTTCAAAATGAAGGCTACGTTTTAAAAATGATTTAGTTTGCTCATTTAATAAATGTCTATATATCTTATATATATAATTCTTCTGTGAGTGTGTATGTCACTGAACTCCTTCTAGACGGCTGGACCGATGTTGATGTAAGTTTTTGTGCGTGTTCAAAGGAATTCGAGAATGGTTTAAATTCACAATTTGGTCTCATGGAAAATGTTTTTTTAATTAATTTTTTAATAATAAGTCGTTGTTGATTTTGGAATGTTTCACATCGGATCCGACAGACTGCGCTACTATCGAAGCATTAATGTGAAGCGATACGAAGTTTGCTGGGTCAGCTAGTATCTTATAAATCTACTAATCTCATAGAGCAAGCAACGGATGAACGTAAACGAATATGACTACGTATAAATTTATTTTCTAACTAGCTGTTGCCCACGTGGTTAGTGGTCCCAAAGGAACATTTTTGGGCACGAAAGCTACCCTATATGTTAATCCAAGTTACCCTCTATATGTGTGCCAAATTTCATGAAAATCGGTTCAGCAGTTTTCACGCAAAGGTTTTTCACAGCAAACAAACAAACAGACAAACTTTCGCATTTACAATATTAATAGGATTCAAAGTAAAGTACGCAGTTATTGTGCTGGTGTACAAAAGTAAATAAATGTTGTACAAGATTATGAATATTTAAAACATATTTAGATAGATAATAAAATTAAATAGATATCAGATTTTTGTTTGGAGTGTAAGCTCCAGTAGTAACATAGCTTCATGGTTTAAGCTTTACGTAAATACTTATTTTGAGAATCTAAGGACCATTTGCACATTCCGGTTTACATATTTAATTCTGGATTAGCTTCTAAACAGGTTAAAGTTTAAAGAATGTACAAGTGGAACCTAAAATTTCAAATTGAGAAAAAATACTTAAAAAAAGTTCTTCGTGGAAGATCACTTAAAGCTGCCACAAAAAAACAATATAGGAACCTTATAAGATTAGTAAATCTAATAAGACATCAGTTAAGCACAATAAATTTGCAGAAAAGTAAAAGATGACTCTAATTTCTTTACAAAATCTTTGTAAAGAAATTATTATTTAATTTTAAAATTTTATTATTTATTTAATTATATTAAAAATTGAGGTAAAAACTTATCTAAAAATTATGCATTATTTTGTTCAAGAAGTTTATGCATTCTAAGTAGGTAGGTATTTACTTGTAACTAAATAGTACAAAGTCGCTTCCTTTATCCGTATGTCCCTTTGTATGTATCGTTTTCTTTAAAATTACGCAACTGATTTCGATGCAGTCTTTTTTAATATACATATAAAGTGTTTGAAGAGGAAGGTTTATGTGTATATTTTAAACCCGTACGGAGCCAGGGCGGGCAGGTAGGAGTAAAATTAGATTGATATTATAGTTACACATGTATCTATGTGATACTCTATGTCTCTATATGTAGGGACTATGTATCTATAATAAAACTATTTTATAGTTTTAGCGTTAAGAGTTTACTTACTACATAAATATCTTATTGGTTTTATGATGATTAACGAATTTCTGATTAGTAACTTCTTACCTTAGTAAGTTTTCCTGAAGATATACCATTATTTAAATTCCAGTAGAGTAGAGTGCTGTGTCAACATGCCCGGGTTTCTCCTGATTTCTCCGGTTAACTCAAAAATATGAGATTTTTTATTCTTTCAATTGAAAATACCCAATCAAATATCAGACAAAGCAGTGAAAGTTAACAAGTAAGAGTTAAGAATGAAACAAAACAAAATGTCTATATTTCAATTCCACCACCAAAATAATACATTTAAGGAACCTCCTCTCAAACTGTAACTTCACAAAGTAATACTTAGCTAATAAAAGGTACAAAAGCATTCATTACAAGTTGGATGCCATTATCTGAGAGCCAAAGAACTCTCTTGTGGGTTTCATTTGATATTTCCATTAAATTTCAATTCCCCAACTCATCTGGACCACATTGTGTCGCCTCACAATGGCACCCGAGTGACTCTAGTATTTCGATATTATAGAAATTGATATTTGTCTCAAGCCTTTGTATCTGCAAAAGTTTTCACTGAATCTTCATATTTCTTTGGTTAAAGTTACTGTACTTTTAATGTCTGCAAAAACATTCTCTAGGATTTATATTCAGATGATCCTTTTAATAACTGATCCAAATTCTTTATTTTGCTGCAAAGTGTTGAAGACTTTAGTGTTTGCTAGTGGTATTATCCGATCATTTAGTATAGCAGATAATTTGTCTAGTGCAGTCATTCACAATAGATCAGTGATTTTCCCAGATTAGAATTAGTAAGTATCGTCACGCCAATATCCCCGAACGGTAGGCAGAGGCACAACCAGGGCTTCAACGACTAGCCAAAGACAAAAAGTACTAAAATGTGATTGGTGGTAAGTATATCGCCAACCGGGCACATACCTAATCCCGCGCAACGTTGTTTGTATTAGAAAATTGAAAAAACCTTTTTTTGCTATCCGACAGAGTTATCTAACTCAGGACCTAATGACAAGAAATCCAAGACCAGACCGCTAAACCTACAGACCTACAGAGGCACCTTTGATATAGCTTTCTTCTATTTTCATTTTCAAGTCATTACCGCATTACCTTTTCCTAACCTTTCAAACCTATATAATAATAACATCTAAAACTAAAAAGTATCTTCACGCCAGTATCCCCGAAGCGGTAGGCAGAGACACAACCAGTGCACCTACGACTAGCCGAAGATTCTAAGCCCCACAATGTGATAGATGGCAAGCCTATCGCCAACCGGGCACATATCCAATCCCGAGCAACGTGTTTTTTTATTAGGTAATTGGGAAAATCCAATTTTCTTTTTGCTGCCCGACCCGGGATTCGAACCTCCTCAAGCAGTCAAGTCCAACAACTGAACTAGACTACAGAGACCACTAAAACTACTTGTTATAAAAACTTTATAAATTTCGACAAGTCATCCGCCTTGTCCGTCCCCTTGTTCGCTTCTGTCATGTAGGGTAACAATAAAAATACAGAACATATGGCATTAAAAACGTGTTCCTAAATCTTGGCCTCGGGCCGTTTGCTCACAACGGACACGGTCCGACGCCGATATGGGCCTGATAAAACATACGATAACACCCGACATATTCATGTATTGAATAATTAATAATATCAATTAGTTTAAACGTCCTTTTAAGATATTACATTGCTTAATTTGTGTTAAGGTTTTGTAAGTAATAATAAACCTTAATAGGTTAAATTAAAAGGTTAAATTAAAATATTTTATTGTAACATGACGTAAATTATTACGTCATGTTACAATAAAATTATTATACAATAAAAAAAATAATTTTTCCACTTGTACCGTGCGGGAAATATTTTTCAGATTTTTTAAAGAATGAAAAAACTCACCTGTGACATTTCAACCTTCACTTTCTTGTCTCTCGTTAACGAATGGTCTTTCGAGCTACCGAGGATTCAATTCCTGGGTGTTTTTTGTATTAAAAAATTAAGAAAGCATGTGAAGACTTCACTTGCACTTTTTGACGGGAAATATATAGATTTCTTTATACAAGAGAAGGCAAACGGGCAAGTGGGTCTTCAGATGGAAAGTGATCACCGCTGCCCACGGATATCCGCAACACCAGGAGTGCCGCAGGATATGAAAGGGAATCTGAAAAGCTGTCTGTTATAGATAGCAGATGAATTATTAACTCACATACATACCGCCTATATGCATCAAAGGTAGCAACTCATTACTAACATAAGAGAAGGATTAGATATTAATTCTCTTGTATATAAGCAGTACCTACTGGCTAATCTACTTCCAAATTTGTAACCCAGCAGTAGCGAGTACTAAAGTTGCAGCAGTAAGAACAGTAAAGATAAATAATATTGACCTTGACGCGTCTTTTCAGGACTACCCTCTAGTCGATTATTCTAACCTAA
The DNA here is from genome assembly GCA_002245505.1 of Calephelis nemesis. Taxonomy (NCBI): domain Eukaryota; kingdom Metazoa; phylum Arthropoda; class Insecta; order Lepidoptera; family Riodinidae; genus Calephelis; species Calephelis nemesis. Next base: position 577,794 of record NJDD01000210.1, read on the forward strand.
CTGTTTAGTTGAATATTTAATAAATCCGCATTACAAAATATTAGCCTATTCTACTTTAAGGTGATAGAGTTGTCACATCCTTATTCCTGCCCCATGTCATAATTAAAACTCGTTTTCATTTAACAGGGACTAAAAATAAACAAAAACGAAAAAAAAAACTGAAAAATTTATGTGTTTTGTGACTAAATTGGTCAAAATCATTTTTAAGCCAAAAATGATAAAGAAATGACGAATGCGTACACATTCCGGAGCGAACATGAATGGGATCCTTTACCATTAATATAACACGCCAGACTCTCGGGAACCATTCATCCCAAACTGAACTCACATAAAGGTACCTACACACTACCACTGCTCACTAGCCAATCCATTCCACTCTTCTATTACACCACAACGTACTCATTCCAGTACGTTACCTACTTGATAATTTTTAACTTCATATATTAGATATCCATCTTTCTTACACATGGAAAAGTATTTATTTGTATTTTTTTGTAAAAAATGCACATGAATGGAAAATTTTCAAAACTCGCACATATTACCGCACCAGTTATGTTTCCGAAATATGTATTTATACATTTAACAAATACCCATGAATATATAATATAATATACCAGCTATGTTATGAATATATAATATAATATAATATACTGTTCGGCTTCACTCGGACGGTAATTTTTTTAATCATAAAATTGAGATGTAAGCTATCCTATATCTCACGTTAGATCAAAATGCACACGGTGTGCAAATTTCATTGAAAACAGGTTAAGTAGTTAAGGAGTCCATCGCTGACAAACATCGTGACAGGAGATTTATATATATTCATACCATAAGTACACACATTGTTGTTTCCTGTCAGGAGTACGAACTAAACGTATTTACCGTTCGTCTAATCAAGTGTCATAATCAACGACTATTTTATTGTTATGTCATTGGCCATTTGCAGAAACATATATTATGTTGATATGATCAAAATGGTTAGTGTGATTAAGTAGTTTGTAACAGTTTTATAACTGACAAATTCTTTACAAATAGGTAGAAAGAAAAGTACTTATCTAAAACACCCATTTTAAATATATTTATATACCAAACTTACTTAAAACAACCAGAAGTATAAAATTTAACAAATGCACTGGCTCCGTTTGAAAGCCCTCTAATGATTTACCAAAGCCGAAACACGCATTATTTATCTATCCCTGTCTTGTTTAGGGATATTAAAATACAACATGAACAATGACAGTGTATTGTCGACAGAAAAAAGTAGAAAGTTTTTCAACAATGAGAAGAAAAGGATACATTATTATATGACAACTAGCCCAGAGCCCGCAACTTCGTCTGTGCAATTTTAGTTAAATACATATCAAAACTTGTTTACAAAATAGTAGATCAATTGTAGATTTAGGTTAAGACAAAATAAAAAAACAGTGATTAAAAAAATAAATTCGGTATCAGAGGTATTACAGTGACCTCTAAAAATCAAATATAACTTCACTATCTTTTTTAATGTAACGACTATTTAGGTACCTCGTTTAAGCGCTGTAAGCTACATAGCCAAAAAATATATGAAAAGGATGTTATGTATACCTACATATTTAATATAATTATGGTAACTTATATACATATGTTACTTAAACACTTTATATGGGTAAAGGTAAATGCTAAAACCATGGATACTTTCTTGTACATCTTATAAGAATAAATACATAATGAAGCTATATAATATGTATTGTAGCTTGTAGCGGGGGTCAATGGCCAGAAGCGTGCACGTCGCGATCCCTGCCAGTCCATTGGACTGCAATTCTGGCCCGAAAAAGTACCGCAGAGCGGGTTAGGGCGTTCCCTGGAGGC
>NJDD01000210.1:580316-591256 GCA_002245505.1 Calephelis nemesis
TGTGAAGGAAGCAAGACAGGTTTGTCAGGATCGTGAGGTCTGGCACTCGATACTCTCTGCCTACCCCGTAAGGGACTTGGCGTGAAGATATGTATGTATGTATGTAGCTTATATAGCTTTTTCTGAAGCTATAAAAGCGGTGCTAATCATTGACGTGATTCTAGTGGAGGATAGTGTTATCGGAAAGCTTATTGACGTCTAAAATAATATATTAACTCAGTTTTCACTTAGCCATGTATTATTGTCTACGAGACTTTTTCAAATTTTTAGACAATATTCAGTACATCTAATAAAATATATCTTTACAAAAAATCGTGACACAAATGACTCTTGATTTAAAATATAATTGTACATTTTTTCATTCGATTTACTCCATATTAAATGAATGTTTACCCTACGCGTAAATGACATATTACGTATCTACTTGGCTGTTTAATCAGTCACAGATTTTAATAAGTAACATTTTAACATGAAGAAAGAATGACACATATAATATTGATTGATACAATGCTAATATGGATAAATGTAGACCCAGGGAGACCTAGGTTGACATTCCAGGATCAAATCGCTCGGGTGTTATCTGAAGGAGGTGTCAAAAGTCTCCGAAACCGGCGTGCCCGAAGCCAAGCAAGTCTGTTAGGGTCGTGAAGTTTGGCACTCGATACTCTCTGCCTACCCTGTAAGGGACTGGCATTAAGATATGATTGTATGTATATATTAATAAGTAAAATGGAAAAATACTGTATATCATGCAGTAATTCAAATGAGAAAACGTATCGTAGGATAGAAAATCAAAAGTCATATGAGTCACAATTTTTTGTGTGTATATCGTTTATTAGATGTACCAAACACTGTCTAAAATTAAAAAAAAAGTATCTTCACGCCCATATTCCCGAAAGGGTAGGCAGAGGCACAACCAGGGCACCCACGACTAGCCGAATACACTAAGTCCCACAATGTGATAGGTGGCAAGCCTATCGCCAACTGGGCACATTTCCAATCCCGACCAACTTTTTTTTTATTAGAAAATTGGAAAAATCCAATTTTCTTTTTGTTGGCCGACCCTGGATTTGAACCCGAGACCTCATCCAGTCAAGTCCAACACCCGGACCGCTAGACCACAGAGGCGATATATAAAGTATAAAATTTTGATCACTTATTTTAGAAGGATCTTATGTCTATACTATATGTGTTATTGTTTTAATACGGAAATCAGTATATTTTTCTGCCTTTCAACTTTGTAAAAACATAGCCCTCCCACCGTCGCATGTAAACGATGTTTGACCTCATTTTAACATTAAGGCATCTTGGTCACGCGTCCATAAACATCCCTTTGAAAGCCTTCAAACAACCTGGACACCAAAGTTATTTCCAGTATTAGAGCATTCGAGGGCCCTCAGCGCCCACTCACACAAGGGGGCCAGTTTGTTCCTAAAAATACTTTACGATTTTTCCATACACAGATCAAAAGGAGGTTTTGTATGGGAAAAACACTTGACTTCAAAATACCACTTGCCTTTGATTCTTTCTAAATGGGTTTTAGATTCGATATTTACTTATCGGTGAATTACGTCCAAGTGTACAGAGAACGAAAGGCTGAAGGTTAAAAATAGCTAATTTAAAGTGGGGTTATATTTAGGATGGTGATTATGTTTTTTAGTTTATCGCCGTAATTTTGTTTATACTGGATCGATTTTGATAAAACAAAATTTGTTTTACTTAATTTTTTTTTTCTTCTGGTGATATATTTTTTTTAACTAGTTCGTCGAAATTCGACCAAAATAAATTTTAATATCCTGCTGATAAGAACGCCATCTTCATATCTCAAGATCAACTACTTTGTTTCCAAACTTTTTAGTGCGCCATCTGTGATCTTTTATTGTATCATCAATGTATTTGTTTGTGTGTGTAAGGCATGGTAGTACCTACATGTAATGTTTTATTTATCGATTTACTGTACTTTATAAGCATTATTATTGAAAAATATGAGCGTTCTGCACACCTCCTACACATAAACTATAAGTGTGCCAAATAATATGCTCCTGCTTCCGCGCAATTTTCGTAAAAAGGTGTCTTTTGTAAAAAGTTTTGGCATTAAATATTAATATATAGATGAGTTAACTACAATATTAAACTAAAATAAATAATATACATGTTTTTGCTTCCATAAGAACCTTCTCGTAACCTAAGCCAATAAATAACGCAGCTAAAAAGATTCAACAAAATTGTTCCGTCCATTCAAACGTAATGCAATGAAGGGAATTGGGGATTTTTCTTGTATGTATATATACAAACTAGCTGAGCCAACAGACATTACTATAAATATTAAATCAACCTTTTCCTGACAAAAGCTAACATACTGAAAAATTGCAAAATTGGTCTATCCGTTCATGAGTGATGACCAAGCCAAGGTCAAGCTGTTAAATCGTTTTTATTATATTATATATAAATACAATGTGATTTTTCGAAACTCTATCAACCAATATGTGCGGATACTAGACTAATAATTATAATCGATAAAAAAAGAAGAGCAGAAACATTCTTCCTTTAAAGAAACTAGACAGAAGAATTAGTAAGTTAGGCAGTTACCATCCCATTTGGGAACATATAGGGGAATTTTTAATTATTACAAAGTTAACCTCCGTCGCTGTCACTGTAAAATTTGGCTGGTTATGTTAGAGGCTTGTAATCCTAGCGTCATCGCACGTCTTGTATGTGTAGGAGAGACCTGTACTTCTTATCATAAGTAAAAATTCCTGCTCCCCAAATTTTTACGTGATATTCAAAAGTAATTATATTGACGGAAGTACACTTTGAGCACATTAGATCAAGTTGTAATTAAATTAAGGGTTCCCCTCACCGTGTTGTGCAACCTCAGTGACCTCACACATGTTAACATTTATACTAAACGTATGTTACCATTATCTATATAAAAAGTATCTTTACGCCCATATCCTCGTACAGGTAGGCAGAGGCACAACCCATAAAGACACTAAGTCCTATAGGTGGCAAGCCCATCGCCAACCGGGCACATATCAGTCCCGAGCAAATTTTTTTTTAATTAGAAAATTTAAAAAAAACAAAATTTATTTTTGTTGTCCGACCCGGAAATCGAACCTGGGACCTCATGCAGTTAAGTCCAACACCTAAACCGCTAGACCAGAGGCAATAGTCAAATATCTTATCTTCGCATTAAAAATACATTAAAAAGCAGCCAAGTGCAAGTCGGATTCGCCCCTGATTCTCTTCTGGGATACTTTTATAATTGTTATATATTTATAGTAAGTAAAACATTTGCATACAACGTAGTACGCTCCAAACTATTGCAAACATGTTTAAACACAATAAGTTATTTTCAGTCGATTTCATACACACTTTACATACAAAGAACTTTTTGTATCTTGTTAGTACCTATCCAATTCAATCCTTGTTTCTAAATCAGAACTTTGTAACAGGTAAATTATATCTGTTCCAAAAAAACCTATCCTGATTCATCCCTCGCATTTAATATTAAAAAGTGAAACTATGAATCCAAAATGTTTTCTTTCCACATATTTTAAATAACCAAAGGTGCCATTCCGTCTGCTCTGGCAGACATCGCGGCACCTACCTGACCCCATGATCCTTCGTTTATCTCTTTTTCACACCCACAATCAAGTATCACAAGAGAGAGATGGAAGTATCTCATTCCTTTGCTTTTGAATGAAACGATGAAAAAACATGGCTAGCGTACAATTTTGTTTGTTCTAGCCGCCCGCGCTGACCCACGTCATTATAAAGAGCTATCTTCGATGAGGGTTAAATTTTTAATGTTTTTTTGTTCCTTTTAACTTATGAGGAATGATATTTCTTGAATAATATCGTTTATAAAAAAGTGTAGTACATGTATGATCAGCAGACAATTAAACTTTGTTTGGGGGATTCTTTCAAAAAACCTTGACATGAAAAATATTTTTATTAGAACCTAAATTTATTATAAGTGTTGATGTTATTATAAATATCCAAAAAATGATTCGAACACAAATGAGTTCCAGTGCGTAAAAGTGATAGGTATGTGATTTAGAAGTAAAAATAAACCACCACAAAATTGTACATACTCATTTTTTTTGATTTACTGACATTAAAAAAATAAATAACTTACTGGCTGAGAAATAAAGTTTTTTTATTTTAGTTAAATTGTAACAAAAATACATTGTGTTAAAAATTACCTACTATCTAATCAGCGACTAAGTATTATAAAATACTTATAACGACATTGGGAGATCCACTGGCTTTTGTGTTTCTTTTTTTTTTTTAACATTTTGCATCTTGACTATGTTTTCGTTTAGTTTTTTATGGCATAATGCAGCGAACGAACACACAGATCTCGTAATAGTAAGAGTATATTAAATTAGTCTTGTATTGGCCAACATAGTCATGAAATAAATAAATAAATATCTCTGGACAAGTCGAACTAATTGAATCTAACCCCAAAGTAAGCAAATTATATGCTTGTGTTATGGGTGTTAGTCAACGATACTATTACATAGAAATACTTAAATTAATACCAGAATACGTTTAATAAACACCCAGACCCGGAAATGCTAATCTAAAAGATCTAAATGTTCATCACACAAATGCCTAACCCCGTCGGGAGTCGAACACTCGACCAACGAGGCGGTCAATAATATATCTCTCTCTCCAGTGAGGTTTGTTTTATCTGAAACTTTTGAATATACAACATCTATCTGCGCCCGCGCATCGCAAGCTATCGGGCTTCTTTATTGAGGGTTTTATTAACGCGGAGTGTATTGGAGGCGTTTTTATTTCTCTCGCTCCCGGAGACTACGTGGGAACACAACATGGTGACTTTTAACTTATATTGTGATCACATTTGGTCTGGACTGCTCATCAATACCAACGTTAGCTGGTTGCTTAGTGGCATTGTGTAAAAGGACATTGTTAATCTTAAAAGATGTATAACGTCTGGGTAACTTAACTCAATTATTTTTCTTCGTCCTGTACTTCTTTTCCTTCCTGACTCTTATTGCGATTTTCAAACATGCCCAAGCTGACAGCTGTCGTTGTGGTGTTCTATAAATGTTGTAGATTTAAATAATGTAAGCCTTTTCCTGATAATAGTAATAATCCTATTAATATTGTAAATGCGAAAGTGTGTATGTATGGATGTATGGAAGTTTGTTACTCTTTCACGCAAAAACTACAAAGCCGATTACGATAAAATTTGGTATGTAGGTAGCTGAAGACCCAGAATAACATATAGGCTACTTTTTACCCCGGAGTTCCCGCGGGATTGGGACTTACGCGGGTGAAACCGCGGGGCGCAGCTAGTAGATAATAATAACTAACTCGTGTATTTTTGTTTTTTTTTTGTGTGCAATAAAGTGTTAAATAAATAAATAAATAAATAAATAACTCAACAAAAAAATAGCAAAATTGGTTCATCCGTTCACGCGTGATGCCATAATGAAAGGAAAACGAGGATTCATTTTCATATACAAGAAAAAAATTGTGGCATGGTTAAAATTACTTGAATGTTATAAAATAAAAAGATACAAAATTTAAACTTTATTACATTAAGTGAAAATCAGCGTAGAGGAAGATTTTAAACTGAAATCCACAAGCTTAAGTTTTACGTATTTTCAAACTAGCGGCCCGCCCCAGCTTCGCACGGGTATAAAATGTACGAGTACATATAAACCTTCCTCTTCAATCACTTTATCTATTAAAAAAACCGCATCAAAAGCAGTTGCCTAGTTTAAAAGATTGAAGCGTACAAAGGCATATACATAGGCGTATACTATGTAGTGATTGAAATACTATAGTAACAATCACTAACATACCAACAGTGGAATTATTAACGTAAGACTTTAACAAATCGCGCAAGCCCATACTCAAAAGATTTTAAACAATGATGTATTGAACGACTTAAGACCATTGTCACATAGAAGGGTCTATAATGACTAAGGAAAACACAGACCAGTCCTAGTGATTTATATGTTTGTAACCGGACATAGCCCGGTCATACGACAATGGTCTCACCCCTCATCACCTGCTAAATCACCGTTAATCTTCACTGACCGCAGTTCCCATAAAAAGAGATCTAAAACACGACCCATAAATAATGATTACATTATTTATTATAATATTGTATGAAGCAATTTAATTAGATATGGTACCTACTGTCAAGGGTTTAATATTTATTGTTATATATGAGTTCTAGGTGGTAGAATTATATGCAGCTCGGCCTGATTGGTATTACCGCCTTACTTATTCAGTTAGTGCTCGCCATGGATGTTTTCTCTGCTTAAAGTACTAGTATAATAGAAGGGAAAGGGATAGGTAGACTTACACGTATACTAACATCCCAGGCATAAAATAACGTTGCACTGTCAGCACATATGGTATCTATAAACCACGGTTGTATCTTGATCAAGATTACCGCGTGTTTGTTTGCTGACCTTTTAGATAAAAAATTATGGTGTCTATCAGTGACGGTAATCTCTTACCATCAGGAGGACCATATATTATGTTCGTTGATCTTTCATATAAAAAACGTCACGTCAATCACTGAACGTAATCTATATTATATCCCCGTGTTGGTCCGGGCTCCTTTGCAGAAAAGATCATCTGCCTTTCTTGCCAGGCAGCTCGTAAAAGGCGAGCATAGGCTTATCATCACTAACACCGTGACATCTGACTAGGTGGTAGAGTTTCGCAGCGACTCGCCCGGATTGGTACCACCGCCTTACCTATTCCTGCCGCCATAACGTCATGACATGTTCCGGTTCTTAGGGTAAGGTAGCCAGTTAACTTACTTTTGCTCGAGGCCTAACATCCTGACCTCAGGTTGGCAACGCACCATTACCACCTTTGGTGTCTCTAGGCGGCGTGAATTTCTTACCATCAGGAAATCCGTCTGCTTGTTTGCCTTCCTATAACATAAAAAAAAACTAACTTACGGTAAAGGCTCTGATGTTTTATACATTTCACTATTGACAATACTAGAGGTATTGTTTTATATGGAGTTGTAAAGTCCCGACGATGCTATAAAAATATTATGGAAAACCTTACCCCACCATTTAAAAAGTGACAGTAGCCAGTACTAAAGTTATAGCTGTAATAGTTAAGGCAGGCTCAATTTTGCAGACCTATACCACCTACTGAAAGTGACAGTGTTAGTGATCCTATATTATATTATTTGAAAATAAAATAAATAAATATCCCTGGAAAAATTACACAAATTGAATCTAACCCCAAAGTAAGCAAATTATATGCTTGTATTATGGGTGTTAGTCAATGATTATAATACATAGAAATACTTATATAAATACAAGAATAAACTAAATAAACACCCAGACCCGGAAATGCAGACATCTAAATGTTCATCACACAAATGCCTGCCCCCGTCGGGAATCGAACCCAAGCCTCGCGGTTGGTCGATGTAGTTAGACGTATACGCTAGCCATTCGACCAACGAGGCAATTATTTGATCATGTAACATTGTGTACTCTTATATCAATTGGTCGCTTTAAAAATTTTGATCTGCTTGTCAGGGTTGTGTCTTGTCTATATTTTAAAAACATTGAAAGGCAAATGAGCTGACTGATTTATAAATGATTAAAACGGTAGTAGTGTGTTACCAACCAGAGGCTGAAACATTAAGTAGTTAAATTTAACCGCTAATGGCGTTATGCTGGCAGGAATGTATATGTCAGTGGTATCACTACGTTAACAGCATTTTAGTACCTCGTCAAAGTTACCGTATTAGTGACTGATCCTTTTCCATCTACTTGTCCGTTACATTGAATGTAGTATGTTTTAAAATAGCTGACTGGTAGGGCCAATCGACTTCGGCAACCAACGTTCAGCTGTAGTTTTTTAGCACAAATCTTAATATGACTAGACAAACTAAAGAGAAAGATACAGTAGTACTATTTAAATTATGCGCTTCGGCTATATTCGTCAAGCTTCAGAAATCCGAACGTATTTTAAAGATATCTAAATAGAGTTTTTTATTACTCATAGTTAATCATTTCGCTTACATTTGGATTAGGTCAGCCAATTTAAGAATAAAAGTAGGTATAAAAAAAAATCTTCACGCCCATATCCCCGAAGAGATAGGCAGAGGCACAACCATGGTACCCACGACTAGCTGAAGATACTAAGTCTCACAATGTGATAGGTGGCAAGCCTATCCGGGCGCATATCCTATCCCGAGCAACATTTTTTTTATTAGAAAATTGGAAAAACCCAATTTTCTTTTGTTGACCGACCCGAGATTCGAACTCAGCACTTCATGCAGTCAAGTCCAACAACTGAACCGCTAGACCACACAGGCGAGTTGGTATAAAGTGTAAAAACAGTAAAAAGTGTAAAGCCGAAGCGCATAATTTAAATAGCAGTACTGTAATATTGTCTCTGTTTCTTTAATAATACAGTTATATACGAACCAAAAGCACATTAAAGTCATTAATAAAACTTTATTATAATTTGCCTACTTCAATAAAGTAATCAAAATGTTGCAATTAAGGAACGAATGTCGCAGTTAATTGTGTAATAAAAATATTTTGATCGGTGACAAATTAGTATTAAAGATTTACGATACACGCCGTTACATATTTTTGTGAATAAGCAATAACGTGGGGAAATATTAGGTTTTTTATGCTTTCGTGGAAAAAGTATTTAATATTCTTATTCTATTGGACAGAGACGAATTACCTGAATATGAGAACTAAACGTCATGTATAGATAGCTGTAACCTACCAATTTTTTTTGAATTGCGTTGGCAAACTAATGATGAAGTCCTAAATCTCTCGTATGAATAATTTTGACTTTAAAGCAAATCGAAACACAATAGTGACGAGCATAGAAGAATAGGTGGCGATGATACTAAACAAGGTCAGTTGTCGCATAACTAACACCTAAGCATGGTCACGTCCTTAGAATGAAAGACATTCATCTTTAAAAGGTGCCTGCCTTCTCAATTACCGAGCTCTTCAAATTGGTTCACAACACTGGTGAGTGTACCGAAGTACAAAAACATGAGAACTCTTTCGCAACTTTACCTCCTAGTCAGAGTTGCGAAATAATCCCATGACTACGGTACTATTTTGAAAATCAAGAAAAATCAACACGTAGACGGATTCCTGTGAAGGTATTTCTTTCAGATCAAGTTGACACAAACCAAAAACAGGAAGGGCGTTTTGCCAATCTAAATTTTAAACTTCTTACAAAGTTGTAATTTTGCTAGTTACTTTATCCAAACTCCGTAGCAAGACCAAGGAAACTGACATGACAATGCTAACCATAGATAATGTAGAGCATCTTTACGCCCATATCCCCGAAAACGTAGGCAGAGGCACATTCAGGGCAGCCACGACTAGCCGAAGACACTAAGTCCCACAATGTGATAGGTTGCAAGCCTATCGCCAGCCGGGCACATTTCCAATCCAAAAAAAAATGTTTCTAGGGATAATGTATTATTTAAAAATAAACCGTAAGGGACTTGGCGTGACGATATGTATGTATGTACGTTAACAATAAATGATTTAGCAGTAATAAATCCCCGTGTTGGTCCGAGTACGCTGAGTAGAATATACCATCTGCCTTTATGCCAGGCACCTCGTACAAGGCAAGCACTCAATAAAATGTAGGCTATTACCAACAAGACTACTGGTGATAGATTCCTGTGCTATAGCTTGCACGGGTAGAGATTCACCGCCGTACCTATTTCTATCGCCATAGTGACCGTCATGTTCCGGTCTGGAGGTCTTGCACAATAGGCCCTTTATCCCAGCCTCAGGACCAATACCGTCGTTACCATAAGGGCACGCGGGGCCAGTGCCTAGGGCCCCTATACTCATAGGGCCCCGAAGGATTGACCATTTCACTTACTTTTAACCTTAAAATATTTTGGTTGGGTGTATTACGTTTTTCTCGTTGCCCTAATTCGGAAGCGTTCTATTTCGCACTTTAGAACGACTAAGTAATTTGTCAATAATATTGAGCATAAAAAGTTTCATTCTTCAAAAAATTGAGTTTGAGGATTTAATAGAAAATGTTGCTCAAAAGAAATCCTAAAAGAAATTGTAATCCCAATCATAAAAAACCGCGGCTTACTAATATGTATTATTAACGGCATACTGTTACAAAATACTGTATTTGATTACCCAATAAATAAAAAATTTCAAGTTTGATTTCTTTATATTCCAAAATTGCCTCAAGTTTTCGTGTGCCCAAGGGCCTCAGCATAATCTAAGACGGCCCTGCTCAGGACAGCGATGCACCTGTAATATCTATGGTGTCTACCTATTCCTGTTGCCATGACTGTCATGTTTTGGTCTGGAGGTCTTTCACAATAGGCCCTTCAACCCGGCCTCAGGATAGCCATGCACTTGTAACATCTTTGGTGTTTACAGGCCACGATTGTCTTTTACCATTACTAATCAGGAGAGCAGTGTATTTGTTCGCTAACTTTTAACATAAGAAAACAAAAAAATAATCACAGTAATTAATACTAATCAGCCATTTCCTCGCAGCAGCAACCTCTAGAACAGTAGGTGGTGCCGTAAATAATAAAGCAAGGTGGTCACCACAGCTGACGCAAGTGATCATAACATGTGTAATATATGTGACAAATTTACGTGTAATTGATTATAATATTGATTAAAATATTAGTATTGTGATGCAGGTGCTCGAGGATATGTTTGTTCTATGATAGAGTTTGGAAAGAGGTGATGACGTCTTCCTGGGACAGGAACTTCACAGCCAGTCAATGAAGCTTAGGTTTAACTAAGAAGATTTTGAAGATCTATTTATACTAGATCGCCTCTGTGGTCAAGCGGTCCGGCTGTTGGACTTGGCTGCATGAGGTCTCGGGTTCGAATACCGGGTCGGCCAACGAAAAGAAAATTTGATTTTTCCAATTTTCTAATAAA
>NJDD01000210.1:594798-637031 GCA_002245505.1 Calephelis nemesis
CTTTGGTGTCTCTAGGCGGCGGGAATTTCTTACCATCAGGAAATCCGTCTGCTTGTTTGCCTTTCAATATTATTAAAAAAATATGTGTTTAAATACAACACAGACATATCATTAAGGCTTGTAATACTTATCCATATAATCTGGACAAAATTACTTTGTTAATATAGTTTTCGTAGCAGTTAAAAACACAGCCCAGCGTGTGTTGATTTGACCCATATTTGTACCATAAAAGTCCATAACTATTACGCATTAGGTGGTCTACATCAGACAAAAGTAAAATGTGATACCAACTGTGATATATACATATAACGAAATTGTCTAAGCGCGAAATCCGTATGTTGAAATTATTTTAAAAATAATATTTCAAAATTCAAATCTGTTCGTCCGAAAATATTGAAATTAGAACACAATTTATAATGTGGTCGTCTATCTATTACGCAAAATAGATAACAATAATATTAATGATTTCTTATTGAATTCATTATAAATATTTTTTATGAAACAAAACTGCCAAATAAATGTCTTTTTAAGTTAAACGAAAATTTTGTCAATCATTTTACAACAATACGTTGGGACTTTTTGCGAGTCAGATGTTTTTACAACAATGGTCTCATTAGTAATAAAGTTACTTTTTTGGGAATGTACTAAATATTGACCGTTTAATTACAAACTGTTTTAGTAAATTTACTATCCTTTAAGTAAAAATTTATAAATTCTTCAAAAAAATTGCAACACCGATACTAGAATTTAGTATAGTATAGAATAGTCTTTAGTAAAATTAATTTATTTCTTTTAGATTTATGTATTCGCTCCTGTTATATATATTACTTTTGATGAAATTTCTAACAATATAGTAAGACTTAATTGATATTGTACTCATTATGTAATGTATATGCTGTAATATTTTGACGTGTTTCGTCCTAAAATGTAACACAGAGCTTTTGCAAAAGTAACTCTCTCACCACGCGAGCGAAGCTACGGGCAACAGTTAGTTCTACACAATACGACATTTCACTCATTTACCATTTGTAATTAGAAAGGAAGCTTCTTAAAGTCGATAATTTATAACGCCACTTCGCATACTTGATCAGAAATGACAGAAAATCAACATATTTCATAACAAACCCGAAGAACATTAGGAAAAATATATGAAATTAGCATATTAATTTAATTTCAACCATTTTATTATATTCATTTCAATATAAGTCGATGTATATTAATGATATATTAAAGCAAATGTAGACATTATGGTGGATTATTAAATGTGGACTTGCGAGCCATAGGTTAAGTGTCTAACTGTCTAGATATTAGATAGCAACCGATTTTTACTTTAGCCTACATTAGACGTAGGGTTGTGACAACTCCATCGCCAAATACGCAAAAAACCTAGTGAGGTAGGGATGTAACAACCCCATCACCAATCACGCAAAAAAAAAATCTAGTGAATTATTTCGCTAGAGTATTTTTTTAGTATAATAAGACAACTACCTACATGAAATAGTTCGGTATCAAGTCATCTGCATTATAGGAATTCTAGACGGTTGTAAACATTGATTGGCATCTGTTGGTGTTGTAGATTTCATCAAAATTTAATAACCATCGGAAGTTGGAAACAAAATTCCTCCAATATCACTTTTGTTGGAAGGCAAGTTTGCAACCATCTGGAACGTCTTTTAGTAACACCGCCATTTTCTTTGGCTACAACGTCAGAGCGTATAGCGTTTGTGTCTTGATGTAGGGGATAAATAGAGATATATTATTTACACAAGCAGCGTTCTAGTCTAATTTTAGGTTGGCAACGCATTATTATACCATGTTATTTTCTTGCTTCGTGTGGGACGAGATTACCATAATGTCTGTTTCTTTTTTAATGTTAGGCAGTTCATCACAAAGTGTTAGTACACTTAGTTACCTTAGTAAAAAGAAGTAAAGGTTGTCTCCTTCACCCTTAGGTTGTCTGCCAGAGATAGCTCTGAAGCTATAGGACCACCAATGTGTACCTTAAGTTAAAATGTGTGAAAATATATAAGTGAAAGAATGCCATTTTTCAATTTTGGTGCACAATAAAGTGTATTCATTCATTCATTCATTCAACACGTATTCACAACTCAAAATCACCACTTGTGTCAGTTACTAAAAATTTCCGCGAATTCGCCTACAAAATTATGAAGACGGAAATATGAGGTAGCAAATCATAAACACACAGACACAAAAACTTTCAAATTAACAAATTAATGAATATTGTGATATTATTAAAAATTTAATCCAAAATCGATTTAAATAGAGGCGTCAGTTTATTTATGACTACCATAATGACAAGCATTTATCACAGAAACAGATTTAAAAACAATCCAAGAAACCAGCCGATACTATTCACTAGTTAATTTATTTAAATACGCAAATTGGCCCATTAAAAGTCAAGTCTTTATGATCAATTTTAATATTAACATATAAATTTAACTAAAGCTATTAAAATGTTATTAAGAGAAATCAGAAGCGTTTGTGGAGTATCGTAAAATATTAACGCGAAAGTTTACAATCTGGACAATTTTGAGACACATAAATATATCAGATGTATAAATCGGGACTTCGGTATTTTGATGGTTTCCTGTTAAAGTTTTAGGTACTGATTTTAAAAATATGGATCAGTATGAAGGTACATAACGTGGTCATCATAATGTCAGTGCTCGCCTTCATCGATTTTTCTTAATATCAAAAAAATAGTTTTTCAAATAAAAATAGACACAAATTACTTTTTTTATGATATTTTAAAGAAAACAAGCAAACGGATTTTCTGATGGTGAGAAAATTCACGCCGCCTAGAGACACCAAAAGTGGTTAGACCTCGAGCAAAAATAAGTTTACTCTCCAAATCGAAACGCGTCATGACGTTATGGCGGCAGGAAAAGGTAAGGCGGTGGTACCAATCCGGGTGAGTCGCTGCGAAACTCTACCACCTAGTCAGATGTCACGGTGTTAGTGACAGTAAGCCTATGCGCACCTTTAACGAGCTGCCTGGCAGGTAGGCAGATGGTCTATTCTGTAAAGGAGCCCGGACCAACACGGAGAACTTAAGGATCGAAAATGCAATAAAATATCACAAAATTATAAGCACATTTTTTTGTCATTGGATTTCCTAATGGTAAGAAATTCCCGCCGCCTAGCAACACCAAAGGTGGTAATGGTGCGTTGCCAACAAGAGGCCGAGATGTTAGGCCTTGGGCAAAAGTAAGTTTACCGGCTACCTCACCCTCCGAACCGGAACACGTCATGACATTATGGCGGCAGGAATAGATAAGGCGGTGGTACCAATCCGGGTTAGTCACTGCGAAACTCTACCACCTAATCAGATGTCACGGTGCTAGTGACAGCAAGCCTATGCTCGCCTTTTACGAGCTGCCTGGCACAGGAAGGCAGATGGTCAATTCTACAAAGGAGCCCGGACCAACACGGGGAACATGGTTTACAAGTATAATATACTAACGTTTTTCGTAGGGTACACAAAGGTGGTCTTGTTGCTTCTGAACGATCTCTGCCAGACAACTTTAGGATGAAAGAGATGTTTTTTTATGTTTTTAAACCAAGGCAGGGGTTTTATAAAGCAAACATATCTATACTAATACGTAAGCAACGTAATTAAAAAGTTTAAAAGTAGCCTAGGTCACACTTAAGCCTCTTACACACAGCTTTTACTTTCTTCACATAAACGGACAACAAAACGTACACACAGACAATAAAAATGTTAATTTGTAAGTGTGGACGGATAGACAGTTGCAGAAATTAAAAGTAACAAAAATAGTGTTATTCTTATGTGTGCTATAGGTCTTAATTTTAAAGAAAATCGAAAACTTCTTGAAAAATTTACTAGGTGGTAGAGTTTTGCAGCGACTCGCCCGGATTGGTACCACCGCCTTACCTATTCCTGCCGCCATAACATCATGACGTGTTTCGGTTCGGAGGGTAAGGTAGCCGGTAAACTTACTTTTGCTTGAGGCCTAACATCCTGACCTCAGGTTGGCAACGCACCATTACCATGTTAGGTGTCTCTAGGCGGCGTGAATTTCTTACCATCAGGAAATCCGTCTGCTTGTTTTGCCTTCCTATAACATAAAAAAAAAACTTCGATGGCAAGCATTAAAATATTAATAACTAGCAATGTGACATTGCGTGCCTTGAATTTTTAAATAAAAATAGGTTATTTAGATTTTTTCAAAAATTAAATTAGCGTTACTCCTTGTTATACCTGTTATTACCTGGCTGTGAAAACATCGTCAACGACGATGAAGCCGTTGCAAAAATTAGACGAATCAAACGCAAAGACAAAAAAATATTTTTTTAATGTTATTAGCAGACATTTCCAAAGTTTACTTGTCTTAAGATGTAATAATATTAAAAGTTCATATTTTAAAATGATTATTTATATATGGAAACAAAACTTTGAGCGTGGCTTTACCGAAAATAGCTGTTATTTATTGCCTGTACTGCGAAAAAAACATGTTCCAAAAAAAGAGAGACAACATGCAATGAGGAGGGCCAGTATCTAAATATAGCTACTAAACAAATCGTTACAGGTATTTCAACTGTTTTTTTTAAAGTTAACAGACATATCGTTATTATTGTCATCAGTATAAATTAAAATCCTCCCTACATCGGTGATGAGACGACAAAAGAAACCCATCTTTATTCATCACCGTACAATTAACGGTAAACTTATAAAACCGATTTCATAGATGTCAGCGAATCTTAGACAATCAAAAAATCTATTGAATTCACGTTTTTTACAATACGCCACCCCAACTGTACCGATATTCAAAACCCTTTTAAATACAATTGTATTATATTTATTGCGTTTTTTTGCAATCGATTCGCATTGCCATGTAATGCTCTAGATATATCGACAATGAGAAAAATGAAGATTACGCCAAGGGTGCGCCAGTAACTTGAGGTCATACTCAAACCCCTGTACTTCCTGTTTGAAACTACAGGGTTGTCAATTGATTTGTAAAGTTTGTCTTAGTTCTAATAATAATAAAAATATCTTTAATTTTTAAAATTAAGTATTAATTATTAACCATGTATTTTTTGTTAAAAAAACTGAAACTTATAAAAATTGCAAAAAAAAATTAAAACTATTACCAAATTTGAAGACAACTTTTAGCTATTTTTATATATTTAAGGAACATTAAGGTAAGAAGCCTGTCCTTCTTATAGTAATAGTCATTGGCGAATTGGTAATGTTACTGATTACATAATAACAAAAGACTGTGTAACTGTATTTTGTTGTTATTGTTTAAAATTAGATGCAAATTTAATTAAGCAAAACCTAAACACTTGCTCTCCTACTTTGTCACTTTACTGGTATTTTCGTCATTTATGTAATTTGTTTAGATTATCAGAAGAGCTGTAAAAATGTTATACTTACTTAACAATATCGCAAAAACATAATACATATATTTTGTATAATATGTTATTTAAATTTCAATAAAAATTAAAAAGGTTATGTATTTCATTGCATCCTTGTTTCAAGTTTATGAATCGGCAAAATTAATTAATATACTAGTAAATACAGCCTTTGTTTTCAATTATTTCGGAAGGCTATTCTCTATGAGTAAGAGCTGCAGTGAACATATGTGCATTTTTAATGTAATTGCTAAGTTAATAATACATAATGATGTATTAATGATATTGTATTTGCAAATATTCTCAGAAATAATATTAAAAAGTGCCCGTAAATTGTTCAATTTTGAATATTCTTGCATATCTACCTAGTTTCCATCACATTAATTACTTTTTTTTACACAAACGCGATAGTAGACATGCAATTATATTATTAAATATATAATAATATCGTTTTATTGTATATCTAATCCAGGTACAGATTTATACTACTATAATAGTAACTCCATAAAAAGAGGGTCTTGGGCATTTTTTTCATAAAATATTTTATATTACAAAAAAGAAACATTTTAATTTTCCCATTTTTATACGGAATTTGGTATTGACGTTTTGCTTGAATATAACCCATTGGATTTTAATAAAAGATCAAAATGAATTAACCGATGTGACAACCCTACATGGCATAATACAACACAATCAGTGACAGGTCACAAACGCAATAAGTTCCGTGAGAATATCAACTGGGCAGCTGACAGACAAACATCCAACACGATGACAGACACATCAATACCAAATAATGAAGTAACGTTAAACACTGGAAATAAAACACGAGCACCATATCATCAAAAATAAAAATAGTTTTTAATTTCAACACTTTCTGAAACGTAAACGTTGAAATAAAAAAAAATGTAGGGGAAGAATTAACAAAAATTTAAGAAAAAAGATTAAAATTTATTGAGTTCATATAGGTATTACATTTACGAATAAAACCGATCTGTTAATTATAAGTACTAGCAGTCTGTCCAAGCTTTGCAAAGGTGGATAAACTTACATGGTATTATACATATAAACTTCGTTATGAATCACTCTATCTATTAGAAAAACCGCATTAAAATCGGTTAAGTAGTAATATTAAGTAGTAATTATACTTATTACTTATTAACATCGAATTTGGTATAAAGCAATTATTAAAGAATAAAAATAAAAAAAACGATGATAATGATTATAACAATAAGACAATGGTGGTAATTTTGTTGTAACATTAAACTAATTTTAAGTTATCGCTGTCTTCTTTCAACGAAAGAAACAGAAAGAGACAAAACACTTTTAGCGCTGTCAAATTAGACCGTACACGTCATTTCTACAGACGCTTAAACTATTACTCGGAAAACGTCGATTAAAAACATCGCGATTTAACATGTACAGACTAATCTGACATGTCTAAAACGTCCCATCTCTTTTGTTTTTGTTTCATTTGAGAAAGATAGCATGCATCTAAAATAAGTTTAGTTTGTGAACAGTGGAATTACCACCAATACCTACAAGTTTTTTTTATATCATGTGAAGGTAAATAAGTAATGACGTTACCTGTAGACATCCCAGATCCCAAAGATACTTTGCCAAAATGAGGTTTTGGTGGTCATTCTCTTGTATAACTAAAGTTAATAATTGCTCTAATTAGAACATGACAATGACAAACACTGACATTAAGCCAAAAGAAAATTGTAACGCGGTGCTACCAACTATAAAATTAATGTTGAGAACATATTTAGATTAAAACTATATTATGTCCCGTTTCTTCTCCTGACTGGCTAGGTTTGGAAACGGTGGTAGTGTATGGTAGATAGGGTAAAACTCAATCGTTATAATTTTTGCTTAAATTAATAAGTGCTAGCCTAGTAACGAATTATGTGTAAAAATATGTAAATAACGGAAATTAAAACTACAATATATTTAATTAAGTTAGATATTTGCACACCACAATGTGGTAGAATATATTGGTACGAATAAGTATTCTGTAACAACTTTTAAACACACATATTCCGCAAATAAATAAATTTCTTTCTTTCTTTCAAAAAAGATACATGCTTAATAGACACTGAAGATGATAAATGGTTGAGCTGGCTGAGGTCAGTCAACAAAAACACTAGTCTTTTGATGGTAAGGGACAGCCATGGCCTAAAGCCATCATAGATCTTACATGTCAGGCCAATTGTGCAAGTATACCAGCTACCCCACCCTAGGGTAATAGGAGTACAAATCAGAACATTACATAGTCTTTATGGCAGTAAGAATAAGTAAGGCGGTAGATCCCTACCCGGGCAAATTGCTATACAGCACTCTACCACCAGTGGTCTTTTCGGTGATAAATTATTCAAACATTGCTCCTCTCTTACGAACTGTCTAGCAGTGAAGAAAACGATCTCTTCCACACAGCGGACCAATAGTACCAAAACAGGTAGTTTGAGACTTTTTAAATTTGGCATTATCCAATCCCGAGCAACGTTTTTTTTTTAAATTAGAGACTTGGAAAAACTCAATTTCCTTTTTGTTGCCCGACCCGGGATTCGAACCCAGGACCTCATGCAGTCGAGTCCAACTGAACCGCTAGACCACAGAGGCGTTTTGGATTTTCATAATTAACAAATTTATATTATACTCAAGTAAGTAATTAAGGTTATTTTGAGGTTTATTATTTTCATGATTAAATTATATTTTTTAAGCATCAACAAAATTTAAATTGTATTAAGATAAAATTTATTTCATTTTTTATTTTAAATATTTTTTTTTGTAACTCTTTAATCTTAAGGTTGTACACCGTCTACCTATCGCTTTTTATCTTGTATCGTTTTTCTCTATCTTAGGGTAGCTGTAAGATATCTCTTGTAAGAGATAAGCTCGCCTTTTATACAATATTTATATTTGTATTTTCTCACTGTCAACTCTATATTAGGTGTGCAATAAAGTGTAAAATAAATAAATAATTTTTTTGTGAATTTTTTAATATGACCCTATGACCCGGCCCACTAATGTAAAGGGATTTGGAGACAGTTTTCAAAAATGTATTACGGACAGTAGTATCAACCCAGAGAAGTAATTGAACCTACCACATACATTACATTGTAACGGTACTCAGCATTCCTAAAAAAATATTTCAACATGAAACGAGACTAGTGAGAAAATCAACAATGACCACATCGGAGAAAGGCTCAAGAGGCTACTCAAGAATTTGCGGCTTCCTGAAAAGCACATTCTAATCATTGACAAATAGTCCCTTAACGGTCAATGTGATCCTTTGAAGCCTCAAGAAACATGAATGGACGCGCGTCTGGACTTAGCACTATTGTGTCAATTCTACCAACATATTAATTCTTCACGACTTCCGCTGCCAGTACAACACTAATCGCGGACAATATTTCTTGTTACGTTGTGTTTACCGCTTAAGCCTTACCCAATTCCAGATCATTTGAAAACAGACTCTTTAACGTTAAGATAAAGTTGATTTTTGGAACAGATTTTGTATTTTACTTCAGCTGTTCATTTTCGTAATCTTGGCTTTTCTATTTTTTTTATCGTTAATCCTTGTAAGGTGATATTGTTATCAAAACATTTTGTATTACCTTTCATATCTATTATAGGCAACAAGCTTTACGTAGCAAAGCATATAACTAAAACGCTTTATACTTATTTGTAGGCCCTTTTTTATTACTGACTGTTGCATGTATTAGTTATTTAAAAAAGAAAATGTATATTCACGCCCATACCCTCAAAACGGTAGGCAGAGGCAGTTGTGCCTTTTAGGGCACGTACGATTAGCCGAAGACACGAAGTCCCACAATGTGATAGGCGGCAAGCTTGTCACCAACCGGGCACATACCCGATCCCGGGCAACGTCATTTTATTAGACCCTGGAATCCAATCCGGGCCGTCATGGCGTCAATTGCTATATCGTACCGCTAGACCAAAGGGACAATGTGAATATTTTTATTAAAATATGAATTTTGTAATAATAACTTACTTCATTATCTAATTTGAATAAAATATCAAAACACTTGTTCACCACAATGTGTTGACATGATTAAATATTTGTATGATCACTATTGGACACTAATTACAATATTACTACAAAATTTAAATACGTTACATTACGCCACGAAAAGAATATTTTCAATTTTTATTTATTTTTTTGCCCGGGTCGGGCAACAAATAGACAATTGGATTTTTCCAATTTTCGAATAAAAAAAAAATGTTGTCCGGGATTGGATATGTGCCCGGTTGTCGATAGGCTTGCCACCTTGCCATTGTGGGACTTAGTGTCTTCTGCTAGTCGTGGGTGCCCTGGTTGTGCCTCTGCCTACCTCTTCGGGGATATGGACGTGAAGACATTTTACTTTACTTTAAAAAATAAAGATCCCTGGTTAAAAACACAACTTAATTTGACCCCAAAGCAAGCAATTTACATGCTTGTGTTATGGATGTTGGACCAAAAAACCAGTAAAATTTAATTATTTTTTTTTAATGAAAACATAGACTCGGAAATACATACATAAATGTTCCTTACACAAATGCTCTGTCGGGAATCAAACCAGAGCCTCGTGGTAGGTCGATGAAGTGCAGTGGCTTGTGCGCTAAATAATCGGCTAGCGCAGTGGTTCTTAACCGGTGGTCCACGGACCACTAGTGGTCCCTGGAAGCATCCCAAGTGGTCCGCAAGTCATGCCAATGTATAAGTGACAAAATTCGCACGCCGTCTGTATTATTCATCGCTAAGCATTGGCAGCCAAATTCCTGCCGGAATGCTTTGCTTTGACGATGAAAACAGCTATAAAAGTAATAAACTTTAAAAGTGCACTCAATACTCGTCCCTTCAAGAAACTGTGCTGTGATATGAACTCTGAACACGAAACTCTGCTTTTCCACAACAAAGTACGCTGGACCGCGTCTTTGGTCGAATGTCTATCGTACACGCCTAACTACAACCATCAACCGCGAGGCTCATGTTCGATTCCCGACAGGGGCAGGCTTTTATGTGATAAACATTTAGACGTCTGCATTTCCGGGTCTGGGTGCTTATTAAGTTTACTCAAGTATCTATTTAAGCATTTCTATGAATTGTGTAACCTGCCCAGGGATATTTATTTATTTATTTACTGAATGATACCTAGCGATCAATAAACCAACTGGGTGGTCCACAGCATAACGGAAATTTCGTCAGATGGTCCCCCAGGACTAAGTGGTTAAGAACCACTGGGCTAGCGAAATATTTAGAGTACTTCGGTTACACAACGATTTTTTTTAATTAGCCAGTCATATGTTGCCAACCGCGAGGTTTTCACAAATTCACCGGACTATAACTCAGTTTGAGTTTGATGAAGTCGTTTTTATTATTTCCGTCCTCGTGAATCCCAGAAAGTTACTTTGTATGGAATAATATAGCCTATGTGGTCTAGTGATTCGGGTGTTGGACTTGACTGCATGAGATCCCGGGCTCGAATCCCGGGTCGGCCAACATAAAGAAAATGGGATATTTCCAATTTTCTAATTACAAAATGTTGGTTGGGATTGGAAATGTGCTCGGTTGGCGATAGGCTTGCCACCTATCACATTGTGGGACTTAGTGTTTTCGGCTAGTCGTGGGTGCCTTGGTTGTACCTCTGCCTACTACTTCGGGGATATGGGGGTAAAGATACCAATGATTATACTAATGGATTACGGTTCATTGATTATGGGAACCGAGATAAAGTCATTTTCATTACTTCGGTCTTCTTAAATCCCAGACAGTTACTTTGTATGGAATAATATAGCTGACAATATCTAAAAAGAATTCTCTATGGGAAAATGTAACGTATGTCCAATAATCTCTTCAATATGGTTATTGAAATTCATTCAGCATTAGCCTTGCAACCTAAAGCTTACATTGTGCTTTATTGGTGCTTATAGATAACAAATTAAAATGGCGAACTATTCGTAAGCGACAAAGCTGACCGCTCTTAATCTTGCATCAATTAAAGCAAATCTTCCTTCAATCTGATTGTTATCCATCAAAGCCACTTTAAATGCAACCAGTTCTAACATCCGGTCCCGTTAAAGCTTTTTAAATGAATGTGAACTTTATCGTTTATTGGTAGAGTGCTTTTTTGATTTATTTTCGTAAAGCCGGATTCATGTTAATG
This sequence comes from Calephelis nemesis, assembly GCA_002245505.1. Taxonomy (NCBI): domain Eukaryota; kingdom Metazoa; phylum Arthropoda; class Insecta; order Lepidoptera; family Riodinidae; genus Calephelis; species Calephelis nemesis. Next base: position 606,369 of record NJDD01000210.1, read on the forward strand.
ATACAATGTTTATTATGTGGAAATCACTTAAACGGAAGAAAGTGTGATGAGTATACTTTTTATAAAAGACGAGGTTTAATCCTATGCAAAGGATTCCAGTCTTTCTGACCATCCAAAAGGTGATAAATTTGCGTGTAAATATCTGAAAGGGTTTTATAATTGTTCGCATGTTTGTACTAAAGATTTTCGATTGGCAATGCAGGTGTTGACTCTACTATAATAACGGCTTCATTAATAGGTTGAGGTTTTGGGTGACAATAAGTACCGTTTGGTTGACCAAAAAAATCTATTGAGATTAAGGATGATTACCAAGTCGAGTGAGTATTTACTATTGTCAACCTACCCTAGGTTATATAAACTTACCGACGTAATCCGTGTATAAAAACTGAATAGGTACCTATCTTTAATAGCTTTTGAACAAGATTTTTCTGAATGACTAAATAAAAATGTCTAAGCATTGGAAAAGCGCTGGAGACATTTTACTACGTCACTAAATGTAGTGTTTTAGTTATATATACTTAAAGACTACATTATCTTTATATATATAATTCTTCTGTGAGTGTGTATGTCACTGAACTCCTTCTAGACGGCTGGACCGATGTTGATGAAAGTTTTCTGCGTGTTCAAGGGAATTCGAGAATAGTTTAGATTCACAATTTGGTCTCATGAATGTTTTTTTAATTATTTTTTTAATAATAAGTCGTTGTTGATTTTGAAATGTTTCACATCGGATCCGACTGACTGCGCTACTGTCGAAGCATTAATGTCAAGCGATACGAAGTTTGCTGGGTCAGCTAGTTTAAATATATTATTATTTATTCCATAATATTTCAATTTCTTATACAAAATAATAAAATATGGAAACTCCTTTTATAATGTTGTTACTTTTGTTATATCGACAGGCAAGAAAGCAGACGGATTTTCTGATGGTAAGAATTTTCGCCGCGTGGAGACACCAAAGGTGGTAATGGTGCATTGCCAACCAGAGGCCGGGATGTTAGGCCTCGATAAAAAGTAAATTTACCGGCTACCTTAACCTGTAAATCGGAACACTTGAACAGCAAGCGCTGTTCGCGCTGAAATAGGTAAGGCAGTGGTACCATTCCGGGCAAGTCGTTACGAAACTCTACCACCTAGTCAGATGTCACGGTGTAAGTGACGGTAAGTCGATGGTCTATTTTGCAAAGGAGACCAACTCGGGAAAAGTTATGCTTTAATTTTAGTTTTTTATACAGAAATATGGTTACAAAAAAATATGGTTACAAAAAAGTTTATGTAATACATATTATCTTTTTAAATGTTCTTAAAGGTAGGTCTGTAATGTGCTCAGGAAGTTTATGCAAAAAAACAATGTATAATTTTTTACCATTCAAGCTGAACGGGTGAAATGAAGTTCGCCGGAACAGCTAGTTTTTCATAAAACTGTAAGAGAATTGCAAAAGCCGACGCCTAATCCTGGTAAGAAATTCACGCCGCTTAGAGACACCTATGATGCGTTGCATATTCCTGCCGCCATAACATTAGTGCTTGCAGTTGACGTGTTCCGGTTTGGAGGATAAGGTATCCGGTAAATTTATTTTTGCTCGAGGCCTAACACCCCGGCCTCAGGTTGTCAACGCACCATTACCACCGTTGGTGTCTCTAGGTGGCGTGAATTTCTTACCGTCAGAAAATCCGTCGTTGCCTTCCAATATCTTAAAAAGAACCAAAACCATGTCAATCTACGTCGGGTCGGGCAACAGAAAAATTAGGAAATTTATATTTTCATTTTTCTATTAAAAAATAACGCTGTCCAGGATTAGATATGTGCCCGGTTGGCGATAGGCATTGCCACCTACCACATTGTGGGACTTAGTGTCTTCATCTAGTCATGGGTGCCTTGATTGTGCCTCTGCCTATCACTTCGGGGATATGGGCATGAAGATATTTACTTTTTTACTTACCAAACCCATGTGAAGCTGTATAACTTGACTGACACAAAAGCAATGCCAATTTTACGGTCTCACACAAGTCACTTAGTTCCACTGGATTTGGCAAACAGAATAGCCACCAGATGATTCGTTTATATCACTGCACCTAAACAAATAAACACTGCAAATACACTTGCATACGATTTTCAACCCTATTACCAATATACAAAGCTGAAGTTAAACAAAATGCAAAATTAAAAATATGTGATTTTGGTACTGCTCCTTTAAATTAAGTTTGGTGCAAGTCAGTTGCTTATAGCAAGTATTATTCATGTGAATTTTGTCTTTCAGTGTAACGTTTTCTGTCGTATACCTACCTACGAGTATATCAAAATTTAGTAGTGCCATCATTTAACATCCGTCTGTCTGCCTGTCTTTTTTTTATGTTATAGGAAGGCAAACAAGCAGACGGATTTCCTGCTGGTAAGAAATTCACGCCACCTAGAGACACCAAAGATGGTAATGGTGCGTTGCCAACTTGAGGTCAGGATGTTAGACCTCGAGCAAAAGTAAGTTTACCGGCTACCTTACCCTCCGAAACGGAACACGTCATGACATTATAGCGGCTGGAATAGGTAAGGCGGTGGTACCAATCCGGTCGAGTCGCTGCGAAACTCTACCACCTAGTCAGATGTCACGGTGTTAGTGATGATAAGCCTATGCTTGCCTTTTACGAGCTGCCTGGCAAGAAAGGCAGATGGTCTATTCTACAAAGGAGCCCGGATCAACACGTCTTTCTTTAATATGACAATCTTTTTGTCAAAATTTTTATGTTATGTTGTTACACTTTAGTTATGTTGTGGTTTTAAAATCTGAAGGAAGTTAGGCAGGTTTAAAAAGAGACTTGGCTTAAATATCTGTGTGTATTGTTATATATCAGATACATTTTACTATTTTGTTTATCAATCAGTTTTATTTGTTTACATTTAGGAATACCATAAACTCCAAAATTTGTGAACACATGTAAGAAAGGAAGTTTGTCTTTCACAATAAGGCTATTAGATGTTATATGAACTATTTAGGTTAGATTTTTATACAATGCATGGCCAATAACAACATATATACAAGTTGTGTGAATATTTTAAAAGTTTCAATATAATTGTGAAAGTTTGTGTTTATGTTCGTCACTTCGTCTCATTCAAAGGGCTAAACGTATTTGACTGAAATCTTTCATACAAACACCTGACATATTACAACCTTAAATAACACGCATACTACTTACTTTTATTCTGATTGTTTATTTCTTTTAGTAGTGCGAAAAAACGCAAGAAAAATCGCAAGTAACTAGTAATTAAGTAATTCACGCTCGTGTTTCTGCGAGTAAGCTCGTCGTTTATAAATTATGCCACACGTATATTTACGCGAAAGCACACCCGAAACCCCACAATCGGACACGTCAAATGATCAACCGAGATTAAGCGGCGGATCTTACGCTCCATCGACACTCAAAAGCAATTTAATTTAAAGGGGAATACGACAATTCTAAGGATATGAATAAAATTGACGCAAAAACTCCGCGTCTCGTTTTGTCTATTGTCGATTATTTAATAAATGAATTAGCGATGCAGTCGCAAGTTGAATATTTATAAAGTGATGTGCGGTTTTATCGACACCGTTAATTAATTTTCATTTAAGTACACAAAATAAGAAACAGAGCTCCAGTGTACATTCAGATTCTTCATAAAAACTCATAAGGAAACTGGTGTTGCAGTAATTTTGTTAATGTTGCGAGCATGTGGATTTATAGTTAACATATTCGACCACATCGTAGTACGCAAAAATTGTAATTTAAGATCAAATGATTAGATTCACTCGTTAGATGTACTAGCCTACCTGTCAAACTTTCTTAACCGTATAGCTAATTTTAGTTTTTATGGAAAACTAAAAGTGATATTTTTATAAATCTTATTCTAAATTAAATATTTAGAGAAATCGATTGTCCATAAGAATTTCCTAAGTGATTGGTTTAATCCGTTTCATTTTTTCCAATTTCAAAATTGTAAAACATGTGACCTGGATATATTTACGACTACTAAAACAGAGGACCAGGACTAGAACTAGGAGCTATACTTAGGCAAGCTTTCATTTTGACTTTTTTCCCTCTTTCCCACGAAAACAATTCCGATAAAAAGTAGCTTCCTGGTAACATATAGTACTTACCTACCAGCCAAATTTCAGCCAACATTCACACAGAGATAAAAAATTCTCAATAGGTTGCCCATTGCTAACATATTTTTAAAATATAAATAGGTATTTCCTTTAGGTAGGTTCCTACATATTCAAACAAAATGTGTTATTTATTAATCAAGCATCATAATATTATACTGAAAACAAATGTAACTGTATCCAACGGTAGCTACCACTGTTCCCAAATCCCGACTCAACTTGTTATAAGTTATTTAGGGGTCATTTTATTGTAAGACTAGCTAAGCCAACAAATTGTGTCCTGTCCTAACTATAAATGTTGTTTTTTTTTTCATATGAACCTTCTCTTGACAATAACTAACACAAAAAAAACTAGGAAAATCGATCTGTCCGATCACGCGTGATGCAATAGTCAAGAGCAATGGGATTCTTTTTTATGTATAGACTAACCAAACGGTAAACTTCGTATCGCTTGATGTTATCAGCTATTCATGGTTTGTATGGCTAAAAGTATTATTTCCTCGCAATTCTTTCGATTTTTTTTCATAAAAATCTTCTCCTGAATTATCTTTTAATTGTGTCATTCATAGGATGACACAATTACTACTACACATTGTATAAAAAATCAAGAACAACGTTTTTATATGTAGACTTATCGTGATTTGACTTCTAAGCACTTGATTTATTGTATAATCTGTTATTTTCTTCTTTCGATAGTTTCAGGCAACCTCTTTGATATTATGAAGCAGCTGGATTTTTTTAACAAGAAAGAGAAGGGGTTACATCTTCACTTAATCTCCATTTGATCAATTTTTGGTCTATTTTTTATTTATATTTTTTTATATCCGCGTTCCACATTGAATGAGATGGAGATGAATTCAAGTAGCATCATTTGACTAATGAGTCCAAAAAACGAATCAGCAAAATCGGTGTATTCCTTCACGCGTAATGCGGCGACAAAGGGACATGGGGATTCATTTCTATAAATATGGTACAGATATAGATGTTAACCAAAGCCACTTCAATATTACTAATCTTTACCAGAACCTAAAACAAACTCCCCCAACATTGTCTGTCTCAAGAGCGAATAATAGTACTCGATAATAATGAAACAGATCACGCGTCATTCGCACACCCACTCGATATCAGCCACTTAAGGTCATCGACAGTCGATAATCGACAAGTGTACACCACTCGCTTGTGAGAAAAGCAAATATTCAATTTAGTGGATACGCCTTGCGCAATCTCTAAAACTAAGTTTGACATTGGTTACTTTGTGTAAACCTGTGTAACATTCAACATGTTTTTTTAGTCATATAAATGACGTTATTCAAAACATGAGATAATGTTGGTAACGCTTCAATAAATGCGATTGAGTTCAGTTTTTTTGTATAATTACAGCAAGTCGCCTCTGCGGTCTAGCGGTTCAGGTGTTGGACTTGACTACCCGGGTTCGAATCCTGGGTCGGGCAACAAAAAGAAAATTTGGTTTTACCTATTTTCTAATAAAAAAAGCGTTGGATATGTGCCCGGTTGGCGACAGGTTTGGCACCTATCACATTGTTGGACTTAGTGTCTTTGGCTAGGATGCCCTGGTTGTGCCTCTGCCTACCTCTTCCGGAATATGGGCGTGAATATACATTTTTTTTAATTACAGCAATTCTACCTAAGTTACCACCAAACTTAGCGCACTTCTTGTTTTGGTGTTGGGATGTGACGACTCTAATGCCTGCTGGTTGCGTAACCTATTAAGTAATTAAATTTTCAATAACAAGCAGCTCGTTAAGTCAGTCAAACTCGGCACAAGAGACCATTGGTGTTCATCATCAAACACCGCAGTCCAAAATTGTTTTAAACAAACCCATAAATCCTATTTGACTATCTGCTATGGCGAACTTCGTTCCACTCGTGCAGTTTTTTTTTTATTATTATTATTATTTTCATATCAAATTATTTTCATATCAAACATTATTTATTTTTATTTATTTTATTTTATGATATTGGGAGGCAAACAAGCAGACAGATTTCCTGGTGGTAAGAAATTTCCGCCACCTTGAGACACCAAAAGTGGTAATGGTGCGTTGCCAACCTGAGGCCGGGATGTTAGGCCTTGAGCAAAAGTAAGTTTACCGGCTACCTTACCCTCCGAACCGGAACACGTCATAACGTTATGGCGGCAGAAATAGGTAAGGCGGTGGTACCAATCCGGGTGAGTCGCTGCGAAACTCTACCACCTAGTCAAATATCACGGTGTTAGTGACGATAAGCCTATGCTCGCCTTTTACGAGCTGCCTGGCACAGGAAGGCAGATGGTCTATTCTACAAAGGAGCCCGGACCAACACGGGGGTCTAAGCTAACATCTCATTTCTTGGTTCTAAGCTTACTCCCTATCAATTTTAAGCTAAATCGGTTCAGCTGTTCTTGAGTTATACTTGTAAGTAGTGTAACTAACATGACTTTCTTTTACATATATAGAGATGTATAGTCACTTGTAGATCCTTCTTATTTATATATATAAAAATAAAACCCGTTTTTCTTGGTCACAGCATCACGCGTGAATGGCTGGACCGATTTCACTAATTCTTTTTTTGTTGTATTTGTTATTTTTAGGAGAAGGTTCTTACGGAAAAAATGTTAAGAAAATCTCTCAGAAATATTGAAAAATATACATTTAATTTTGCGTATTTTAAAAAACGCGCGTAACGAATGTCAATGTCATTCACAGCAATAGACTGTAGCACAGATTAGATATTAGTATATTGAAAGAGCATCGTTTGTTCGGAAACGAGGTTACTTAATTAAATTCGAGCATCATTTGTTCGGAAACGTAATAACATTTTATTTTTTCCCATACAAACTGAGCGGGCGGTACGAAGTTGGCCGGGACAGCTAGTTTAGGTATATATTTTTATGATGGTTCTCCCGGTGGCGGTAGAGTTATTAAGGACGGGATCTATGACTACGTGTACAAGTTTAATTGTTACGTTACTTTCCAGGACGGATCACGCCAATGACAAGCACTGATGCTATAGCAGCAGAAATAGGTAAAGTAAAAAAATATTATATTTCTTGAAAACGTAAACGTTTTGTTTTATTTCAGATTCACAATCACTAAGCAACGATGATACCTGTATTAAAAACTGATTAGAGCAATATGCTTAACAGTAAAAGGACTAGAACAAAAAACAGTAGGTGCGAAGTCATAAAATGTGACTGCAACTGTAGATCAGTTAGACGAAGATGATGACTTATAAAATTTGACAACTTCTTACCTATATAGGTACTTTAGAAATAAAAACTTTAAAAAACCGACTTCGACTTCTTTAAATAAGTCTTCTGGGTACAAACTAACTTAGTATTTAACTCCATTTCTATCTAGATTCGACAGATCTAGACTAGGAGCCCATGGGACCACCTCTAAGGCTCTTTCTGATTAAAAATTATTTGTAAAATCTGTCCAGAAATAACGAAGAAATCGATTAACGTACTTGCATAAAAATCTAGGAGTCGAACATAAAACCGTTTTCCATTATTAAAGTTAGTTAAAAATAAACTCACAAAGTAGAAAAAATAGCCTTAATATAGGTACCTTCTGTGACTTAGTCTAATAAAAGTTTTAATTTTTTATCTAGAAATGTACTTAGAAGCATATTTTGTATTGCGTCTACTTTACTATTTTATGATTTGGTGGAGTCCTAATGAATGTAAAGAGCTTTGCATTACTTATTACTCTACTCCAAACGTTGCAAAACGGCCACATGGGATTCATGAAATTTATGGCCATGATTGTTCTTAGCGTCTCCTAGATTCACCCAACAGCCTTCTCACAAAAGATGTCATGTCTAAGAACCAAGGACAAAAACACATAAACTAAATTATTAATAAAAATTTGAGTAAATGAGTAAAAAGCTCTGAATGCCAAATAGCCGTAAGATAAAAAATTGAATATCCATCACAATATGGGACTTAGTGTCATCGGGTAGTCGTAGGTACACTGTTCGTGCCTCTGCCTACTTCTTCACGGATATGGGCATGAAGATATCTTTGTTCAAATACTGCACGTTAATAAATGAAGGACTCAATTACATATTTATTTAGTTTAAAAACCCTGATATTGCTATAAAAAGTGAAACCGGTTGACGGTGAAACACATGTACTTTTCCGCTTTTTATTGTGGAAACGAACAAGTGTTATTTAGAAAGTTCCAGATTAAGTACCTATATATTTTCCGATTGAATTTCAAAAAAGTTCACCGTAGCCAAATTCAGACAAGTGACTAATTTCACTACTACAGCAATGGCATTAGATTAGAGAGCAAAACAAAGAAATATTCGTTCTTCATGTAACAACTAGCAGTTACACGCAGCTTCGCCTGCGTAACTTGGCTTTTAATGCACCCATTTTAATGAAACAAAGCCTACGTCAGTCAGGGATAATGTAGCATTCTAAGGGTGAAAAACTGTAGTTTCGGAGCCTATTCATTTTAAACAAACAAACAAAAAATCAAACATTTCCTCTTTATATTAGTATAGATGACATGTTAACACGACATGGTTTTAAAATTCCACACGGTGTGCATGGAACACATTCTTATTTTTATTAGTCCTTTCATCTCACCTCTGACAATTTCGTGCCGAACTTCGTTTTTTTAGGTCACCGGGCTAGTGGAAGAGCAGAGTACTCAGCCAGAAATTGAAATATGGGTGGGGCCCCTTACCACGTTGAATACACCGTTCTTGTCCGATCACCAAAGTTAAGTAACGTCGGGCGGGGTCAGTACTTGGATGGGTGGCCGAACTTCGTTTGTCAAACCTTATTAACTTTGCTGAAAGCGCGTTTTAGAGCAGTTCGTCAGACCAGTAACATCGGTGTGCCATTGATATTTCCGATAATATCCTCTGAAACATTTAAGTATAGGTAGGTAACACAGTGTATCAATCCAATTAAATTGTTTTTACTGCTATTTTCAGTTTTTACAGTCTTTGTTAAAATGCGAAAGGGCATGCTCCGCTGGTTCGGTCATGTGGAAAGAATGACAGATGAAAGATTGACAAAGCAGATATATAATGCGGATGTGGATGGATATAGGTACCCGGGGAGACCAAGACTGACATTTCATGATCAGATCAATCGGATATTATCCGAGAATGGTGTCAAGAGTGTCCGAAACCGGCGTGTTTGTATGAAAAGGGTAATGAATGTGAAGGAAGCAAGACAGGTTTGTCAGTATCGTGAGGTCTGGCACGCGATACTCTCTGCCTACCCCGTAAGAGACTTGGCGTGAAGATATGTATGTATGTACAGTCTTTGATTGACATAATGACATTTGTGACAATATTTACACTACGTTCAGATAAAATTTAAAGCAAATCGATATAGTCGCCTTTGCTTGGAACGATAACAGTAAGATAAAACTACTCTCGCAACATAAAAAAGTGGCCTTTTTTGAGTCAGTCGGTCAAATTACATTGCCACTTTGCCAGCGTGTTTACATGAACTTTTGGTTTTACGAAAACAAAAAATAAAATAAAAAATGTTTCACGACTACGTACTAATTGATACTTAAGTCCAGTTAGAAAATACTAGCACAAAATGAAGGTTTTTTTTGTGACATGGTTCTAACCCACAGAAAAACTTTCCTATCTTAGACGACCCTACCTTGATAGACACCGACTTCCATTTGAATATGTATTTACAAAAAATTTGCCTACACCGTTTCGTAGCAGATATTTAAATATTAATATTTCAAAAACGTATCCTTAACCAGGGGGCTTCTTACTTTACATAACAATAATTCTTCAACAATTCGAAAAGTCTAGTAATCTGCATATCAGTGGCAAATCAGAGACAATCGATAAATTTCGCATCACTAGCTCACGCCCATTGAAGCAATAAAGAACCAAGTAAAAATATCGATTTTGATATTAGCATTAAAATATTCGTAACGGATTTAGGATGTACAAAATGGTGCACAATGCTTTACAAATTCGGGAATCGATTCGTCAATCCCATTACCGATTATTGTGATGCATATATATTTTAGGACAGATCTCAATACATATTTTTTTGTGCTCGATTATTGTTATTATATTAAAATATAAAAGAACTCTTAGAACTATCTGAATATCGTTTATCTGAATATAGGTCGCTAGAAGGGAGCTGATTGTTAGATCACTGTTTATCCTATTTTTTTATATTACACAAGAAAGCAAGTAAACAAACAGATATCCAGATAGTTCAAAATAGACCATAGATGTCAACGGACGCTGCAGCCCTGACCCTAAACTAAGGGTCTTGCTAGAGGAAATTTATCGATTAGGTACATTAAACTTAAAGTCGGAACATAACTAAAATAGCAATTATAAAAAATAAAACATTATGTTGGCAATAGGAAAAGTAGGAGGGGTGGTACAGTCAGCATCGAATATATTATAATATGAGCTCTTACCGTAGTCGTATCGATGTGAAAAACATGAAAGCAACTTGAAGAAGGCAGTTTGATTCATGATATTGTTGTGAGTAGGTGCTTAAAGTTATCAAAATATCTTGTTAATAATTATTTTATATTCAGTTAAGGTTTCTAAAACTATATTTTCAAACTTAGTACATAACTATTCAGAATTCATCATGTTTATATGATATGAAAGTATTTTTTTATTTTTACGTTACAATATGTTAACTCTTTGCAATAATATTAATATTTTTGCTCAGATGTATAAAATTGACCAAAGACCTCAGCAACCCTGACCATTCATATAAATATGAAACAATGATTGTTAAGATACTTTCAATACGTTGTTAACTTACAACAACATATTGCATAAGGTGATCAAATTAAAATATTCGTTTTCTTTATGAGATACGTTTGCGTACAAGGACACGGGAGTGCTTGTTTTTCATATCATTTTGACTGCTGGAGACTCATATCAGATTTATGCAAACTAGACTAATCTAAGTAAGTTTGACATATGTATAAGGTGGGTTACTCGATTCATTGCTTTCAAAGAGGCTTGTTGATCAAAAATTATTTATTAAGTATCTCGTTGGTCGAGTGGCTAGCGTACACGCCTAACTATACTGACCAACCGTGAGGCTCGGATTCGATTCCGGACGGGGGCAGGTATTTGTGTGATGAACATTTAAATGTCGGAATTTCCTTCTCTGGATGTTTATTAAATTTATTCTGGTATCTATTTAAGTATGTCTATGTATTAGAATCGTTGACTAACACCTATAACACAAGCACATTTGCTCACTTTGGGGTTAGATTCAACTTGTGTGACTTGTTCAGGGATATTTATTTATTTAATATAACAGGTTGTTTTTACTAGCTTTGTGTTATGGTTATAATAATATTAAATTACTTTTTGAATTTCATTTCATTATATTTTAATAAACTACATTTTATTACTATTACTCTTATTTAAAAGACAATCTAACTAAAGCTTTCACCACTAACCCCCTCAACCGATTTTAATAAAATTTAGTATGGCACAGTTGAAATCACCCAAGTGATTCTAATGAAACACTTTAAAAGCAGTCAAAGCCGAGGACGTCAACTGTTATATTAACAAACATAAACGACTTTAGTGAGTTTCATATTAATTTATTTATCCGTATCACTTTATCAATAAACGTATTTGTAACGGTCTGTTACTTACATTTGTTAATATCACAATCGAATTTAAATCACACAAGCGATATCACAAAGCTACCTGCATTTACACATGTTACCAAATCTACATATTGGGTTTTAACAGCCGTCCATATGCAAAAATCATTTAGCGATATTTAAATTTCTTTTATATGGCACATGTACTTTGCGTTACGAATCGATGAATAGATATTTTTATTGGCAATAAAAAATGAATGTAAGCAGTTAATTTGCGTATGGGGCATTGTAGACCGCACATTGTGAAGGAAACACCTCCAGTGTAGGGCGCGACCCAATGCCCCCGTGCAATATCACATGTTACAATTCAATTATCGACCTTACTATTATGTCATATTCATAACTTTAGCGATATGACATTTTTAATGCTTCATTACAATTTGAAAGATTTTCGAATTTTGATTTTTGAATTCGTATCAATTTCAAATTTACATGTTTTGTCATTGAATCGCTTTTCAGATGATCGACGTATGTTAATTTCTTAGATTCTTATAACCGTTATGAAGTTCCCTCACCGTGAATGGTTCGATCAATACTCGAATGTTATTCTTTAATCTAGTTTCCGTTTGTGATTTCTATTGATGGGAAAAGTCTTCTGTATTTCTTTGTGTGTCGTACTTGACCTTAAATATTTTAACGGTTTTTTTTATTTCTATTTCAATACTATTAGTGATGTGATTTTTGATCCATCGACCCGTGAGAAATCAATTATTTTGTATGCAAATTGCAATTTTTAAACATTGCTCTCAACTAACTTTGTATGAGAGATGATTAAAAAAATGTTTACAACGTAGCTAACTACAAAAGAATATGTACTCTATTCCAACGTAAGAGTCAGAGACTTTTCATTTCTATCCTAAGCTATTTTGTATAAAGTAAGTAAGTATCACCACGCTCGTTTTCCCAAAAGGGTAGGCAGTGGTATAAACAGGGTACCCAGGATTAGCCAAAAATACTCAATTTCACAATATATATAATTTCCATCACGTTGTGAAATTTAGTGTTTTTTGCTACTAGCAATAATGCCTTATGCTCAACCGGGCACAAATCCAATCTTTTTTTAAGTAGAAAATTAAAAAAACATATTTTGCATTTGTTGCACAACCCGAATATCAAACCTGAGACCTCATGGACTCAAGCCCAATACTGGACCGCTAAACCACAGGGGCCGTTGTTTATGATTAATAAATGTTATCAAGTAGACAGACTTTCGTGATAGAAGTAAATATACGTCACAGATCAGTAACAGTGTTAATGGTGTATCGAGAATCTAAGACTATTTTTTTTTGAATGACTAATGTGTTGCCAACCTCGCGATTTTTACAACTTCACCGGGCTTTATCAGAACCTAAGACTAGGATCTCACACCATATACGTGTAAGTTTACCGTTTGCACTATGTTCCAACTTGTAGTAGTAGCGATCTGCGTGAGTAATTGCAGGGCTCTGCCCACTAATCTATAGACTTCCTTACTTATATTCACGCTAAGTTCTTTGGAGGGTGGCAAAGAGCATTTAGTGAAAAGTGTCATTCCAACAAACCTAAACAACAAAAATGTCAACAGAGAAATAAACCCAATTATAGGTAATTAACTTACTCGAAGGACTAATTGTAAACATATTACCCTCCATTGCATCGCTCAGAGTAGCAAGGCTAAAACAGTAAAATACTCATCAGGTATCTAGATAAAATAACTTAATAAAAGTAGACAAAGAATATTATACTTTAAGTAGCTTCTACTTTTTTGAGTTTTAGAGTTCGAACTGCTATAAATAGTTATACTTACTTCACAACTAATATATTAAGCTAATAGCACAAAATGTTTCAGCATATGATAAAACCAGATACAGTACAGTACAAAAGTAAGACATACAAAAATAGAGTGCAGTTTTTCACAAGTTGATAAGCGTTTTTTTATGACATTGGAAGGCAAACAAGCAGACGGATTTCCTGATGGTAAGAAATTTCCGCCGCCTAGAGACACCAAAGGTGGTAATGGTGCATTGCCAACCAGAGGACGGGATGTTAGGCCTCGAACAAAAGTAAGTTTACCAGCTACCTTACCCGGAACACGTCATGACGTTATGGCGGCAGGAATAGGTAAGGTGGTGGTACCAATCCGGGTGTGTCGCAGCGAAACTTTGCATTGAATATTGCTGATCTATTATAAGCAATATCTACAGTTGGTAAGACGAGTAAATAGACCGATGCGAAACGATGTAGTCGATTATGTTATGATGATTATGTAGTCGTTTATGGCCATAAACTGTAGAATAATAGAACAATTGGCGAAGCATCGTACCAAAAATCTGAGAAAGCATTAAAATAAAATGTGCAATATATATACATATAACATATTATATAAAAAAAAAGTATCTTCACGCCTATATCCCCGAAGGGGTAGGCAGATGCACAACCAGGGAACCCACGACTAGCCGAAGACACTAAGTCCCACAAAGTGATAGGTGGCAAGCCTATCGCCAACCGGGCACATTTCCAATCCCGACCAACATTTTTTTTATTAGAAAATTGGAAAAATCCAATTTTCTTTTTGTTGGCCGACCCGGGATTCGAACCCGGGACCTCAAGCAGTCAAGTCCAACACCCGGACCATTAGACCACATATTATATAGATATAGAAATATGATAATACATCACCTAAATTTAATAGGAATACCTGGATATTTTACAAAAAGTACAGTAGATAGTAGGTATAAAATTAATTAAGTATCTCATGAATATTGGTCTTTATTTTGGAAAAAGGAATGGCGATGTACATGGTACTTAATTCATTAGACAAAATGTCTTCACTAGGTTAAAGTTTAGGCTTTGCTTTACAAACGTAGATCAAATTATATATTTTTTCATTTTTGAACGTCGGATAGTAGGGTAAGAAAGATTTATTCTCGAGATCACTTAGTAGTACCTATCTACGGAATATCTACCGTATTGTCATTAACTTAATTCTATCAATGGTAATTAAAAGCTACATGGATACATACACACTGTCCTACAACTAGGTAAAGCATGGTAGTTATATAATATAATAAATTTATATAGTATAATTAATATAAAGCTGAAGGTGTAACTGTTCTACAAGAAACAAAATAAGAGAATTATTTAAGAATTGTCTCAAAGAACCATGATCATCGCTTTATTATTTATTACGGTTCCATAAACAAAATCTTAAGAATGCTACAACAAATGAAAGAGACCAAGCATCGCGCGCAACCAATTTGCATTGTGACTCGGCTAGTAAGCGCTTATTTTTATTTAGAATTTTGAACAGTTGGTCTCCTTTTGCATAAAACATCCATAAGGCAATGGCAGTTGCTTGGCCAATAGCGACACTCGGTTTATTTTCGTGGGCGGTAAGGAGTTACGTGATTGGCGGGCTCCTGCTAGTTTATCACTCGATTTGTCGGGAACGACGACGCTACAGTCGTGCCGCATGCTTCTCGATTGTCGCCATTGTGGCGAGCGACGGACGTATATCTGGTGAACGGAATCGCTATACGTTTTATCGATAACAATTGAACTTACCAATCGTATTTACAATGAAACGGTAGTTTTGTTTGTTTAATTAACGGTGTTGTGTTGTGACAAACGGACAGTGTTCAAGATTTGGGGTTGAAAACGATATCCTGGATCTAGACTTACATCAACGTGCCAGCGGTCACTTTATGAGGTATATTTTTAATATTATATCTACCTGTACCTACCAATAATTTAAAAAAAGTAGTTCTTTTTATTTTTAAATTTATTTATTTTATAAAACTAGTTGTTGCTAACTAGGTATTGAGCTTGTAAAAAAATAAAGCCTATTCAATACCTTTGATTCATTCATCACCAGCCGGAGGACGTCCAATGCTGGACATAGGCCTCCCCCAAAACTCCCTAATTAATAGGTACATTGTTTATTTATTTAAACAAGTAAATTAAAAACAAGTATCTTCACGCCCATATTTCCGAAGAGCTAGGCAGAGGTACAACAAGGGTACCCACGATTAGCCGAAGACACTAAATCCCACAATGTGATAGGTGGCAAGCCTATCGCCAACCGGGCACATATCCAATCCCAAGCAATATTTTTTATTAGAAAAATGGAAAACACCTATTTTCTTTTTGTTACCTCTAGACCACAAGCCAAACCGCTAGACCACAGAGGCGAAATAAGTAGGTATCTAGTTGTATAGATATAAGAAATCACTGGATGAGGATGTTTATTTTCCCTTGGATATCCGCGGATACGGATATTACCACTAGATAGGTACGGCATAGCTGTTTGACACTAAGTAATCTAATAAAAGTAATAATTATTAGATATTTATTAGGTAGGTACCTACCTGTTAAGGTACATGGGTGCACTTCCCTTTATCTTATTCGATTTTGATTAGCAGTGGTTTGTTATTTTAAATTATGAGTTATGGTAGGCAAACAAGAAAGCGGAATTGTTGATTTTAAGAAATAGGTACCCTACCTATAAACACCAAAGACGTTAATGGAATGTTGTCTGATGGAGGTAGGTACCTACTCATTAAAATAATATAATATTGAATAGTCCAAAGTGGCATATAAACTTTTTTTTTATAGTTTTGAAAGGCAAACAAAAAATTAAACAAAAAGAAACTTGCGTACATTTCAAGACTACCTTGCCGTCCGAACCAGAACATACCTACCTACCGACCTACCTAGATAGGTATACCTATGCCTAGTAGCGAGCATTTTCTTCTTTAATCGCATTCACTGACGGAAGACGGTAGAGTTTTGCAATGATTTACCCTATTTGGTCGTACCACGGCCATGTTTATTCAAGACGCTCTCTACGTTAATGTCTGCCATAGTTGTATTTTGATTCAGTGGGTAAGCGTAATGGGTACTTGCCTAATGTAGTATCTTCGCGCCCATATACCCGAAGTGGTAGGCAGAAGCCCAACCAGGGCACCCACGACAAGCCGAAGACACTAAGTCCCACAATGTGATGGGTGGCAAGCCTATCGCCAACCAGGCACATATCCAATCCCAAGCAACATTTTTTTTAACAGAAAATTGGAAAAACCAATTTTCTTTTTGTTGCCCGATCCAGGAATTGAACCTGGGACCTCATACAGTCAAGTCTAACTCCTCGACCGCTAGACCACAGGCGATTTTAATGTATTAAACTTATTTACACGATAGGTATCTATGTTCAATACATATCCCGGAATTAGATTGACAGCGAACCATTACCCCGTATTGGTCCGGGCTGTTGTCCGCCTCTGGTTGGCAACGCACCATTACCACCTTTGGTGTCTCTAGGCGGCGTGAATTTCTTACCATCAGGAAATCCGTCTGCTTGTTTGCTTTCCAATTTTTGTTGGCGATAGGCATGCCAACTATCACATTGTGGGACTTAGTGTCTTCGGCTAGTCGTGGGTGCCCTGGTTGTGCCTCTGCCCATCCCTTCGGGGATATGGGCGTGAAGATACTTTTTTTTACAATAATACCTTCTATGGCAAATCGGGATAAATGCCGCCGCAGTGGGACAATTGCCTAATTTCCAAAAAATCCAATTTACTTACAGCAGGTACCTACGCAAGTTTCCACGGGAAATCTTGCTGTGAGGTGAGGAAGCGTTTACTTGCGCTAGTAGTCATCATACCTACCTACCTACTTTACGAATGACGTATACTTGCGAATCTATCATAAAAAATATAAACCGAAGACAAGTTAGTCAGTAGACTTTAAGTTGAAAAACAATTTTGGAAAATTTATTTTTTATTTAATTTTAAGACAATATTTTAAGATAAAAGTTAAAAATAAATATTTTCTTGTTTAAACACTTAGTTAAGTAAAATCTATTTTTTTGAAAATAAATTTTAGTTGACATACGAGTACCTACTTATTTGGAAAATAATTCTAATAAGACATAATATGATCTTAATATTTTTAAAAAAAATTAAACTAATGGTTTTAGAGTTTTCAAATATTTTAGATAGGTATGCTGTTAGACTTTGTATTGAAAGGCCATTTTTTCATAATTCAATCGACGTTTCTTGGAGCCACTTGCTATTTGAGGAGTATAACACGTCATAAAATGTGGTGAAGTGTGTGTGTGTGGTTGTGTAAAAACTCGTAAGAAACCCTTCTTCCTGATACCTATTCCGAATATCTATCCCGAATCTATCCTAATCTATCCTAAGTATTTTCATTTAAATAAAAATGAAGAATCTTCACGCCCTAATCCCCGAAGAGGTAAGCAGAGGCACAACCAAGGCACCTACGACTAGCCGAAGACACTAAGTCCCACAATGTGATAGTACCAACCGGGTATATGTCTAATCTCGGGCGACGTTATTTTTTAAATAGATTGAAAATATAGGTAAATTTTCTGTTTTTCTTATTATAAGCCCGACCCGGGAATCGAATCCGGGACTTCAAGAAGTCAAATCCGTCGCCGGACCGCTCGACCACAGAGGCGTTAATAAATTAACACATTTTTTTAACTATGAATTAAAATAAATCATGAAATTCACCTACTAAATTCTTTTGAGATATCTAAATACTAAAACGTGTCTATGGCCGACTTGAGAATTTCTGTCTTTTTTGGAAGTTGATTAAAAACACGTAATTCAGGCACTATCGTCACATTGTTAAAAAGTATCTTCTCGCCCATATCCCCTAAGGGGTAGGCAGAGGCACAACCAGGGCACCCACGACTAGCCGAAGATACTAAGTCCCATAATGTGATAGGTGGCAAGCCTATCGCCAACCGTGCACGTTTCCAATCCCGACCAACATTTTTTTTTATTAGAAAATTGGAAAAATCCAATTTTCTTTTTTTGTTGGCCGACCCGGGATTCGAACCCGAGACCTCATGCAGTCAAGTCCAATAACTGAACCGCTAGACCACAGAGGCGATTAGAGGCGTCACATTGTTCTTTTTGTTTATAACACATTAAGGGCAATACTGTGGCAATTATGTTATAAATTTGGCCACTGTAATTACGAAGTGGCAAACTGCTACCTCGCTTATTTAAGACACTGCCGGCACCTTTTATTAATATTCGATGATTTTATTGTTAAATTGATTAAGCATTTTTTTAAGTCCAAGGAGGCAAATCAGCAACTTCATGATGGTAATAAATAAACTTGATACTAAAGTTATTAACGGTGCGCTGCCACGAGGCTAGAATGTTAAACGTCGTTCAAGTTTACTTCCTATCTCTATGTACAAACTGGATTTTAACAAAAAATATAAATAGATCCGCCTTTCCTATTATATTATATCGCCGTAATAACTCTTTTATAGGCATCTATCACACTGCACATGACACCTCTCTGGTGTGCGGCGATGCGGATTTCATCTTTGTTCTGAAAAATCATAATTTGTAGTTATTCGCATTCGTAACAGTGAGATCCGAGAAAGAGTGGGATAAAAAGAAAGCATTGGTGTTAAAATGATAAAGGCCATGCTCCTCTGGTTCGGTCATGTAAAAGATTGACAGATGAAAGATTGGCAAAGCAGATATACAATGCGTATGTGGAAGGATGTAGGTACCCGGGGAGACCAAGGTTGACATTCCACGATCAACGTGTCAATTTTTCAAGTGGATATTTTGTTATTTACACTGAACACGCTCTAAAAATTTTAACACCTTTTTTATGACATTGGAAGGCAAACAAGCAGACAAATTTCCGAATGGTAACCACCAAAGGTGGTAATGGTGAACAACACGTCGTGAAGTTATGGCGGCAGGAATAGGTAAGGCGGTGGTACCAATCCGGGCCAGTCGCTGCGAAACTCTACCACCTAGTCAGATGTCACGGTGTTAATGACGGGAAGCCTATGCTCGCCTTTTACGAGCTGCCTGGCAAAGGAAGGCAGATGGTCTATTCTACAAAGGAGCCCTGACCCACACGGGGAAAACCTGTTTTAGAAGGAGCTTTTATACTATCAGATAAATTAACTAATACTTAGATCTTATGATTAGTATATAAAAAATTTCCAATAAATTTTTCTTCCTCTTTATATTGACGATTTAAAAAAAATGGTGTATGTTTGGGTTAAGGTACACTCACGCTTGTAAACCGGGCTTGACGTGAATGTATATTGTTTGAATGTGGAATTGTATGTTCTGTTTCGAATGTAGAGTAGCCAATAATTAACTATCACAAAGAAATTATTCTAAGCTGGCATTCCATTTGCTGCTGGAAAATTAGGAGTAAAATTCTGTTTATTGATGTTTGGTGTTGTCATGTTTAGGTTTATTTGATGTACTGACGTTGTAGGGGTGCAGTGGTTAGTAATTTTTTTTATATAAAATAAGTATTTTTTACCAACAGGAATTCTCATTGTTTGCCCTCCAGAACATAAGTGTAGCAAATACGTTGCTTTGTGAAGGGAATGCCCTTCATATGAACTTCAGTGAGCTTAAGTTGTAAAATATCACTTTCCACAACAGCGCTTATAAGCCAGTAGTATAAAACCAATTAGGTGATTGAACGTCGACTAATGAAGGCTCAATCGTCGCATCTATAGTGCCCTCCATAAAGAACCTTTATTATTTTTACACTTTTACAATAGTAGTTAGGCTTTGTAGGACGCCGACGGCACATTTGCCTGTGTTATTGAGCTAAACATCCGTTGTAAGTAAACTATTATAAGCAGTATTAAACTGCTTACAATGCCCGAAATGTTATTCGCACTGGATATGTTATTGTGATTTGTTTAATCACCATCTATTAGGTGAACTAAAGTTTTGCTAATTTAACAGGAGCGTAACTAGCTTTTACGTTTTATTTTAATATTGTATAGGTACCTAGTAGTATTTTCTTAGCTCATGTAAACGATAGATCTTTAAATAATAACAATATGTAAGTATCTTAAGTATCTTCATACTTATGTACCTACTGTAATTCAGTTCAGAAATATTTTGGTATGTATGTACTATAATATTATATTATTTTACTATCTTATACCATCTAAAAATTTACCAATTTTGTTTCGTTGTTTCGTTTATATCAAGAGAATTGACATAATATACCTACAGTCTTCTTTAGGTTCTGCATGTTATATTTTGAGAATGTTGGGTTATGGCAAATAATTTGTTTCTGATTACTCTATTTTGTATTGAGCTTAACTAGATGGCGCTGCTACTCTTTTGAATAGTACAACGCGTTGTTTATGTCAAAAAATGATTATTCATTCTTTGACTTCACAAGTGCAACAAACAAATTTTCTCATGTTTTGGCAGTGGTAAATTTCGTTTCTAATTGACTGTTCTTAAATCACTGGTGCATATTACAAAGTCATTAAATATAAATTATTAAAATGTCCCCAAACCGAGCACACATCCAATCCTGAGCAACATAATTTTTTTTATCAGAAAATTGGAAAACTACATTTTCATTTGTTGCCCGACCCGGGTTTTAAACCCGGGACCTCATGAAGTCAAGTCCAACTCTTGGAAAGCTGGGCCACAGAGGCTAGCTTGTAGTATTATTAATTTTAGACTAAGGGTAGGGTAGTCAAAAAAAATTGACGCAGAAGGCGCAATAGGCGTACAACACACCGATACACACGCCTTTTAGACGATGTATATATTCTTTTGCATTAGGAAATGTGCTAGTTACATTCCAATTCCTTAAAAACTATCTAAAGTATTGCCTAAAGATATCTGACGGCATAATGTTAGTGCTCGCTATTCTCACCTTTAATTTTTTAAGCTCTGGTTAGCAATGCACCATTACCACGTTTAACGTCTACAGGCGAAGTAGGTTGTCTTGTCATTATGAAATTGGGTTTGCCAATCTCATAAATATGTTTAATAAATCCTAGGGATGATATTGATCGCCTCTGTGGTCTAGCGGTCCGGGTGTTGGACTTGACTGCATGAGATCCCGGGTTCGACTCCCCGGTCGGCCAACAAAAAGAAAATTGGATTTTTCCAATTTTCTAATAATAAAAAATGTTGGTCGGGATTGGAAATGTGCCCGGTTGGCGATAGGCTTGCCACCTATTTAAACATTGTGTATACATATAACTAAATAATCAGTTTTTAAAAATATTTTAATATTTGCACACCACAATGTGGTAGAATATGTTGAAAAGCTTAAATAATTTTGTAACAACCTTAACACACATATTCCGCAAATAAATATATTTTCTTTCTTTTCTTTTTTTTCTTTCTTCCTGTCACATTGTGGGACTTAGTATCTTCGGCTAGTCGTGGGTGCCTTGGTTGTGCCTCTGCCTACCCCTTCGGGGATATGGGCGTGAAGATGATAGTGTATAATGTAAACAGCCGTGTTAACCATTACGTCTTCGCTTTGTCTGGATATTAATTGTAGAAACAGATTTATTTTTTTAACATGTTGGCTGTTTAGGTTTTGTTCTTTGTTCATTTTTAAACCATTTACCGTCATCTATATATGAATAAATGATGTCAAAACTTTGGACTCCTTTTTACGAAAATTGCGCGGATTATTAAATATATTGTTGATAACGATGAAAGATCACAGATGGCACACAAATAAGTTTGGAAGCAAAGTAGTTGGTCTTGAGAAAAGAAAATGGCGATGTTATCAACAAGATGTTAAAATTTATTAGGTACAGTCGAATTTTGACCAATGGGCGACCACTAGTTTGTTTCAAAAGCTGTGTATTTTTGTTTATAGATAAAGAGACGGCAAAGTAATTCGTTACGTTTCCCTAATACTTTCTGTTCTATTTAAATTTGTTTTCCTAGGTCCTCGGCTATTTGACCATAGGCCAGACAGCTGCTAATAGGATAAAGACGTTGTAAAACAATCCGCCGCTTGTAAACCGTACCGCTGGCAAACATCGATCACCCCTGCGTTTGCGCAGCCGATTAGCGGCCTGCGTCTGAGATTTCACTTGAAACACGGTACATGAAAGTGGTAATCACTTTGTATTGCCGCTTTTGTTTTGCTCATTTGGGGACAATTTCATCTTCATTTCATTAAATATGAGGAGTAAGAAAGTATCTTTATGCCCATATCCCGGAAGGGAAAGGCAGAGGCACAGTCAGGGCACCTACGACCGAAGACACTTAGTCCCACAATGTGATAGGTGGCAAGCCTATCGCCAATCGGGCACATATCCGATACCGGCCAACGTTAATTTTATTAGAAAATTGAAAATATACATTTTCTAATTTTTTTTGTTGCTCGGCCCAATTTTCTTTCTAATTTTTTTTGTTCTTGAGGTCCCGGGTTCGGGGATCGCCGGACCGCTAGACCACAGAGGCGATTAAATATGAGGAGGTTTTATATAGGTATTGTTAACTAAGTCATTGTCCTGGCCTAACTATGAATATTATTTTTATGAACCTACTTCTGGCAACAAATAACATTTAACATAGTGAAAAAGAATAAGAAAAATATGCCAATCCGTCCATGTTCAAGGAAAACAAGGATTCTTTTTTATAAAAAACCCCGTGTTGGTCCGGGCTCCTTTGTAGAATAGACCATCTGCCTTCCTTGCCAGGCAGCTCGTAAAAGGCGAGCAAAGCTCACCGTCACTAACACCGTGAATTCTGACTAGATGGTAGAGTTTAGCAGCGACTCGCCCAGATTGGTACCACCGCCTTACCTATTCCTGCCGCCATAACGTCATGACGTGTTCCGGTTCGGAGGGTAAGGTAGCCGGTAAACTTACTTTTGCTCGAGGCCTAACATCCCGGCTCCAGGTTGTCAACGCACCATTACCACCTTTGGTGTCTCTAGGCGGCGTGAATTTCTTACCATCAGGAAATCCGTCTGCTTGTTTGCCTACCAATATCATAAAAAATATAAAAATAAAATAAAAGATTAAAACACAGTTTTAAACACAGCGTATGAAATTTCCCTGCTAGTTTGGTTCCGTGTTTATTTCTCCAATATTATGTACACTGGAACATTATACTTGATCATTTTAAGTATACGTGATAATATCTAATATCAAAAAAGAGAGATACACATAGAATGCATTTAATGCTTCATATTTGCTGTAACTCAGGTCAAGCCCATAACATGACTTTTTACTTGCCGCCAGTAAACAAACTATTATTAAAGAGTTTGTACTGACGGTTAGCGGACTGCGTCGTTTCACTTGAAACAATATTTTAACTTACCATACCAGCTCTTTACTGGAAGATCCGCTATTCTATCTCTTAGCCAGACCTTCATCATTTTATAAAAGTTTTTGGTCCGGGCTCCTTTGTAGAATAGACCATCTGCCTTCCTTGCCAGGCAGCTCGTAAAAGGCGAGCATAGGCTTACCATCACTAGCAACGTGACATCCGACTAGGTGGTAGATTGGTACCACCGCCTTACCTATTCCTGCCGCCATAACGTCATGACGTGTTTCGGTTCGGAGGGTAAGGTAGCCGGTAAACTTACTTTTGCTCGAGGCTTGACATCACGACCTCAGGTTGGCAACGCACCATTACCACCTTCCTATATCATAAAAAAAATACCTAACCTTAAAACAGAAATGCTACAACAAAGTTTGAATCATCTTGAAATTGGCAAGTGCCACCTAGCAACAATACAATATGTTATGTGCTAAAAGTTTAAACCGTTGAAAGTATTTTTTCTAAAATAAATGAAAAAATCATAACAACAAAATTTAACTATTTATGGAAGTTTATAGATATATGACAAACGGATTCCACGATTGTGTTTCTGATTTCTAGTATTGTTCTAAAATCCGAAGATAATACAAAACACTTATTTGACAAAAGTTGTTGGTAAAGTTGGTCGTCAAAATTATGTCAACCCCATCTTCATAGGATCCCTATGTTTCCTACTTATGTCGAAAGAGAAACTTTAAAAACGATTGAAATCCATATATTTTGTAAAAGAAGACAAACTCTTCTCTGTGGTCGTCTCTGTGGTCTAGCGGTTCAGTTGTTGGACTTGACTGCATGAGGTCCTGGGTTCGATCCCGGGTCGAGCAACAAAAAGAAAATTGGGTTTTTCCAATTTCCTAGTTAAAAAAAATGTTGCTCGGGATTGGTAATGTGCCCGGTTGGCGATAGGCTTGCCACCTATCACATTGTGGGACTTATGCCCGATTTCACCAAGAGCCCCTATACTTTAGGGGACCTTTTAACGTTACTTATGGGACTGTTTTCATATAAAACAGTCCCCCAAAACACGTTAAAAGGTCCCCTAAATATAGGGGCTCTTGGTGAAATCGGGCATTAGTGTCTTCGGCTAGTCGTGGGTGCCCTGGTTGTGCCTCTGCCTACCCCTTCGGGGATATGGGCGTGAAGGTACTTTAAAAAGAGAAACTTTAAAATTTGTAAAATGACATAGGTTGGGCTTGTCTTGGATCTCGAGCTATAGGTTTTTGTGATGTAGTCTATACCACAACAACTTAGTTATTGTAGGTAGATAGCGATTGAGTGTGGAAGTTAACGACGCCGAATTAGTTACACAAATCAGATTATCTTTTAGTAATGCAGTTTTGTTATTGCCACTTGACTGGACATATTGTGTGAGAGTACAGTTTATTTTAATTTAATGCATATGCTATTTCGAACATTTCTCTTTTAACTAATTAATATATCTTTATATATATAATTCTTCTGTGATTGTGTATGTCACTGAATTCCTTCTAGACTACTGGACCGATGTTGATGAAACTTTTTGTTTGTGTTCAAGGGAATTTGAGAATGGTTTAGATTCACAATTTGGTCTCCTGGAAAATGGTTTTAATTTTTTTTTAATCATAAGTAGTTGTTGATTTTGGAATGTTTCACATTGTATCCGACAGACTGCGCTACTATCGAAGCATTAATGTTAAGCGATACGAAGTTTGCAGGGTCAGCTAGTATATATAATTATATATTAAATTTAATGTACACTTGCTATTTAATGTACACTTTTCCATTTTGAGTTGGCCACTGAGATACATTATCAGCCCCCAGGCTGCTTATTCGCTGTTTTATCACATGAAAAGATAATTAAGTGGATTAGATTATGTCGAGTAGAGTAGTAAGACAAACACGTTGTTTGGAGTTAACACTTGTACTTATCCACTGCATACTTTATTTCACAAAGTGTGTTGTTACTTTTTAGCCAACCGGTTTCACTTTTTACAGCATCGTCAGGGCTTTGAAACTAAAGATAAAAAGGGCTTTTTTGATTTAACGTTCAATACCTATTTGGTTAGATGTAAGTGTTACAAGTGTTAACTCCAAAAACCGTGTATATACAATGGAATTCCACCAAGTGCCGACGATAGCAAGTATAGATTCTAGGAGGACAAAATATAATCTAGTAAGGTATACACAATAGTTAATACTCATATACTCATAATACTGTCATATTCCCGTAGCGAGTATAGAATAGTTGCATGTGCCTTGCCAAAGACTTAATATCTATAAAAATAATGTATATTGCATGTCCATTCGTGTATATAATCAAATACCTGATAGTCTCAAATCATTGAATCTAAAAAGATTTCGAAAAAAGCTTTTCGACTCGCTTTTAGATAAAACTCATTATAGTGTAAATGACTTACTTGCAGAAAGGATTCATTTATAATATACATATATAAATACTAACAAATATAAATAAGAAATGTCTTGGTTGCCGGGGAGTTTGTTTCGCCGTTTCTTCTCCTGACTGGCTAGGTTTGGAAACGGTGGTAGTGTTTGGTAGATAGGGTAAAACTCGATCGTTATAGATTTTACTTAAATTAGTAAGTGCTAGCCTAGTAAAGAATTATGTGTAAAAATATATTATAAATAACTAAAATATATTTAATTGAGTTAGATATTTGCACACCACAATGTGCTAGAATTTGTTGGTACGAATAAGTATTCTGTAACAACTGTTAAACACACATATTCCGCAAATAAATAAATTTCTTTCTTTCTTTCATAGTGAGTGACTTTAACAACCTTAGGATTAACACTAACTTTAACAACTTCGGTTACACTATTGACACATTTGGCAGTCTGTACTAGTATTTCCTGACGCTAACGCAAATAAAAAAGAGTGAACTCGGCGCCGCCATATTAGTACGAGTATGTAACGTTATTTTACGTGACATTTGCAATAATAGAATTTGATTAACACACTTGAAGGGAATTCTATAAGTGTATTTACTTAAAGGTCACTTCCAAACATTCCCACTGTCACTTGACATAATAATTAATTAAGTTATCGGTAATTAACGAACATATAAAGTTCATAATTAACGCAATACAAGAATCAAACGTGTAATTTAAACGAGATATTACCAAATTAATACGTTGAAGCCAAATAAGCCCCAAATCCCCGAAGAAGGGTGGCGGGAAGATAACATATGCATAAATGTCACCCCCACGCGAGGGTGACGAATGTTCCTTGGGAATCGGGAAACTATTGTAGGTGGATGTTAATTGGTTTTCCATGTTGAATTATAAAAATAACTTTACATTTTTCAGGTAAATATTAAAACGTGAATTTAATAAAAGCATCATTTGTGAATGTCGGAAGCATCAGATCGTGTAGGTACATGAAATTAGTTAAGCATCAATTTTCAATTATATTATTAGTTTATGAGTATTAAAAATCTACTATTTCTTATTGTAGAATAGACCATCTGCCTTCCTTGCCAGGCAGCTCGTAAAGTTTAGCAGCGTCTCGCCCGGATTGGTACCACCGCCTTACTTGTTCCTGCCGTCATAACGTAATGACGTGTTTCGATTCGGAGGGTAAGGTAGCCGGTAAACTTACTTTTGCCCGAGGCCCCTAACATCCGGGCCTCAGGTTAGCAACGCACCATTACCACCTTTGGTGTCTCTAGGCTGCGTGAATTTCTTACCACCAGGAAATCCGTCTGCTTGTTTGCCTCCCAATATCATAAAATAAAATAAATAAAAATAAATAATGGTTAATATGAAAATTATTTTGTTTTATTTCCAAAAAATATACAATGGACAAAATTATACCGACATATCTACTAAAAGTGCAATAACCGACTGTAACTATTTCATTCGGTCGCGGTTTGATAATTCTTATTTTTTTAAAGATAGCAAATGGTTCCGAAATTGTCCCACATACCTAAATATTATTAACATCCTAAGATGGGTGAAAAAAATATGCACTATTAAGCATAACTCAAAAATCAGTTGTTGGATCATGAAAAAACTAATATGGTGGTCCCTTGAAATCATGACCTATCTTTCTAAAAACGAACCATCAAAATCAGTTGTCTTTTATCGAGTAATCACGTTCCAAACATACAAAAAAGAAAAAAAAACATACAGTCGAATTGAGAACCTCATCCTTTTTAAAAATACGAGAAATAAAAAATCTGAATACTCCAACAGGAATATGTATAACGTATAACAAGTTTTTATTGGAGGCAATATGGTTATGTTAGGCACCTATTACTAAATCTGAATAACTAAATATTTTAAACGATTTAAATTATTATAACGAAAATATCAGTTGATATTATGGACAAATTTGCATGTTCACGCCCCTACTTTTGTAATTAGATATCCGTACTAAGTAATATTATATAGGTTTTTCAAAAATCAAAGAAATATAGTGGAATGAAGTTTGTTTAAAAATTGTATATATTCTACGGTGACAAAGTCACGGGTAAACAGCTAGTTTAAACTATATTTTCTGAAAGAAAGAAAATACTCGCACCGTGCAGGATTTGAACCTGTACCCTTTCGCCTCAAGCCGATGAATGCCCATTTGACCTACTGTGGGTTCAAGTGCCGTTTCAAAATTCTCATTTCCTTTACCGTTAACACGGGTAGTTTAATCAAATTTAAAAAATGTAGGTATGCTTGAACTTTTAGAAATAATCTATATAATTATACGTGAAGCAAAAACTTTGGACCCCTTTTACGAAAATTACGCTGACGGAGAAGTATGAGATTTGGCACACTTATAGTTTAAGTGTAGGAGAAGTGCAGAACGCAAATATTTTTTTAATGATAATCCTTAGTACATAAATTAATACAATAAATTAAACATTACCTACACCATCATGTATTTGACACACACAAACAAATATATTGATGATAGCGGTAAAGGATCACAGATGGCGCATCATACAGTTTGGAAACAAAGTAGTTGGTGTTAAGAAATGAAGATAGCGTTCGTTTTCACGTATTTGTTCTGGTACCCTGTGTAGAATGGACAATCTATGTTCCTGCCTGGCAGCTAGTAAGAGACGAGAATAGGTTAAATTTGTAATTACCAATAATGTTACTGGTGTTAAAGTGCTGTTCAGCAACTAGCTCCGGTTAGGGTCCATCGTCTTACTTATTTCTACCCTCACAATGACAGTTTTTAGCACTGTCGTTTTTCGGTCTAGGTAAGGTAGTAGACCTGCACATTTGGCTTAACACCCCTGCTAAAGGACTTCGACACATATATTATGTACACAGTGTCTTTAGACCATTAATGTCTCAGGTTTACTTTTTATTTTTAAAAAAGGTGGGGTAAGCCGTATAAAGACAGATTTCTTCTACAAGTAATAATCACCAACTTATAATGTAATAATCTTAATCTTAATATATATAAATCTCGTGTCACAATGTTTGTCTTCAATGGACTCCTAAACCACTTAACCGATTATAATAAAATTCGCACACCATGTGCAGTTCGATCAAACTTGAGAGATAGGATAGCTTATATCTCAATTTATGGTAAAAAAATTACCATCCGAGCGAAGCCGGAACGGGCAGCTCGTAATTAAATATAATTATAATTAAATATGATAACACATAGTCAATAATTGCAAATACCAGCACAATAATTATAAAATACACGTAGGTATAAAGTACTATAATGTTTAATAAAACAAAAATATTAATACAACAAACTATTTTTGCTGGTGAAAAATCATGGTATTATTTTGCGTTTCAGGTAAATGTTACTTGCTACTATCAATATCTGTTTCCAACCTATGCTTACTGCTACTAAACCCTTGACGGACGAATATAACTCGTACTTAGCCACTTTTTTTTGTTAATATCATACTATATAATTTTAGTATAATGTTCATAGTGGTGTAACGCTCGCTGACCGCATTCGTAACAGTGAGATCCAAGAAAGAGTGGGATTGAAAGAAAGTGTTAGTGTTAAAATGCGAAAGGGCATGCTCCGCTGGTTCGGTCATGCAGAAAGAATGCCAGATAAAAGATTGAAAAAAAGATATGTAATACGAATGTAGATGGCGTAGGTGCCTGGGAAGACCAAGATAGACATTCCACGATCAGATCACTCGGATATTATCCGAGGGTGGTGTCAAGAGTCTCCGAAACCGGTGTGTTTGTATAAAAAGGGTAATGAATCTGAAGGAAGCTAGACATGTTTGTCAGGATCGTGAGGTCTGGCACTCGGTAGTCTCTGCCTTTTGCGTAAGGGACTTGGCGTGAAGATATGTACGTACGTATGTATGTTCAAAACTTTTTTCAAGCTGAGATTCCATTATTCTGATTAATATAACAAGCAACAATTATACAAACTAATCATAATTCCGTATTTGCCCAATTTGTAGACCATATTAAAGGAGATAAACCCGTGGTGTTTCTTTTCTAAGAAAATTATATTTGCTTCGAAAAGGTTCTGTGCGTCCTTGTATGAGTCAATATTTGTCAACTACCTCAGAAGCGCCCTTGAATACAGGAGTATCTGAAAGATATGTATACGTTTAAAGGGAATATGTGCCTACGTTATAGTTCTCCTTCTTCTTCTTTTGTATATATGGCTTTCAATCGATGTTCACGACTTATTTAGCCAATGTCAAGTATGGGACCACCACACAGTAAATATTTTTCTTTATCTGAAGATATTGAGCTACCTAAAAAGAAACACTATATATATGCCAGCACCAAACCTTACGTTATAGTTATTTCATTCAAAAA
>NJDD01000210.1:637083-647401 GCA_002245505.1 Calephelis nemesis
CGTTATGATTATTTCATTCAAAAAATTTTAAAAAATCAATTACCTATGTTTCCACAATTACTTGCTGTCGTCACCGCCATGATACAATTTACAGCTTACAGTCGTCGATAAAGTTTTGTTACGCGAGGTGTTTTAACATCTAGACTTTAAAACCATTAGAACGAAAAAAAGTGGGTATCTTCAGCATAGTATCCACAAATATGTCCGAACACGTACTACTAGGTCACTCACGAATATCTATAGCCAAAAACTGTTTACTCCCATAACGTGATAGGCACACCTATCGCCAGCCGGGATTTTATTACAAAAATACAAAAAAAAATAATTTGCCCGACCCCATAGTCGCAAAGAAGACCATTTAAATATCAGGTACTAAACAATTGAAAGTGATATGAATAAAAAAAAACACATTTGGAGTTGCCCGAACCGAAAATCGAAAAGAAGACCATTCTAATGTCAGGTTTTTTTTCTATGAAATTGGAAGGGAAAAAAGCAGACGGATTTCCTGATGGTAAGAAATTCACGACGCCTAGAGACACCAAAGGTGGTAATGGTGCGTTGCCAACCTAAGGCCGGGATGTCAGGCCTTGAGCAAAAGTAAGTTTACCGGCTGCCTCACCCTCAAAACCGAAACACGTCGTGACGTTATGGCGTCAGGAATAGGTAAGGCGGTGGTACCAATCCGGGCGAGTCGCTGCAAAACTCTACCATCTAGTCAGATATCACGGTGTTAGTGACGGTAAGCTTATGCTTGCCTTTTACGAGCTGCCTGGCTGGAAGGCAGGATCTATTCTGCAAAGGAGCCCGGACCAACAAGTTTTTAGTTTCCTGAAAGTAATATGATTGTTCACTCAGGTGCTATGTAATGTACTTCTATATTCAAAATATATTCAATAGGGATATACAATAGGTCTCGTTTTTAACTTAAAATTGTAATAATGATCCGGCGACATACGTAAGCCCCTAGCACCACGTGCGCGGCAACAATCGCGACTTTTAATATCCCCACGACAATTACTGTGATCATAACGTGGAAAATATTAATATAATACGCAGAAGAACATCGCTACTTCACAAATTGGCTGCTTTAAACTCACTTGTTCCCAATTGGGCCCTATTTTTTGAACATCCTGTAGTTAGAATTATCTTTATGATTTTAATGTTGAAAAGTCTAAATTGCGTTATCTTTGTAACAGTGGATATTGTCATAACGTGAGAAATATAGCTATTACATTCAGAACTTTCAACATAAGTGTATGTGTACAATTCATTATCCTTGCGACTGTCTCTGTTATCATAACGTGGAAAGATTAATGTTATACGCAGAAGAACATCATTATTTTATAAATTTACTTGTTCTCAATTGGGCCCCGCTTTTTAAGCATCCTGTAGTTAGAAATTAGATCTTAACGATTTTAATATCGAAGAGTCTAAATTTTATTATCTTTGCTACAGCTGATGTTGTCATAACGTGAGAAATATTATATTATATTATGCAGAATACTTTGAACATCAGCTCCTGTGTAATGAAAAGGCACTTTTTCCCATTTGGGTCCTATTCTTTTTGACTAGGATTACACTATGTTACGCGTTTTTAGTATCAAATAGTCCAGACTTACCTCTGAAACTGTTAGAACTATTGGCATTAGGATGGCCTTAATGCTGAAAATAATAACATGTGTTGATCAAAAGGCAGACCATTTAAATATGAGGTACTAATCAAGGTGCCGTACTACTTTTAAGATTTACTGCTTTGTAATATAGATGACAGATGTACAGTAATCAGTACATTGCTTGCTGTAACTTAATGGTTTCGTATTCATATGAAATTGGCCGATGTCCGCGGCATTCCCCGCGTGGTTGATGGGTTGGTCCAAGAACATCGTAACTTTTCAAATCGGCGGCTTTAAACTCACTTGTTTCCAATTGGGCGCCAGTTCTTAAACATCCTGTAGATAAAATTATCTTGGCAATTTTAATATTGAAGAGTCAATTTTTTTTATCCTTACAACAGTAGCTGCTATCATAACGTGGGAAATATTAATATTATTAGCTGCTGCACGCGGCGTTGCTTGCGTAGTTAATAGTCCTACAGGGTCATTTTTTTCGAGATAAAAACTCTCCTATGTGCTAATCCAAGTTATCCTCTATGACATAGAGTCTATCATGTGTATGCCAAATTTCATAAAAATTGACCCAGCAGTTTTTGGGTGAAGGTGTGATAAACAAACAAACATACGCATTCGTAATCTTTTTGTGTTAAAGTGTCACAAAGTGTGATTTGTGTATAATAGAAATAAACTTTTTTTCAATTTAGAACCTATTAATTGAAACTGCTTGTTGGTAAAATTATGTTGAAATTTTTAGCATAAATCAGTCTTAATTAATTTTTGAAAACCCTAGACATTTGGCGCTAGTATGATTTAAATGTACAAAACAGGTTTTTAGCTGAAAAAACCTAAAATAGGAAAATAGACAAACAGACGGATTTTCTAAAAGTCATTATATATACACATGAAAGTAGTTAAGGTGCGTTGCCAACCTATAGCTAAGGTCTAGGCTAGTATAAATAAGTTAAATGGGTAGCTACGCTTCTCATCATTATTGTTCCAAAGAGGATTGTAACACTGACGAGCACTAACATAACGGCGACAGGAAATAATTTAGCCGATGTTAGTAATCCGGCTATGTCGTTGCAGATTTCTAACACTTAGACATAGTCACGAAGATAGTAAAAAGAGACTGACGCTGGCCCTTTGCAAGGTGCTTAGCGGGAAAGTAGTTGGCCCATAATAATTGTCAAATGAGTTCTTAGAGGACTTTATGAAAAACAAACACACAGCAAAAAAAACATGGGGTTGCACTCCGGGAATTCCGGCAGAAGTGAAAACTTGAACATTGACGTTGTGCATTTTTGATATTTTGGAATGGTTAGGGAATCATTTTGCAGGAATTGCAATTGCTTCAATTACGAGCATGAAAGTACTATCATTTGATATGTGTTAAAATACAATATTCATTTATTACGCTATCGTACACAAACATGACAACACGAACATTCGCGCAAGTGCCCTACGCCGACTTACGAAATTTCAGGTCACGTGTCCTGAAGCGTGTTTAGAAGTTTTTACCCATTCCAAAAAAGTGCGCAACGCCACTAAAGAAATTTTCAGTTCAAAAACTTATTTTTTTTTATTTATCAATAACTTCTGTTTTTTTCAGTGCCGCTGGTGCGATGTGCGACCGAGCAGGGTACGGTAGCACAATGGGACATTTTCCAATGGGTCATATGTCTGCGATGGGTGCAATAGGTACCATGGGAGCCATCTCAGCTATGAATGGCCAGAGCCACCAGAAGAAATCTCCAGAGGAACACATTAAGCGGCCTATGAACGCGTTCATGGTTTGGTCAAGACTACAGAGACGGAAAATAGCACAGGATAACCCGAAAATGCATAATTCAGAAATTTCTAAAAGACTGGGTGAGTTTCTAATTTTTAAAAGTTATATAAAAATGGCAAATTCGATTTGAATATGTGTTTTTCGCCGTGTTAGTCCAGTCTCCTTTTGCAGAATAGACCATCTACCTTCCTACTAAGCAACTCGTAAAAGGCGAGCATCCTTACCGTCACCAGCACCGTGATATTTGACTAGGTGGTAGAGTTTCGCAGCGACTCGCCCGGATTGGTACCATGGCCTTACCTATTCG
This sequence comes from Calephelis nemesis, assembly GCA_002245505.1. Lineage (NCBI taxonomy): Eukaryota > Metazoa > Arthropoda > Insecta > Lepidoptera > Riodinidae > Calephelis > Calephelis nemesis. The sequence continues at coordinate 640,793 of NJDD01000210.1, forward strand.
TGCCACCATAACGTCGGTGCTTACTTGACGTGTTCCGGGAAGGAGGGTAAGATAGCCTGTAAACTTACTTTTGCCCGAGGTCTAGCAATTCGGCCGCAGGTTGGCAATGCACCATTACCACCTTTAGTGTCTCTAGGCAGCTTGAATTTCGTACCATCAGGAAAACCGCTTGCTTGTTAACCTTCCAAAATTATAAAAAATACCAAAAATCCTTTCAAAATCATAACTTTTAACTGGGGGCGTCCAGTTAAAATTTTGATGATTCTTTTTGAAAGTAGATTTTCAGTTTTCAGATTGCAGCTTTTTAGTTACTTTGATCAGTATATGTTTTACAACTGGTTTTTGAGGTGTGCTTCCGTATTTTACTAAGGTAATTACGGCCAATATTAATAATCAATCCTAATCCAAAACTTGCTTGACAAATTGACATAAATGTCGGCATTGCTGAATTTTAATGTTCATTCAATTTGTTTTGGTATTTATATAATACTAGCAGCCCGCTCCGGCTTGAAATGTACATACAAACCTTCCTCTTCAATCATTTTGTCTATCAAAAAAACCGCATCAAAATCCGTTGCGTAGTTTTAAATATTTAAGCATACAAAGTGACATAGGGACAGAGGAAGCGACTTTGTTTTATACTATGGAGTGATGTATTTTTGTATCGCCTTTGTGTTCTAGCGGGCCGGCGTTGGACTTGAGTTCTTGAGGTCCCGGGTTCGATTCCCGGCTCGGGCAAAATAAAAATTAGAAAATTGTGTATTTTTTATTTTCTAATACAGATATTGTTGCCCGGAATTGGATATGTGTCCGGTTGACGATAGGCTTGCCACCTTTGTGAGACTAATGCCCGATTTCACCAAGAGCCCCTGTATTTTAGGGGACCTTTTAACGTTACTTATGGGACTGTTTCCATACAAAGCAGTCCCCTAAAACAGGTTAAAAGGTCCCCTAAAATATAGGGGCTCTTGGTAAAGTCAGGCATTAGTGTCTTCGGCTAGTCGTGGGTGCCCTTATTATCTGTAGCATACAAAAACCATAGTATGAATGATCAAATTTTTGCTTGGTAACAGTTTTAACATTTTAAGAGTTTTCGTAGCTCAACAAAAGGTATTACATTTCATGACTCAGCGGCAAACTATTTTGGTGTTGCTATGAGTGAATATAATAACAGTAGAATTTTAAATTGTTTGTTAAAGAATATTAAGATTCAGACTTTACCTCATGCAGTTAAGTCCAACAATTGAACCGCTAGACCACAGAAGCGATTATGAGACTATCAATGTACTCTCCCAGGTCAGAGGGAGGCTCATAGAACTACAAGGAAAGATGGTAACAGACCAAATAAATTATATTGAAGAAAAAATCTATTGTATTTAACATCCAAAAAATCGGAAGTTAAGTAATATTTAACCTAGTTTTTAAATATATCTTTGTAAGTGTTGATTAGATCTGTCGAAACAAGAACGATCTGTTGATATTTACGACAATAAACAAAACCTCACCTTGATTTCGACACGTTAATTAATCTAAATTTAAATTGTCTATAAATTATTTTGGAAATTGTTTTGTCTAGCAGTCTGTGGAGTGCTATTTGATGTGTAAATAATTGAAACTAAAAAATATGAAATTAATAATTAAAACTTGATAGTTTTTAGTATATTTAGTGCTTCATATTTTTTTGGAAATTAATTGTGAATGAAATCCTAGTAATATTATAAATGCGAAAGTAAATAAGAATGGACAGATGTTTGTTGCTCTTTTAAGTAAAAACTACTGAACGGATTTAGATGAAACTTTACAAGATTATAGTTTATACATGAGAATATCCCCTAGGCTAGTTAGTAAAAAAATACACTTTAGCACGCGGATGAAGCCGCGATTGGAAGCTAGTAAGGAATATATTTTTTAACCCCCATCGCAAAACGATGTTTGTGTCTGTTTATTTAATTGTGGTTCTTAAGCGGATGGACGGAATTTGATGCAATTTTTTTTTGAAAGCGATGGAGATGTTTCCTAGTTATAATTTATGGAATTATGTCCAGGCGTTCAAAATCAGCAGTTTAGTATTTTTATGCATAAGTAACCAGTTACAAATTCCAATACAACTGAGCTTATCTCATGATAGAGCTCGAAGATAGGAAACGTGACCCTGGAACTCCTACTGGTAAACCTATCGAGTTTGGACTCATTTAATTCGTCTTTTAGTTATTTAGGTTTTTTTTTTGTGTGGTTTAAAGCAAACGATGCCACATATAATGGACTAATGGGAAAATCTGTTGTCTTAGGAGGATATAACACTCCTGCACACAGCTTAAAACTGTCTAAATGTGTTGCCAACATGAGACTTATGTGTCTGCCCCGCGAGCGTTTATTTGTTCATCAAAAAAAATACTCATTCAAAAATGCAATAATTTTACTAAAGATGTTGATAAATTTTATGCACAAAAGTGAAGTACTTGTATAATTGAGGTTTATAAAACTTGCAATTATAAATACCGTGTATGAAATATTTTAGGATATTCATCAATTCTTTGAAAAATTGCAAAATTTACATAAAAATTATAATAATATTTATTTACATATCTCAGAATTTTCCTCTGATATTAAGTTGTATTACATAATTTTACATTAAGTTGCATTTTAAATTTTACCCATTGTTTATTTTGTAAAGTTGTTTTTATAAAAAAATCTGACTTATCATATACTTACTCGTCTTCACGCCAAGTCTCTTACGGAATAGGCAGAGATGTGTGGCATTCTTCTCTGCGGAATCTCAACTGAGATAAACACAATATTTGTCTTGCAAAAGAGGGCTATACGGGCAATTTATAACTTAGGCACAAGAGTTTCCCTCAGGGAAAAGTTTAAAGAAATAAATATTCTAACGGTGACCTCTCAATATATTTTTAAAAACTTAGTATATGTCCAAAAAAATATAAATTCGTTTCAGAAAAATTGTGATGTACATGCGGTAAACACGAGGAATAAAAACAATCTTGTTGTGCATAAGTCTCTTCTCCACAGAATCAATTATTCTTTCATGGGCCAATGTATACGTTTTTACAATAAACTTCACGAGCATATTAAAGACTTACCATTAAATAAATTTAAAAAATGTATTAAATCTAAGTTGTATGTTAAAGGTTATTATAAGATTTCAGAATATTTAGAAGACAGATGCTCGGGATTAATGGCTCCTCATACAATCTCTACAGATTAATGAAATGTAATATACTTTTGTAAATTTTATTTATAAGAAAAAAAGACAAGCCCGCTGAGTTTCTTTCGCCGGATCTTCTCAGTGTGTGGCCGCGTTCCGATCCGGTGGTAGTTTTTAGTATTGTATAGACGCGTCACAAGAATCTTTGTATAGATCCATGTGAATAAATATATTTTGAGTTTGAGTTTGAGAACATTAAATACCAAATGTTACGATCTCTGCAGACCTGCTTTGTTTCCTCTACATTCACCGCTAAACTAAACTATTCATATTAAACTTTTCATACAAAGACGTCGGTTTTGGAGACTCCTGACACCTCCACGGATAAAACCCTATCAATTTGACCGTGAAATGTAAGTCTTATTCATGTCATTCATATTAATATTAAAAATAGTAAATACTATTGCCCGCGTGGACCCTCAAAATATTATTTCGGGATAAACTGTCCTATGTGTTAATCCAAGTTGCCTTCTACGTGTGTACCAAATTTCATAAAAATCGGTTCAGCAGTTTTTGCGTGCAGGAATAACAAACAAACTTTCGCATATATGATATTAATAGGATAGGTTTAATATAACAAAATTTTAATCCCTTTAAATAACGTTTGTTAAAAGTTTGATTCGGATAAGCCAGTTTTTTTTGTAAAATTATTTACCCTGGAACTGCTACTTGTAACTGATTTCAGTTAAAGGCTTAACTTGTTTAAATTTCTAAACGTGCCAACCTTAAGTAAGATGGATAGCAGTCGCATTGCAGATGGCAAACCGTCGTAGATCGTAAATTCTAACTTGTATAAGTAGATTTTAAAAAATATAGGTATAAGTATTCAAAAATTATCCAGATTTGCTCAAGTTGCTAAACAGAATTGAAAAAAAACTTAATTCATATTGACCATATACGTGGTAATTAATTGTGTCGACATTTTTATAAAATATCACCGGATTGAGGACATTCATTAAGAAGATCCGCCTAAAGAATCTCAGTGAGCTTGTCTTTTTTCAATTAATTGTAATATTGCATAATACTAATATACCTAAGTATAACTTACAAAATATTGAGTATATATTATTACTTGTTTACAAATATTATATATCTTATATCTAAGATGCATTTGTATCATTTTTTTTGTAATTTAGGTCCTGATTTCAAAGTCTACCTAAAAATCTTGCTTATGACTTAGGAATAAATACATCTATCATGTGAAAATACAATACAAGGCTTTATAACATTTCATTACATATTATTTATGTTATATATATATACTAGCTGTCCCGGCGAACTTCGTTCCACCCGCTCCGTTTGTATAGGAAAATTTTAAATGTTGGTTTTCCTAGTTTCCTCGCAGTTTTTCCTTATTTGTTACCTTTTAAACCTTCCCTGGACTTCTACAAATAATTCAAAACCAAAAGGAGCCAAATCGGTCCAGCCGTTCTCGAGTTTTAGCGAGACTAACGAACAGCAATTGATTTTTTTATATATAGATAAGTATTTAAGTATCCCCACCTAAGGAGACCTATTGTTACGTTTCGCTTCTAATAGAAATGTGTCTACATTTAATAATATGCTGAATTGTCCTTGATGAAAACATGTTATAGTGGATTACGTCTGAACTTGACATCTATACTTTTAAAATAACAAGTCCTGCCTGACTGATTCATCATCGCCGAGCAAAAACTGTTAAAGTAACAGCCATGAAATTTGATGAGTAGAGCCGTTTCATTGAGTAGACACCCACCAAAGATGGAATTTTGGAAATTCTACCCCTAAGTGAGTGAAATGGAGGTTGATATTTGCTATTGAAGACCGTCATTTTTTTAAATTAGAAACATGAAACTTTATTTTTGGGCTTTTTATTAAAAATGAGTAGATACGAATTTCAGTGTTTTTGTAAATTCTACTTCTAAGGTGGTGAAATAGGGGTTGAAAGTTTAAATTAAAGTCCTTATTAGTGGGCTATCGATTAAATAAATACATTTAAAAAAAGGAATAAATTGTTCGTACAGTTTTAAATTCAACGCCAGGTCAGTAAATAAAATACTCTATTATATATTTTAGCTATTATATAAATATTTCATAATTCATATACATATGTCACTCTAAACCCACTGAAAGAAACGCAGAGAATATTGAGTGCCAAGTGAACGAAGTTCGCCGGGTCGGCTAGTTTAAGATTATAGGTACATGCTGCATTGATTTTTAAAGGGACAAACATTCTGCAACTAAGGTTGGTTTGCAAGTTGTGTTATAATTTCTTAAAACCTTTGATCTATTTTAAAGTGCATTTCTTACTATCACAAAAATCTACTACACCTCTGTTTTTGATCCTACTATAAATATTTTAATCACACATTTTTTTCTTCTTTTTCTTTATTTCCTGTAGGATAGTCTATAGCAATAGGAAAAGTAGTTTTATGTCCAAGTCTCTATTTGGCACAAACATAAAAAGTGAAGTAGAAGAGAGATAAAAACAAAATATATAATATTTTCATTATAGCAAACCTGAAATTGACACAATACCAGTAAAGTCTTTTAAAAAGTATTAAAAAAAATCGACCTTTGACTTTGTGATTACGACAAGGAAATCCAAGATTTTATTTGATTTGATTTCGAAGATGATTTAAAGGCCCATGAAAACTATATAACATATCAGCATATTATTTTGCTTTACAAGCCATTATTTTCTATTATTCATATGCTACGCGACCAAAATGCATTTCGTATGAGTTAAACTCGATATTCGCCAGTTTTTCCTTCACAAAAGTAAATAAAGTCTTCACTAAAATGTAATTATTGAATGAGTAAGGTATCTACAGCAAGAATAGCTTGTGCTAAAACGAAAAAAAGAAAATGGAGTTTCCTCTCTCCGTCACCGCCAGAATGGCGGCCGCGGTTGGTTTTATTTTTCCATACTCTTCCGGCTGTGTCTCCCCTTTTCTGAACATTTTTAAATTCCCTGTTAGACCGAATTTTGCTTACTTTTGGCCGTTGATTAATTCGGTGGCTGGTATCCCGCTGCGACGCTTCTGCCGGCTGATTGCGGTATTTTTTTTACAGTGGGCGTTTTTTTGTACGGCCAACTTTTATGATCACCTTTATCGAATGCATTTGTCAACTGCTTTAACTTGTAGTTCGGTTATTATATTTGACAGCACTAACATGTTCATATTTTGTGTCAATTAGTGTTATTGAGGTCCTTTTTCATGTGGTAAAAATTGGAAATCCATTTGCTACCTGTCAGTAAATATCTACTACATACATATTATATCACGAGTGTGAGTTTTCGCAAATATTTTTTTTTAATTTTTCTTTAACTTTTGGACTGTCAAAATTTTTGTAAAAAGTAGAGTTTTGAGACGACTCTCCAAGAACCGCCTTACCTGTTACTG
>NJDD01000210.1:648244-660364 GCA_002245505.1 Calephelis nemesis
ACTTTTGGACTGTCAAAATCTTTGTAAAAAGTAGAGTTTTGAGATAAATCTCCAAGAATCGCCATACCTATTACTGTTATATGCACATTCATACATATATCTTCACGCCAAGTCCCTTATACGGTAGGCAGAAACTATCAATTGCCAAATCTCACGACCCTTGTCTTCTTTTCTGGCTTTCACCATATTCGCTACCGTTTTCATATAAACACGCAATTCGATAATAACCAAGCGATTTGATGGTGGAATACCTACACCCATCCACATTCGCATTGAATATTTGCCTTGTCAATATTTTATTTGTCATTATTTCCATATATTATTCCCCCGTGTTGGTCCGGGCTCCTTTGCATAATAGACCATCTGCCTTTCTTGCCAGGCAGCTCGTAAAAGGCGAGCATAGGTTTATCATCACTAACACCGTGACATCTGACTAGGTGGTAGAGTTTCGCAGCCACTCGCCCGGATTGGTACCACCGCCTTACCTATTCCTGCCGCCATAACGTCATGACGTGTTCCGGTTCGAAGGGTAAGGTAGCCGGTAAACTTACTTTTGCTCGAGGCCTAACATCCTGACCTCAGGTTGGCAACGCACCATTACCATCTTTGGTGTCTCTAGGCGGCGTAAATTTCTTACCATCAGGAAATCCGTCTGCTTGTTTGCCTTCCTATAACATAAAAAAAACCAGTGAAGTATTCGCATTTTTCTCTCTTCCTCATTTTAACAACAACTTTTTTTTCAATCCCATTCTTTCTCGGATCTCACACAACGAATGATGTCAGCAAGTGTTACACCACAGAGCCTTTACCGTGAGTGGGTATAGATTTCGTTCGGTAAGTTACGTGTCGAAACCTATGTCACTTGTGGTCTTAAAATGTGTTTCTCTTAGATACCAATAGAGGCCCTGTTCAAAGTTTTCATACAAATAATTTACAGAGATGGTAAACTTGAGAAGCCGTAAACTCATGGTAGGGGCTCAGATAATACCTAATACTGTTACGATACCTAATATTGTAACTTTAAGGTAAGAAATCATAAGTCATTTCTATAACAAAAAAGTCTTAATACTCCAGCCTCAAGTTGGCATTGAAAAACTTGTTTTCTTATTACAGCCTTTTATATATTTATACTAATGTTATTAAGAGGAAAGATTGGATATTTTGTTTGTTTGCTTGATTGTTTGTTTGAAATGAATAAGCTCCGAAACTACTGGACCGATTTCAAAAATTTATGAACCATTAAAGTGCTACATCATCCATGAGTGACGTAGGCTTTGTTTCTTCAAAAGCGGTGCAGTAGAAGCCAAGGTACGCAGGCGAAGCTGCGTGAAACTGCTAGTAATAGCTAAAGAAAGCTTCTTTCAATTTCCAGCTAATAAGCTCAACTCAGACAAAACTCAGAATATATAAAAAACAATAAAATTATATGATCGTTATTCAGCTTTTCTGTAGTTGTTGTACGGGTATTCTGTTTCTTTCAGAAGCTCCGGCAACAGCGTTTACATTGTCCTCTGCAAACAGCGCATGTTTTATGCATACAATGTCTTTTCGGTATTCAAGAGGGACGTTTGCCGGCAGAAATTATTTGTTTTGTACGGCAGGGATACTGGAATTACTGAAAATGTTTGATATAATCGTGGGGTAAAAGTGTTTTTAGGTAATGTTGCAAAGGAATTTTTTGATAGAAATATTTGAGAATTAAATACTACACTTTAGTTTTTAAGACAGTTTCTCTAACTACTGTAGAGTCAATATGTCTCTTGTGCAAATCCCTGGCAATGCTGTTTTATTAAAGTTGAAAAACATATCGCCTCTGTGGTCTAGCGGTACAGGTGTTGGACTTGACTGCATGAGGTCCCGGGTTCGATTCCCGGGTCAACAAAAAAATTCGGTTTTCCCGATTTTCTATAAAAAAAAATGTTGCTTGGGATAGGATATGTGTGGCGATAGGCTTGCCAAATATCACCTATTACATTGTGGGACTTTGTGTCTTCGGCTAGTCGTGGGTGCCCTGGTTGTGCCTCTGCCTACCCCTTTGGGGATAAGGACGTGAAGATAATCAAACCCAGGATCTCAATGACAACACCGAACTCTATCACAGAGGTGAACAATAAATAACTATCTAAATAATGATAATATGTGTAATTACTGTTGTGGTAGAATAATGTATTATTCATTAATTCACACATATTAGTTTTTCACCATATTTGTGTTTGATGTGGTGGGCGGGGGGTTAATTTTTTACAGAAAAATACGTACACATAAATTTAAGAATTCCAGAAATTCAGACAGGTCCGCATAGACTTAGTGGCAATTGGACCACCCCGGAAGTATACTACTACTTTCAAATAAAAAAACATGTTTCAAAATCGGTTTAAAAATGACGGAGAAATCGATTAACATACCTACATCACTACATAGTATAAAATAAAGTCGCGTTCTCTGTCCCTATGTCCCTCTGTATACTTAAATCTTTCAAACTACGCAACGGATTTTGTTGCCTATTTTTAAATAGATAAAGTGATTGAAGATGAAGGTTTTTAAGTACCTATATTTTATAACCGTGCAAAGCCGGGGCTGGCTGCTAGTAAAAAATATAAAGAAATCGAACACATAAACTCCTATTTTTTTCCAAAATTTTTAAAAACGTATAAGATGTTTTAAATTTTTTCTTGATTTTGAATTTAGTTATATTTGTCAACGAATGAAGTAATTATTATTTATTTAACTGGCGTTAGTTAATTGAGACTCACAATAGAAATGGATACGAGAATGGGTATTAATTTCATAATAAAACGCACTTGTTTGTTTGAGTCGATGTTTGGCGAACAAAACGTCTATTGTCGTGTACCTGTCGATAATCAACGGAGAGCGTATTGCGTAGGCCCCATTGTTTATTGGCATTAATAAATCGACATACAAAACGCGTTTGTTTACGAAACCAATCGAAATGTCGCCCGACAAATGTCGATATGCACAACAAAGGTATTGAGGATACAACACTAGCGTATCTTTTTACTGAACGTGTTTGCGACACACAGTTTGGAAGCTTGTCAAACGTTCGCTTTTTGTACATTTCGTGTTTTTGTGTTGTTTAATTGTGGTGACATGACACTTTATTTTTGATATTTTGTACCGTTTTTAAATATAAGTTTATTTTTGTCGAATATAGTTGCTGCAGCTTTAAGCGTCGCCGGTTCGTATACACTCGTATTTTTCAATTCTTAAATTGGTGGTTCTAAATAATACATGAATATTTCCACATGGTGTTTCATAAAAACATACATTTCTTCGTGCCAAGTCCCTTACGGGGTAGGCAGAGAGTATCGAGTGTCAGACCTCACGATCCTGACAAACCTGTCTGGCTTCCTTCATTTATTACTTTTTTTAATTTTAATTAAATTTTACCCTTTTAATTTAATTTTTAACCTTATTAATTACCCTTTTCATGCAATCACGGCGGTTTCGGAGACTCTTGACACCACCCTCGGATAATATTCTAGTGATCTGATCATGGAATGTCAACCTTGGTCTCCTCGGGTTCCTACATCCATCCACATTCGCATACATTGCGATCATCTGCTTTGCCAATCTTTCATCTGTCATTCTTTTCACATGCCCGAACCAGCGGAGCATGCCCTTTCGAATTTTAACATCAACACTTTTATTTCAATCCCACTTTTTCTCGGATCTTACTGTTACGAGTGGTTTTTCAAGCTATTTAAACAAAATTACTATCTAATTGGGTTTATTTAGCCCTAAGTTTCTCTAAATACTTGGTGTACCAATCGTATATGATGTGCCAGGTTTAATTGAAGACCAACTAAAGTGATGTATGCCTACAAAATTGTCTTATATGATTAGAAGAACTGGATAAAATATAACGTAACATCCATACCTACGTAATGTACATAAAATACCAGTAACCATGGAAATTCTTCATAAATTTATGGACATTGTAGCAGAAAAATAGCTTTGACGTTTTGTGTCAGTTCGCGATGTTGTTTTGCAGTGTGTATCAGGTGTTTTCATCGCCGTCTGATGCATTTACAAGCTACCCTCAACGATTCCATCCGCCAACTGTTAGGGGCGTTGCTCGTGCCTCGACTGTGTAGTTAATATTAATTAAAACGGGGGCGGGTCATTGTATTTCATGTAATTGGTTTCCATTTATCGACACTGCCGTGTATTCAACCCTAGCTAAGATGCTCTTCTTGATTGAATTCAAACATTTTCCATTACAATATCCGCTTCATCATACGAGTGATATTCTAATTTTGTTACTATAATGGGTCATATCTGTTACGTATTGAAATATATCCAGTTTAATATGTCAATAGAAATGGGAATTTGAATTAGATAATTTAAATTTTGTAATATATTCTACTAGCTGATTACTAGCTGAACATTTCTTCGGGATTAAAACTATCCTGTTTGTTAATTCAATTTACCTTCTATGTAGGTATGTACCAAATTTTAAGAAAATCGATTGAGCAGTTTTTGCGTGAAGGAGTAACAAAGAAACAAACATAAAAACTTTCGCATTTATAATATTAGTATGATTTTTATAAATTCGTTCTGTCTTTTATTAGCCACTGTCATAAGCTACCCTCTTTTGTAGTTTATAGAAGCGCCATCTATCGCCCCCGAAAAAACACCAGCGCTTTTAATGAAGATCCAATATAGTCAATTGTTCACTTGCTTAGCTACTCCAAAGAAGTGGTCAGGGGTAAATCGCTCACTGGCATCGTAACTAAGGTTAAGAAAAAAAAGTATCTTCACGCCTATATCCCCGAAGCGGCGGGCAGAGGCAAAACCAGGACACCCACGAATAGCCGAAGACACTAAGTCTCACAATGGGATAGGTGGCAAGCCTATTGCCAACCGGGCACATATCCAATCCCGAGTAACGTTTTTTTATTAGAAAATTGGAAAACCAAATTTTATATTTATATTATACAACTCTATGGTACACCCCAGATGACAGGTCCTCCTATATTGCATTTGATATGGCTTGCTTTGGGTTTGCTGCCACTACGTCAGTAGGTAAGTGTGATTTTCATGGATCGATTCGGAAGTTGATTTTTCAAGATAACGGAAGGTAATCAAGCAAACGGATCACCTGAGTCTGAGATGGTAAGCCACTTACGCAAATGCTCACCAAACTGAAACTGCTTACCAGAAAACTTATTTATGATAGTTTGTTTTTGATGACATTGGAAGCCAAACAAGTAGATGGATACCCTAATGGAAAGAAATTCACGCCGCCTAGAGACACAAAGGCGGTAATGGTGCGTTACCAACCTGAGGCCGGGATGTTAGGTCTCGAGCAAAAGTAATTTTACCGGCTACCCTACCCTCCGAACCGGAACACGTCATGACGTTACGGCGGCACGAATAGTAAAGACTGTGGTACCAATCCAGGTGAGTCGCTGCAAAAGTCTATCACCCAGTCAGATGTCACGATGTTAGTGACGGTAAGCCTATGCTCGCTTTTTACGAGCTGCCTTGCAGGAAGGACCAACACGGGGATCAATATCCTAGCACCAGGTTTGCAACATACTGTTACCGTCTTGGGGTCTGCAGATAACATGCAACGTGCAGCGTGATAGTCAGTGCATAAGTAATGCACGGCGCATTGTTTACTGTTAAGGTCGTTATCAAACTCGCTCAAGGTAGGCCATTGTGAGTATTTGCAAGATCGTATTTGTGATGAAGAAATCCTCAAAAGAGCTTATGCCATGGCATAACATAAAGAATCTGAACAGATAGGACTTGAACACTTTCAAGAAAAGAGAGTCCAGTACGCGATGTAGGTATGTGGCCTTCTACATTATTACTGTGCCATTCTTTTAATGTCTTCGCATTTGTTTATCCCGTGGTGTTGCGTCTGTGATGTGTGAAGGTTAGGTGGCCCTCAAGGTGACCACTTCCTTTGTCCACTCTCATAAAAAAACGGCACTCCGGAAGTGTCGGCAGAAGTAAAAACTTGGATATTAACGTTTTGCATTTTTGATATTTTGGAATGGTTAGGGAATAATTTTGCACTAATTGCTTTAATTATCAGTATGAAAGCACTATCATTTATGTGATAGAATACAATATTCATTTATTGTGCTACCGTACACAAACATGACAACACGAACATTCGCGCAATCGCCGTGCGCCGTCTTATGAATTTTCGATCATGTCACGTATCCTGACGCGAGTTGAGAAGTTTTTACCCATTACAAAAAAAGTGCGCAACGCTGCTATAGAAGTTTTCATTTCAGAAATGTTCTTATTTTTTTCATCGTTCGTTTTATCATGAATATTATGTAGACCATCACCACCCCCTCACAAAGCACATGTGATCCAATATCTAATTTATAACAATTTTCCTCGCTCGCCTTATGTAGCAAACTGCCTTTTTACCGATGCCTTTTTTGTTTCAAACGCTCACACTTTTTTGTGGTGATGCAGTAATTAAACCGTTCACCCGTCACCATTGGTCGGCTCAGCTCCGCTATAATGCCATGACCAATAAAGACTCCGTTTATAATCGTATAAAGAACGCTGTGGTTGGACAAAAGTCTAATTTTTTCCTCCATGAATTGTGTTCGGCTGATATAAATAACTCTGTATTGTGTGTCAGGAATCTATTAAAATAAGTTATTCAGTTTTGTGCTAGAACGGTAGTTATAATAAGCTTTTATTTTTTAAATCCATCTGGATCAGATTATGATACATTATTGATTTAAATATTAGCAGAATGCGGATGAATGAATTGGTTTGGCTTAGAGTTTTGACTTAACTTCGTTCATATCTTTATGAAGAAAAAATTTATTTTCAGGCTTTATGCCCTTTTTGTGATATTGACAATGTTAAACTCGTATTAGGATGGGTGACCTGATCAAAAATTTATAAGGAGGTAAAACTACTGTATGTTGTCACCGCATTTCATACTGTGATTTTCGTTTAGCCGTTTAGTGAATCATCAAGCCAGCTCACGGCAAGGCCGCAGTGTAAACTGTGTGGTAGCTTGAAGCTTGCAACTTGCGATATACATTTTTTTTGTTCTCGAACAAAATCAATCAAATGACTATTGTATTTTGTTGCACATAAATGATAATTAAAGCAAGTCTAAAATACTAATGTACCTATTATCACAAATTAATTTTTATTTTTAACTATTATTAGTTGTTCACCTCTTTGGCATAGGCCTCTCCTAAAACCTTTCTATCCATCCCGTCCCCGTGCCTCTATGTTGTCGCCGCATATGCCCTTTTTGTGATATTGACAATGTTAAACTCGTATTAGGACGGTGACCTGATCAAAAATGTATAAGGAGGTAAAACTACTGTATGTTGTCACCGCATTTCATACTGTGATTTTCGTTTCGCCGTTTAGTGAATCATCAAGCCAGCTCACGGCAAGGCCGCAGTGTAAACTGTGTGGTAGCTTGAAGCTTGCAACTTGCGATATACATTTTTTTTGTTCTCGAACAAAATCAATCAAATGACTATTGTATTTTGTTGCACATAAATGATAATTAAAGCAAGTCTAAAATACTAATATACCTATTATCACAAATTAATTTTTATTTTTAACTATTATTAGTTGTTCACCTCTTTATCATAGGCCTCTCCTAAAACCTTTCTATCCATCCCGTCCCCGTGCCTCTCGCATCCATAGGGGTCCAACTTTGAAGATGTCACTCTACCTTTTACTTGGACTTCCTGTTTTTCTTTTCGTATCTCGTTGTATCCATTCTGCTAGGCATTTTGCCCATCTGGTATGAATAATCCTACAGATGTGGCCTGTCAGGCTACCACCTCCAATTAAAGAAATTAGTGCAAAATTATTCCCCGTTCTGAAATATTAAAAATGTGCAACGTTTCAGATTTTTATTTTTATGTTATAGATTTCGGGTATTATTTTTTTTTAAATATTGACATATGCTAAGAACAAACTCGATCATGTTTGCTTTCAAACAAAAAAAAAAACTGCATCGAAATCGGTATATCCCTAAAAGTTATGATGCTACAGATACACACACACAACTCGTTTTGCATCGGGAGTGAAAAATTAGGTTTAAATGACTTTCTACTTTAAAATATTATGACTACTTTTCAGAAAAAGCAAACCTCTCTGTATAAATATCGCACAAGTGGAAAACACTTGAATGGGCCATGCGAATAAAGTTTTTTTATTCTGATTGTTTAACTTTGCCATCTCATCATCTTCGTGGCGAAAGCTAAGATTCTCAACTTTTAGTGGTCTTGAACATCTTACTGTGCATGTGTCCCGTCTCCACAGAGTTAGTCATTCTTTCATGGGCCAATGTATACTCTTTTACAATAAACTTCCCGATTTTATGAAAGACCTGCCATTAAATAAATTTAAAATATGTTTCAAAGTGAAACTGTATAAAAAAGGTTACTATACCGTTGCCGAATATCTGTTGGATAAGAGTGCTTGGGATTAATTGCTCCTCATACCAATCTCTTACTAGTAATGATGTGTGATGTAATACTAATCAATTTGTATAGAATAAGGAAAAAAAAGACAGCCCGTTAAGTTTCTTGCCGGGTCTTCTCAGTGTGTTCCGATCCTTTGGTAGTTTTTAGTATTATATAGACTTGTCGCAAGTCTTGTAAGGTGAATATGATAAAAATAGATTCTATTCTATACCATCATAAAGGAGACTTTTGGTTTACAAGCCTTTGGAGTCGTTAAACTAGTAGGAGATTATCACATATCTAGCTCCTCATAATTTACATAAACTCTTCAAGAATATGTGGTGTAACATACTTATAGTAATAGTACACTTAAGTCCATCTAAAGCCTTCCTTATCTGGTCTTCCTTAATCCCATAATTGTAGAAATTTTTACGAAGTAAATCGAAATCGGCCAATTTACTATTAAGTAACGTTTAGATACGTTCGAAATCGCAGGTTATAGGCAGCAAATTAACTTGTAATATGTATTAAAATAAATCAAAAATAAAATAAAGGTAGGCAGAAGCACAAAACTAAGACGTCTCACAATGTAGGTATAGGTGGCAAGCGTGTCGCCAACCGGGCACATATCCAATGCTGGGCCACATTTTTTTTTTGGAAAATTAAAAAAAAACCTTTTTGTTGTGAGGACCTTCCGTTGGACCAGAAATCAGGTCCAACGCCGGACCGCCAAGCCATAGAGGCGATTCAATATTATATTTCTTTAATAATTAGTTACGGTCAATTTTTCTGTGTGGCATTAAAAACTAAAACGTGGACGACTATTTGTAGCATTGTGTGACGTCTAGCCTTACATTGTCGCCCGTATGTATATTCACAATTGTTAAATACAGTATCAGCTAGGTATTTTAACTTAGATTTATTTGTAACTATCTGTTGCCCAGAGCTTTGACTGCGTGGTTATTGGTCCTACAGAATCATGTTTTCAGGATAAAAACTATCCTATGTAATTATCCAAGTTACCCTCTATATGTCTGCCAAATTTCATCAAAGTCGGTACAGCAGCTTTTGCGTGAAGGAGTAACAAGCAAACAAACATAAAAACTTTCGCATTTATAATATTAGTATGATACTTGTTCGTATGAAGTCACAGATACAAAGTATTATGATAGGTTGTTATTGGGCGACATTGAATGGTAAAAGTAAAAAAAACAACACTCTTTTTTAAGGAAAATTATGTTACAACTTGCTGTTACCTGCGTCTTTTTGATTAATTAATAAGCACTTTCATACAAACTTTCAACCTCTATTTTACCCCTTTAGGGGTAGAATTTCCAGAAACGTTTAATTACGTGTATACTCATTTTTAATAAATAGCTGAAACAAAGTTTCATGTTTCCAACTTAAAAAATGACGGTCTTCCATACAAACTTTCGACCCCATTTCACCCCCTTAGGGATAGAATTTTTAAAATTCTAATAAATAAAATAATATTATAATAAAACTACCCTACTTATCAAATTTCATGTCTGTAACTCTAACAGTTTTTGCTCAGCGATGATGAATCAGTCAGTCAGGACATGTTATTTTATAAGTATAGTTTGATATAAATAACATTAAACATTTTAACACTATCTTTCGAAAACTTTCGACAAATAGTGAATTATTCCACGGCAATTAGTGAAAAAAACACAACATTTATCTTTTGACTAAAACTATTGTACCTACAACAGCTAAGGAACTGTGCTCGTTAGTCATTTCGAAAACAAAAACAATGTTAAAAAACAAAAAGCCAACAACAATACTTTTATTAAATAAAATGCTGAAGCAGTGCAAGCATAAAGCAAAACCATAGCAGTTATGTATTTTGTTACATAAGCACTTAAATGTGTGGAGACGCTTATCAGGTCGACGCAGGCTGTCAGGGGTACCCAACAAAAATACAGTTGTTTCCTTATTGTCGCTTACTCTTGTCGCCTTTTCACAAAAAGGGGTGTTTGTTGCCGTTGTTTAATTACTACAGCCTTTTGTGTTCTGCCACATTGATGTGACGTCCAATAAAAAGGTTGACGTTTTCTGCATCAGTGGCTAGGTATGTAAAAACATAATGAAACTGGGAACAATATTTGAAAATCCTGTTCAGGTTTTGTTGAACTTTTTCTGATTTAATGAACTTATTTCACAATTATTGTAGTAACAGTTAGGGTACCGCTACATAGCATTTGGTTAAAAAAGTACAATTTATTATTAGAATGGGCCGCAAAACCAAGATAATTGGCAAATTCTTTAAATCGGGCAATTACTATTCGTTGTTGAGTCTTGCTTATTAGAATAGTTTTTGTTATATGAAAATATAAAGCCTACGATTGCGAATTAGATGAAACTAGTGGTCGCCCGTTGGTCGAAATTCGACCGTAATACATTTTAATATCTTGTTGATAAGAACGGCATCTTCTCAGGACCAACTAATTTGTTTCCAAACTGTATGGTGCGCCATCTGTGATCATCAATTTATTTGTTTATAGGTATGTGTCAAATGCATGGTAGTGTGGGTAATGTTTTATTTATTGATTTAAAGTACTTTATAAGCATTATTATTGAAAAATATTAGTGTTCTGCACTTCTCCTACACATGAAACTATAAGTGTGCCAAATTTTATGCTCCTGCGTCAAAAAAGGGGGTTTTCGTAAAAAGGGGTCCAAAGTTTTGGCATCACGTATTAATTATAAAGATAATTACAATTTTTTTCAATCGAAGCTATTGCCGTTTTTACAAATTTTGATTTTTATCAGTCGCGCCTAAGTTTTATATATTGTTATTATTTATTTTTTATGTGAAAGGTCAGCGACAAGCACACGGATCTCCTGACGGTAAGGGACAACCGTGGCTTATAGACTCCACAGATGTCTCCAAACTCCACAGGTCCGTAGCTTTCCTGTGGTCAGATTTCCAAGCACCTTTTTAATGTATGGAAAATCCCCCCGGATACCCGGCCCTTCTGGGGGGAAGCAGCGGGTTATGTCGGACTCGAAACGACTAAAAACCAAACGATGACCATCGTGCCGCCCGACTAGGAGCAAGATGGGGTCTCTTTTGCATTCACCTTCTCGCTCCGCGGCTACGGCCCGGTGCTCACCTGACCTCCTCCCGCGCTGAAGGAGGAGGGACTCCGGCCATGGAGTGGCAACAGGCGTACAAGGCCGTGCTGGTCGAAGGGGTCCCATGACTCCCCCGACAGGACCAGAATATGACACACACACATTATGGCGGCATATTTAGCATGTCTTTACTTATTTTTACAATCCTTCTTTCTCACTCCCCCTCTTTCTCTATTTCCCTCTCTATCTATCTCTCTTGTCAATGTTGCGGCCATCTAGCGTAACAGTACAGATTTTGCGTAACCTTATTTCGACCGTAGATATTTATCCTACTGTCATATTTTTACTGATACACCCATCTGCTGCTTGCTCAGTGTATCAAAAACAGTTTGTCAGTTACATAGAAAAAAAGAATCGACAATATCAACAATTAGCATAACACCTATAGAGTAAATCGACAAAATTGCACAGTAAAATAATTTATATTAATTTTACCTCATGGCATTTTATTTCGTTTCATTGATTAAAATTTTACATCAATGACGCTTGGTGAAATTTCATATATAATTATTTTAAGAAT
>NJDD01000210.1:661409-674851 GCA_002245505.1 Calephelis nemesis
AATTATAAAGATAACTACAATTTTTTTCAATCGGAGCTATTGCCGTTTTTACAAATTCGATTTTGATCAGTCGCGGCTAAGTTTTATATATTGTTATTATTAAATTATTTTCCTTTCTCTATTTCCCTCACTATCTATCTCTCTCTTGTCAATGTTGCGGCCATCTAGCGTAACAGTACAGATTTTGCGTAACCTTATTTCGACCGTAGATATTTATCCTACTGTCATATTTTTACTGATACACCCAACTGCCGCTTGCTCAGTGTATCAAAAACAGTTTGTCAGTTATATAGAAAAAAAGAATCGACAATATCAACAATTGGCATAACACCTATAGAGTAAATCGTCAAAATTGGACAGTAAAATAATTTATATTAATTTTACCTCATGTCATTTTATTTCGTTTCATTGATTAAAATTTTACATCAATGACGCTTGGTGAAATTTCATATATAATTATTTTAAGAATACGTTTAAATTCAAATTATAATAAAGATACCGTTATAACGAAATCAGTGGGTTATTGTTATAGAATTAAAATGTAAATGAAACAGTGCGAGATTATATAATGTTAACGATATAACTAATAACGTTAACCTGACGCTCTCGTGTAATAATCTAAAGACCAAAATACAAGAAGGGAGGTAATTTGTCGAGGTTAAGCTGGTGAAAATTGGCAAACTTGTGGATTTAATTTCAAGAGTCTATTAAGATAATTAAAATATGTTTGACCTAAATATACGCATTTCAGAAAACGATAAAAGTTTTATATAACTTTTGATTAATCCAAAACGACAATTGTTATAATATCGAAGTGAAAACATCTTTACCGACGTTGCGCACTTTTTTTTGGATGGGTAAAAACTTCTAAACTCGCGTCAGGACTCGTGACCTGATTCGTAAGACAAAAATTCGTAAGACGGCGCAGGGCGGTTGTTTGAATAGGACGGCGCAAGGCGCTTGCGCGAATAAGACGACGCAGGGCGCTTGCACGAAACAGACGGCGCAGGACGCTTGCGCGAATGTTCGTGTTGTCATGTTTGTGTATGATAGCGCAATAAATGAACATTATATTCTATGAGATAAATGATAGTAGGTACTTTCATACTGATAATTAAAGCAATTCGTGCAAAGTTATTCCCTAACCATTTCAAAATATCAAAATGCACAACGTTAATATTCAAGTTTTTACTTCTGCCGGCAACTGAGTGCAACCCGTTTTTTATATGGGAAAGGTCAGCGGACAAGCATACGGCTCTTCAGATGGTAAGATACTTATTTTTAGGAGGCAATTCTTATTTGTAGGTTAGCCAGTGTTTGGTATAATGTAAGAAAATGGCACTAATGTGATATGTAATATATTAAATTTTTTTTTCATGATATTGGAAGGCAAACAAGCAGACGGATCTTCCGACGGTAAGAAATTCACGCCACCCAGACTCACCGAAGGTGGTAATGGTGCGTTGCCTAATTAAATCCGGGATATTAGGCCTCGAGCAAAAGTAAGTTTACCGGCTACCTTACTCTCCAAACCGGAACACATCATGACGGTTGCTTCCTTATTGCCAATCAATTTTTATCCAAGATTTATAAGAGTTAAACACATAACATCTGTTAATTTTATTTTGATAAAATTAAGTCGTAGATTAGAAATGGCTGACGTTTTGGATATTGGAAGATATTCTTTCAGAGTCGCTCAGATTGGTACCTCCATCACATGAGTAAAGAAACGTTTCTTTACTCGCCACCGTCTTACCTTTTTTTTATTTTAACCATAATAACATTGCTCGCTATGGTCCTGTTCTATTTGGAGCGTAAGATTAAGGTAAGCTAGTAAACATACTAACGCAAGAAACTTGAGCACTTGGTATATAGCCTACATGAATATGTATATCTTGCCTCGACAAAATCCGTCTTCTTTGCCTTCTTATTGAAACAAGTGGTCGCCCATTGGTCGAAATTTAACCATTTTAACATTTTAATATCTAAATTTTAATATATTGTTATTAAGAACGCCATCTACATTTTTCAAGACCAACTACTTTGTTTCCTGAATAGTTAGTGCGCCATCTGTTATCTTTTATCGTCAACATCAATATTTTTGATTTTGTGTGTCAAATGCATGATAAAGTGGGTAAAGTTTTATTTATTGATTTAATGTACTTTATGAGCATTATTATTGAAAAATATTATCTAGCGTTCTGCATTTCTACACATAAACTATAAGTTTGCCAAATTTCATACTCCTCCGTTCGCGCAATTTTCGTAGAAAAGGTCCAAAGTTTTGGCATCACGTATATACATGTACTTGTATCATAGATAACATTTTCCAAGACAAATACATTACGTAGGAAAATACATTTTTCGGCGAAATAAAACTGAATTCCACTGTCAAATGTAAACAGTTTATCAATACCACGAAACAGTCCCCCGGTTTCAAAAATCTATTAAGATTTAATAAAATCATGACCTAAATAACATCTTGCCATTTCAATTTTCCGGACGAAAGGGTGGGCTCCTTCGTCTTTGTTAGCCTCCCTCCCTTCTTCCCCATTGTCGCATGGCACACAAGCTTTCAGAGTAATGAAGAGCATTTTCGTCCGATTCTGAGCACAATGGTCGTTTTAATACAAGGCAGAGAGAAAACTCCTTTGTCGCACACTGTATTGTGATGAACGAGTGTGTTACATACTCTGTTGTTTTTTGTTGTGCGTTTTTGTCTGTACGATTGTCGTTCACAAAGGTATGTAATGTAAAACATTGCTTAGTTTTGCTGTTCGGATTTGAGCTTGATTTCTGAGTTTCCCGTACGGATTGTGAACGTTGTTTTTGATTTGTCTTCTTGTTTATGTGTTTGGCTATTGTCTATGTTATACACAGTATAGGTGAGTCTGTTTTGTGGGTTAGTATTTAGAATATTGGGGGCTTATAAAGACGTCTTTGTGAAGGCTTCATTTATGCCTTTACTCATTGTAGGCCAGATATCTTGATTTATCTTGAATTTCAATAAAACCAAATTAGATTTAAAATTTCGTAATAATTACTTGTTGTGGTAATAGAATAAAATGTAAACAGGTCATATTTTGTTATTATAGGTAGTCTATATTATAGGTAGCAGGGATAGAAGGTACACCGCGGATGTAGAGAAGAGAGTGAGTGCAGGGAATAGTGTGAATGGAGCGTTGGGTAAGCTATCCCTAAGCGAGATTTTGAGTCAAAAAGCTAGACTCGCTTTGCATAATTCTGTGCTTATCCCAACGTTATTGTATGGAAGCGAGAGTTGGGTATGTCAGAAAGATCATGAAAGTAGGATAAATGCGGTCGAAATGAGAGCACTACGGAAAATCTGTGGTGTAACGCTCGCTGACCGCATTCGTAACAGTGAGATCCGAGAAAGAGTGGGATCGAAAGAAAGTGTTGGTGTTAAAATGCGAAAGGGCATGCTCCGCTGGTTCGGGCATGTGGAAAGAATGACAGATTGAAAGACTGACAAAGCAGATATACAATGCGAATGTGGATGGATGTAGGTACCCGGGAAGACCAAGGCTGACATTTCACGATCAGATCAATCGGATATTATCCGAGGGTGGTGTCAAGAGTCTCCGAAACCGGCGTGTTTGTATGAAAAGGGTAATGAATGTGAAGGAAGCAAGACAGGTTTGTCAGGATCGTGAGGTCTGGCACTCGATACTCTCTGCCTACCCCGTACGGGACTTGGCGTGAAGATATGTATGTATGTATGTATGTAGGTAGTCTATAATATAGCTTGATATAGTTTTGACAATGTTTGAGAATGAATGAATGAAGCTTGACAGGTATAGCTCTATTAAATTTAGACAAACAAGAATAACTCATTCAAATTCACTGAAACATTTAAACCTTTGCCGTCTCATTAATAACCACAGAGTAAAGTACTCCAAGGTTCAACCAGGTATTATTCTTTATTACAATGTGATACAGACTATAATATCAACTTAATGTTAATCCTACCTTAGTCCATGTTTATTTATACGACGATTGAGGCATTGGAATGGAATATCAACCTTGTACTGTAGTCAAATAATCTAGTACTTACTTATCTTCACGCCTAGTCTCTTACACTGTAGGCAAAGAGTATCTAGTGCCGCATGTCACAATCCTTGCAGATCTGCCTAACTTCCTTCACATTCATTTCTCTTTTTGTGTAATTTTGAAAACAGGGTTATTGTACGAGTCTCTCAAGTAATGGACTGGATCAGTAACTCTATTAGACCCGTTCCTGTCGCTGTAACGTCAGTGCTTGTTGATGTCATGGTCGGATTTGAAGCGTTTAGTAATAGTACAGTACACAAGATGCACTTCAGACTCAATATTAAATCCTGTGTCATAGAGGTAAAGTGCAAGAAGTCGCCGATTTTTTCTTAATATTATTTTTGTCTTCCTAATGCCCCAAAGAAGGTTTTCTATATGTTTTTTAAAACGCTAAAAAATTCAATGGTCATAGGTATATTATCCTATCGGTTTCGCTGTTATAATAAAAATTTGGTTTCAGTTTTGTTTCTCTGTTAGACAGAAAAGATGACAATAATAAAATATAAAATAAATAAGATAACAATTCTTAGCGTCCCAATATAAGCCTAGCATTTTTTTCCTTTAACACTTACTAATATTGACATGCTCTGAACTAACTATGTATGTCTATACTAACCTATGTGGGTATTAGCAGACGTAATAATATAGTCTTAGGATAACAAATACCTAAAAAAAACACTTTCACCCCTCATATCCTCTCATAACTTGGGTTTTGTTTATACCAGATAAACACAATTTTCAGGATATCCCCGAAGGGTAGGTAGAGGCTCAACCAGGGCTTCCACGACTAGCCTAGACTAGAAAATTCGAAAACAGTATTTTTTTGTTGCCGGGATTTGAACCCGGGACTTCATTCACTCAAGTCCAACAACTGAACCGCTAGACCACATAGGCGATATAACCTACTTAACGATGATAGGCTAATTGTGCGTAAGAAATTATTCGGCACTCTTCTTTGTGGTAAGCTTCGGTAGTTTATTACAAAGCTAGCTTTGAAAATCAGACACACATGCACACCCTTATTCAATGTTGCCAACACTATTGTTAATTACATCAGGAAGTAATTATTGTAGAGTGGCAACTCTCAAGCACGTGCCGGTTTTAAGAGCGATCGATACTTTAAAGTTAATTAAATTTTATATATAACAACATTTTTTTTGGCTAGACAAACAAGCACTGGTTTTCTTGATATATGTGCTGGATTACCCAATAGGCCAGCCTAGGCCATGGCCTGGGGCCCCCGACGATTAGGAGCCCCCAAGAAAATTTACATGATTTTTTTTCGAATTTTTTTTTTATTTGTATTATTTTTATTATTTTTTTTTTCAAATTGAAAAAATGTATTCTAATTTATTTATTTTGTTCGTTTGTTTATTCAGTTGTTGTTTTATAAAAATTTTCAAATTTCGTATTGTGCGCTTAAATACCAAAACAGTATATGTAAACAGTATAAAGAAAAAATGATTTCGTTTGTTTTATTGATACGATATATTAGGTGTTTGAAATTCTGAAATTGTGAAAGTAACCGTCAACTTTACAATATTTTTGAAAATAGGAGGGCCCCGAAATCAAAATGGCCTAGGACCCCCTTTAAGCTTAATCCGGCACTGGTCGTAGATGGTTCATCCGGATCACGGACACAACCATCTTCGTTATTTCTGCCAGAATATCTTTTGCATGCCATTTTTGTGATCCGTTTAAGGGAGTAGGGTAGTTAGAATGTTTATTACAAAAGAAAACGAACTCCTTAACGACTTTTAAGCTCGCAGTACTCATTAAGGTCAGGTGGTGACCCAATTGTATAGGCTTGTTTGGCAAAAGGTATGTTGGTGGGTGTGTGAACAATGGTCTGGAATCTTTTAATATGTAAGTGCAACTCCGTGGTCTTACCGTACTGAGACTATCATACTTCCATGGTTAAGTTTAGAGCAGGGTTTTTGGGTACACTTTTGTCTTTTATTCTAAAACATTTTAAGTTAATGATACAAATGACAGCCCTGTATCTGGAAGCATGGGAGTGCCCCCGCCAAGTTAAGCAAAGTGAAGCTGCACTACTTAACTACCTTTTCTAGTAGTGTTTCGTTGTTTGATTATACCCTCATAACTTGGGTTTTGTTTATACCAGATAAACACAATTTTCAGGATATGATGTCTAGCAATTTTTTTTAAACATTTACCGCTTTACCACAAAAAATTAGACGCGTGTTCAACTAAACACTGTGCAAAAATGACACCTTATCAATAACATACTAGAAATGACGTGTCAGCATGTTACTTCTGCGAGTACGAATGTACTAAATTCAAGTCAATACTAAGTCGGTACTTACTTCCTGAAATTCTGGGAAGCTGAAATTCTGTCTTTGTATAAGTTCCAAAAATTCGAAAACTCATTCCTTTTTTTACCACATGACACAAACTAGGTATTTTGTATAAATATGTAAAACTGTCTAAAAAGTATTGGTGCGTCGCCTTCTTGCGACCGGGAGACACATGTGTGAATTAACCAGTTACTATCTGACAGGGAACACGACAATGGCAAACATTCTAATAGTAACAAACAATAATTTCAATTAAAAAAATATACATATTTTGAGTTACATGTAAAGATTGTGAAGTTACATGTGGTATTGTATCGCCTCTGTGGTCTAGCAGTGTTGGACTTGACTTAAAGAGGCCCCGGGTTCTATTTCTGAGTCGGGCAACAAGAATAAAAACTGGTTTTTCCGATTTCCTAGTTAAAAAAATGTTAACATTTTTAAAAAAAAATGTTGCTCTGGCTTGCCATCTATCACATTGTGGGACTTAGTGTCTTCGGCTAGTCATGAGTGCCCTGGTTGTGCCTCTGCCTATCTCTTCGGGAATATGAGCCTGAAGATGCTACATATTACACATTGTAGAAATATTACATACATACTACATATTGTAGAGTTAGAGCGTTTAGAGTGAGAAGTTTGGCTCTACACGACATCGGATTTTTTTTCACATTTCTAGCCATATGACCTTATCATGCCAGCAATTTCGTGAAATGTTTAAATGAGATTTTTTATTTGAAATAAGTATTCGTCTTGTAGTTTGTAGTCGGTTTGTCTGTTTACTTTTCAAGCAAAAGCTACTAAACACATAAATAACAAATAGTACGCTCCATTACATCATGGTCTGCAAGGATTTACGAAGATAAGTCATTACCTTTGTCCTGAGAGCATATGTGTTTTCCATGCCATGGATAAAGACGTTAAAATCCCTACTATGTTATTCGATGTGTATATTATAAATGCATATGTAAGTTTATTGTTATTCTTATAGACAAAATTAACTTAACTAAAAAGAATCTTTATTCCCATATCCCCGAATTGGTAGGTAGAGGCGCAACCAAGGCACCCAAAAAGTCAAGTCCAACGTCGAACCGTTAGACCACACAGGCGATTACTAAGTACTAACTACTTAAGGCCCCATACTTAGTCAGCCAGAAGTGCCAATCGCCGCACTCCCCCGTTCCATGATTACTGTGAAATATTGCGCTCTAAAGTAAATGTCTTACGGCCAATATTAATAATCAATCCCAATCCAAAACTTGATGTCCAAGACTGACATTTTGATCCATTGTTATGTTATCGCTCGCCAATAACGTATCTGTGGACAGGATAAATATGGCAATTAGGGATAGGATAGGCCGGCGGATACGCAGCTATCTAGATTGCTTGAAATCGATCTTCAGAGAAACATTATTAATAACATTGGCCGTTAAGCGACAAATCACTATTTTTGACACTATAAAAGTAATTTGAAAAAAGTATAAAACTGAAACACTTACATTTTAGATATAGTAATTATCTATGTTTATGTTAAATCTGGTGTCGATATTTTCATAATTGAAGTAAACTATGCTTTCAAAAAAATGTTAACTTTTTGATTTTTTTCTATCGAGCAAAGTGAAATGAATCGTGTTTCGGAAACACTAGTCTTATAAAGCATATTAATGTTAATCTTGTGTATTTTTGTTAACTATGATCCATGATTGCTTTGTATGAAAAAAAAATATATTGCTGACGTATTTTAGCATACATAGACCCTTAACTAATCATCATGAAACTGGAGGTATTGAAAGTAACATAGTTCTTTTTAATTAATTAAAGGAATGTGTAGCCAAGGGTCAAAGCTAGTTACTACACAGTATAAAGCAAAGTCGTTTTCTCTGTCCCTTTGTCTGTTTGTAAGTATGTTTAAATCTTTAAAACTACGCAACGGATTTTGGTGTTTTTTAATAGATAATGTGATTGAAGAAGGTTTATATGTATACTAGCTGACCCAGCAAACTTCGTATCGCTTGACAATAATGCTTCGACAGTAGCGCAGTCTGTCGGATCCGATGTGAAACATTCCAAAATCAACGACTTATTATTAAAAAAATAATTAAAAAAAATATTTTCCAGGAGACCAAATTGTGAATCTAAACCATTCTCAAATTCCCTTGAACACGCACAAAAACTTTCATCAATATCGGTCCAGCCGTCTAGAAGGAGTTCAGTGACATACACACTCACAGAAGAATTGTATATATAAAGATTTCATAACCGTGCGAAGCCGGGGCAGGCCGCTAGTATATAATAAACTAGATTTACGTTTTGGTCTTTATTTTGCTATAATATCATAACATCTACTTTAAAGAAACTTTTCCCGTGATACACAGAGGAAATTAAAAAGATCTATCCTGTTATCAGGTCTCGTTTGACAGGAACGTACAATAGTCAACAAGTACACGATCCTTATCATACCGTACAATGGCCAGCGTCCCCAAAGTATTGACTATAATGAGAAACCGGGAAAAACTTCTGTAGCCGAATGAAAAGCGCAAATTCGTCATTAGGCGGCGTTTTCCGCTATTGTTATCCCTATCCCGCTCTGTTTAGATACTGTTTATACGTGCGAGAAAGGGATAACTAATGATCCTACGATTGTTCCTTTCTATGTTGGCGACATTGTTTTCGCTTTTATGTGCGGAATCAGGATTGTCTTGTCTATTGAAAGGCCGGTGGCACCCCTCCACGGTATCGATGGAATGAATGCTATAGAAGGCTCCATAAATGGGGGGAGACAAAGGGTTGGTCTCTTGAATCGAGTTGGGAGACAGGTCGTTCGTTTGGATTATATTGTATCGATCAAAAGTATTGTCTGCGCAATGAGGAATGGTTGAGCAAATTACATTTCTCTTTTTGTTTTCATGATAAAATCAATGTTCTCTTAGTTTATTAAGGGAATTAGTTGGAGATAAATAACGAACTAGTTTCTTTATCTTTTAGTTCACTGGCAATCACCTCTTTGTGAAGTAAAAGCATGACAATCACTTAAAAATAAGACATTATTGCGTCTTCACCTTCTTTCTAGCACTCATCAGTTGAATGTGGGATCTCAGGGTCATTGTCATATTTTTTTTGTTTTTATGATATTTAAACGCAAACAAGCGGACGAATTTACTGATGGTAGGAAGCTTACGCCACTTAGAGATACCAATGGGTCTCTAACAAAACGAAGTTTACCGGCTACCTTATCTTCTGAACCGGAACTTATTGCAGCGCTGGCGTTACGTCGGCAGGAAGAGGTAAGACGGTGATACGGATCCGGACGAGCCACTGCGAAACTTCATAGTCAGTTGGAATGGGTAAAAACTTCTAAACTCGCGTCAGGACACGTGGCCTGAAATTTCATAAGACGAAAATTCGCAAGACGGCGCAGGGCGCTTGCGCGAATGTTCGTGTTGTCATATTTGTGTAAATTATTATCGTATTCTACAACATGAATGATATTACTTTCATACTGATAAAGCCATTCGTGCAAAATTATTCCCTAACCATTCCAAAATATCAAGTGCACATCGTTAATATTCAAGTTTTAAATTCTTCCGGCACTCCCGGAGTGCAACCCGTCGTTTTATTACTGAGCTATTTAAAATGATAAGTATACCTACATGTACTTAAAATGACTTAAAAGTGTGTCCGTGCAATTATTACTTAGTGCAAACATTATACATTTACCTAATTTTAAGAAAATCTGATTTTCACAGCATTTGATATCACTGTCGACATAATATGTATTAATACAGTTATTTTCCTAGCCTCGATACACATTTGTCAGTAGATGTATTCAGAATATAAATCACAATCGCAAACTTTAATCCGCCTACCCTACCTGTCATTTATCTTTAAATTATAAGGTATTTGAATATTCTAGAAATTATGTATGTTATTAATTTTAAAATTATCATCAGGTGCAGAATGGAAACTGTTGTCGGAAGACGAGAAACGGCCATTTATTGATGAGGCGAAGCGCCTGAGGGCAATGCATATGAAGGAGCACCCGGACTACAAATACCGGCCGCGGCGGAAACCGAAGACCTTGAGGAAGGAGGGCTACCCCTACTCCATACCCTATCCCAGCGTGCCTATGGATGCGCTGCGAGCGGGTAAGTAACTTATTTGCTTTTCAGTCTCAGATTATGAGCTCTATTTCCTTTATCTTTGGTGTACGAGCTACTAAA
Source organism: Calephelis nemesis (assembly GCA_002245505.1). Taxonomy (NCBI): domain Eukaryota; kingdom Metazoa; phylum Arthropoda; class Insecta; order Lepidoptera; family Riodinidae; genus Calephelis; species Calephelis nemesis. The sequence continues at coordinate 672,013 of NJDD01000210.1, forward strand.
ATTTCTTAATAAAAAAAACGACGGGTTACACTCCGGGAGAGACGGTAGAAGTGAAAACTTGAATATTAACGTTTTGCATTTTTAATATTTTGGAATGGTTAGGGAATAATTTTGCACGAATTGCTTTAATAATCAGCGTGAAAGTACTATTATTTATATAATAGAATACAATATTCATTTATTGCACTATCCTATACAAACATTACAACTCGAAACTGCGTCGTCTTATTCGCGCAAGCGCCCTGCGCCGTCTTTTACCCATTCCAAAAAAAGTGCGCAACGCCGCTAAACAAGTTTTCACTTCAAAAATATTTAGTTGGAGTCTTTTCTACATTATAAAAAAAGATACTACGTCCGCTACACATAAGATCAAGGAAGCACCGTAATAGTCACGCGGCAAACGCAAAAACACGATTCAAAAGAAATTCCACAACCAAATCTTCACTAACTGTAACACCGTCAACAGAATAGGAACGTGCCTCTCGCTTTGTAGAGTATAAAGAATTGCTGTTTATGTAATCCGCTTTTTAACAGTCGGTCAAGGCTAGGTCGTGCCTTTTGGCTGTTACGAATTTACTATTGTATAATTACATAATTAGCAAATCGATTTTATATTATTTGGCATACTATTAAGTTGTAACTTTTATTTGAATGAATTTCCAGTTAGCTTGAATTTTTCAAAAGAAAGCCGTCGAATTAATGAATGATGAATGATCCTCGAATGTATTTTCCCCGTGTTGAACCAGGCTCCTTTGCAGAATAGACCATCTGCATTACTGCCAGGCAGCTCGTAAAAGACGAGTATTGACTTATCGTCACTAACACTGTGACATCCTACTAGATTTCCGCAGCGACTCACCCGGATTGGTACCACGGCCTTACCTATTCCTGCCGCCATAACGTCATGACGTGCTCCGGTTTGGAGCGTAAGGTAGCCGGTAAACTTATTTTGCTCGAGGCCTAACATCCCGGCCTCAGGTTGGCAACGCATCATTACCACCTTTGGTGTCTCTAGGCGGCGTGAATATCTTACCATCAAGAAATCCGTTCGCATATCATCATCCTTCCTTTCATGCCTTCCATTATCATAAAAAAAATGTAAAATCAAAGGATATAGCAAGGTCATGTTAAGTAATCAAACACCTAAATAAAGTTACATGTTGTTTTATAATAGAATTCAAAGAATTAACTACTAAATCACCATTTGCTAAACCCTCTAAAGAAAACTTTTTCCCATTTCATAAATATTTTTTTATGTTTTCTTTAAAAAATATACACAGCAGAGTATAAACGCAGACCTAATGTTACATAGCATTATTTTCTAGTTAACCTAACTTTATTTGAAAAATAGGTTATTGGCTATTGTGGTGTACGAGTATCAATCAAAAGCAAATCTTAAACTTGTTCTAAAATACTGACTTCGTAAAGTAAGTCTTCCACATAAATATACCATTAAAATGTTCGCATTAATTTTTAAAAAGTGAAGTGAAGTGTCTTCACGTTCATATCCCGGAAGAGGTAATGAAGATCCAATATAGTCAATTTTTCACTTGCTTAGCTGCTTAAAAGAAGTGGTCAGGGGTAAATCGCTCACTGGCATCGTGACTAAGGTTAAGAAAAAAAAAGTATCTTCACGCCTATATCCCCGTAGAGGCGGGCAGAGGCACAACCAGGGTACCCACGACTAGCCGAAGACACTTAGTCCCACAATGTGATAGGTGGCGAGCCTATCACCAACCGGGCAAATATTCAATCCCGAGCAAAATTTTTGTTTAGAAAATTGGAAAAACAACATTTTCTTTGTTGCCCGATCCGGAAATCGAACCCGGGACAGCATGAAGTCAAGTCCAACACCTGGACCGCTAGACCACAGAGGCTATAAACACATTATTTTTTATTTGGTAAAAATATTTTTTTCAAAATCAATTTAATGAATATATTTGGAAATAAATTTAAACGAATATATCTGATGCGACCTAACACTTACCGCCGCATTATTGAATTTCATGCACCCCAAAAGAAAACAGAATTAGTTAATACGGATGACAAAAGTACACGTATAAGGAAAATTCGTAAGCAGTTTACAAAGGGCGAGTCGGTCAGAGATGGCAACGAGCTCTATTCAGAAAGTCATTGATTCTACGACTGGCCACGATACTAGAGGAGATTACACAATAGCCATGCCTCGCTTACTATTAAATTCATTTGTTAATCTAAAGGGTCCTTTAAGTCTTTTTACCAAAAGCTAATCGGACACTAAATCATAACTCCTGTAATTCAGAATTAAAATATATGTACACAAGATTTTTTTTTATTTATGACATTGGAAAGGCAAAGAAGCAGACGGATTTCCTGATGGTAAGAAATTCCCGCCGCCTAGAGACACCAAAGGTGGTAATGGTGCGTTGCCAACCAGAGGCCGGGATGTTAGGCCTCGAGCAAAAGTAAGTTTACCGGCTACCTTACCCTCCGAACCGGAACACGTCATGACGCTATGGCGGCAGGAATAGGTAAGGCGGTGGTACCAATCCGGGTGAGTCGCTGCGAAACTCTACCACCTAGTCAGATATCACGGTGCTAGTGACGGCAAGCCTATTCTCGCCTTTTACGAGCTGCCTGGCACAGGAAGGCAGATGGTCTATTCTACAAAGATACCAATCAGTGTTAAAATTGCTTACTGTTAACCCAGTTAATTATAACCTGTTTTAACTAGGTATGAATTCTCTGTGTAGTAAAGAACTGCCGCCTTGTTTTGGCAGCTCGTAAGAGGCGAGCAAAAGTTAAAATTTAGATCTTTACCATCAATACCGCAGGTGGTCGAGTGCTGTCTAGCAACTAG
>NJDD01000212.1:19044-48681 GCA_002245505.1 Calephelis nemesis
TACCTCGCCTCAAATTAGATTATTTCTCTAAATTTATTTAAAGTTTAGTTTTCTTGGATAAACTATTTGCCAAATGAAGGTTGACAGATAAATAATGCAAAAATATCCGTATATAGGTACCCACGTATACACATGTTTATTCTTCTGCCGTATCCCTCGTGAATTACAGACAGAGTAGCGATCAAGATCCTTGCAGACGTGTCAAACGTTCGCCAAATTATTTTTTTTAATCATTATCACGTCTCAGTTTCAGAGACCTAGTGATTTGATCCTGAAATGTCAACCTAGGTCGCCCCGAGTATCCCCGAGTACCTTCATCCCTCCACATTCGCATTGTAGGATATCTGTTTTGTTAATCTTTCATTTGCCATGCCTTCCACAGAGTGAACCGACGGAGTTTCTTTAGATCAATCAAATCAAAATTAGGTAAAAAAGCCCTATCTTTAAAACAACAATTTCTTTTAATCCTTCCCTCTTCTCTCTACCTCGCTGACTTCTCTCCTGTGAATGCGTTTAGCGAGCGTCACACTACAAATTTTCCGAAGAACTCTCGTTTCCACTGCGTGTATCCTACTTTCATGCTTTTTCTGACATACCCAACTCTTGCGTCCATAAAGTAAGGTTTAGATGAGTACATTTTGTGAAATATTTTACATTTTTATATTTTTTATATTATAATATCAACAAAAAATCCACAGCACAAATTTCCAGGTAAACTTAATCTAATACTTAATACTTAATACTTAATAACATTAAACATAGGCCAATTAAGGATTTTCATTTCATATTGAACATTAATTTCAAATAATAACAATAATAAGTTCTCTTGATTATAAGACACTATCGTTATATATGCGTCGTTATTTTAGAGGGATAATCGGCTTTATGTAAAATATTACTTTCCACCCTATCCTCCTACCCAGAATATTATACAGTAATTATGACAACAGATATAGATAAGGATATGATGGAGTACAGCACCAGAAATCGCAGGGCATTGCAAAAGTATTTTATATTTATTTCATCCAAAATAGTGAAAATTGGAGCAATTAAGTAGCTTAAGTCTTTTTCTGGAACATGGAATATCCAAGGAAATTAGAACGTGCAATGGCATTAAGTTGAAAACAATCATCAAGATAAGAGAAGAGGTAGTGACGTTAGTTGCAGAAGCGTCAAGCTGTAGTAGAGTGTAGTGTGGAGTACTCACTGGTCGTGCCTCGGCAGCAGCAACAGCGGCGCCGCCCCCGAGCCGCCCGCGCCCTCCACCGCCGCGTACAGCGGAGGCAGCACCTTGTGTGCCTCCACTGCACACAACACACACGTTAGCCCCTCAAGCTGCGTCCCCACGGTGCCTGATGTTACGGACCAGCGCGCACCGACCTACAGTCTCCTCCGTGCTAGCACAGCCTTATTCATCGGCTTTCAACGCGCAATATGAAATCAACTCACAAACACTGTGGTAACACGGACAGGCTGATCTGAGTTGATTCGAAAAAATCTTGAATTAAACCTTGCAGCGCTTTATTTGCTTAAAGAGCTGTCAAGTAGTGTCTGACTACCCGAAATCGTTGGTAACGCTTGATAGTCCGTAGGATCAAGCAACGTAGGCACGAGCTTTGAACGAAGTCCCAACAATAGTTACTATGAATTCGACATCGTCTCATAATCTGTGGCGCTGCGCTGAGATGATTTTAGTAAAAAGTCTGTAGCATAGACTATAACGCTATCTGACATATTCTGTTTACATACCTGAAAGTCCACCGCCTGCTCGCGCTACTCCACCACCACCCATACTTTTTGGTTTCCGTTTTCGGGTTTGAATACCATCTTTCTTCATACTTAGTGGACGATTAACCTGAAATAAAAATTACTTATAATGTTGCTAATTTATTCTAATTATGCTTCAGTAATCCATTGTTATTAACAATAATACCTCTAATTCTCACTGACCTTCACAGCGTTATCATTTTAATTTAGGATTGAAGATGCTAAATATTTCATGGTAAGTTTTGTAGTAGTGTTATAAGTATTGCCTCTATTTAAGCTATCTATTAATTGGAATTTGAGAACTAGAAAAACTTCCTTTATCGCGATTGAAACGACTGTATCGATTTAACTTTTACAATTTAATAGGATTCTATCATATCATGTCGTGATACGTTTCTCTTCAGAGCATCACCTATTGAGGCAATTATTTGCTAATAGTGTATGTGTTCTCTGGACGTGGTGGTTCAATTTACTGTCAAATATTATTAATTTTCCACATTGCCTAGGTGTGAACTATGACATGAGCAGTCGACATCAGACTGGAAACAAGAAGAAGCAAGATAGTGTTTACGTCTGTGCACCCCAAACAAACGGTATCAACGGGGAAACTCCTCGTAATCTCCACGTGGTCCTATCATCCTTTAAACAGGCCTATCTACTGTTGAGATAATTGATAAAAGATTATTTATCTCATTATGAATATTCACGGTCGCGGTGATAATTCTCTATCAGTCGGTAGCCCCGCCGTTTATCTCGGCAGATTAGATGAGACCCTGTGTTTTGATTTTTTTATGCGGGTCCAATATTTGCCGAGGAGTTCCCTGATAATGCAGCGGCGACGATTAGATACCCGCCGTTTGTTCGCGACTTCTAATCATGCCGTAATCGATGCACTAGCGACTTCATACTGTCTGATACGAAACTACATAATCAGTGGTATGACAAGTTTCAATTGTACTCTCGTTTATATTATAATTACGACGTTTGTCTGCTTCAACATAACCGTTTCGAAGTTGTGGCATTTCCGCCAACCAAGTTTCATGTCTGTCGATGCTTCAAGGAGTATGGTTAAACTTCTAGATCTCAATAATTTCTCTCGTAACACTTATTACTATAGCCGTTTTTTTACCTCACAAGCAGTGAGGCTTTGGAATTCTCTTCCCGTAGATATCAGGAGAGCTCCAAATATTAATATTTTCAAAAGTATGTTAAAGCGTCACTTTTTGCGTTCACTGTGATTAATACTTTTATTGCTTATTCTAAATTCTAATATCTATAATTAAAACAGGTTTCTGCTTTTAGGACGATTTATTTTGTCTATTAGTAGATGCATTTTTATATTTTTAAGAGAACAATTACACAGTATTCTATTAAATCTTGTTCCATATTTGAGGGTTGCCTGGAAGAGATCGCTGATTAAGTTTTATATGATGTATTTGTAATTTATCTGTATTTAGTGCACAATAAAGAGTTATTGTATTGTATTGTAATTTTTTTCGCATAACAAGAGACTATAGCATCGGCACAGTGCTGCGGAAATACTATGCAACTGCTAATCAATTATTCTGTGACTCGGGAGTCCAGTAAGTTTAGCTTAGCATTAGAGCTATCTTACACCTATTTAGTAGTAAATATTCAAAAGAAAAAAACATAAATTTTAAAAAATTAAGGAAGTGGGAGAAAAGGACGTGACAAATCTTCATTTTTGCAAACTTGCTTATCGAACTGTGAAGACAGCTCGATAAGCAAGTTCTCAATGATAAACACAAAGAAATTGATAACTATTGACAGGTTCCTGTTTTTCACGTCATCTAATGTGTATTCAAGGAGTACCACGTACATCAGAGATGAATCGTCAGATCTAAGCGTGCTATTAAGACGGGGTAGTGAGAGAACTTACGTTATGCAGTTTGAAGTAGAGTCCGCAGGCGTTGCAGACCGGCTCGCCGTTATTGTTCCGTCGCCAGAGCGTCGTGTTGGAGGTGCGGCAGTTGGCGCACGTGACCCCCANNNNCGGTTACCGTTCGTCGGCTGTACCAATAATAAACATTAATTTCTAATAACTTTTTAATTTCGTGTTACTAAATGTATTCAAATGGTATTACTAAACTGACTGTACTGATAAATAGTCTTATTCTGCAAATAATTATACTTAATTAACATCATTAGTTTTATTAGTATATATATACGTTAATCGCCTCTGTGAAGTAACAGTCCAAAACAAACTCACGTAGTTAGTCTACGTGAGTTTTTTTGTGTTTATTTAATTTTTTAATAAAAACAAGTAGCCCGGTCAGTAATAGGCTTGCCATCTATCATATCGGCTAATCGTGGATTGTGTTTCTACCTAACTCTTCATGGATACGGACGTGAAGATATTTCTTTTTTATATAATATTGTCTACAACGTTGTGTTAACAAATTATTTTGGGTTTTAGGCGACCCATTAAATCTCAATCTTTTTTTGGGAATAACACACAAAAACAGATTTTTCGAATCGAATACACACACAGGCAGGTAAATAATTTAGTGTGTCGCATTAGGAGAAAACGTGTTGTACGAGTATCTTACCAATGCTTGTGGAGGCTTGGCCTTCTGTCCCTTGTGCGGCGGACGGTTGACACCGTTGATCCTGGTGAACAGTCCGCAGGCGTTGCACAGGTAGTGGCCGGTGCCGTCGCGGCGCCACAGCGGCGTGGTCGCAGCAGCACAGTTGACGCACTCCTTCACCTCGCCCATGCCCGTCATACCTGAACATTATTAGAGCTCCACATTAAATATGCCTTCAACACCTACCGCCGGTAAATATGAAACGAAATTTAATCACAATCCGTATATCGGTAGTATAACAGCTTTTAATAATTAAATTTTATTTTTAAGTCACTTACACCTCTTCATTTGTATTCATTAAAACTAACTGGTTTATTACATTGTCGAATTTTAAACTACTTGCTAAGACTACTTGCTACATCATAAAAGGAACTGCAGTCGTGTTCCGGTGTGCATGGTGTCTCATAAACTTACCAGCGCAAATGCTTAATGTCTCAGCCTTGGGTTGGCAATGTACCTTTTTATGACATACATATGTTTTCTATAAACAGCAATCATAGAAGTTTAGACTAATAATGGGTGTCCTGGTTGTCCACCGCTACGGGCATGTTCTTCTATAAGTAAGTTTATCTTCACGCCTACTTACTTACAAAAAATGTCTTTAGCCCCGTATTTTTTTATATGCAGCGTTAGTTTAGTTGATTGTGTTTTCACACAATTAAAAATACTTGAATTAAAAATATTAATGATTGTTATTTTATAAGGTCATTTACCCAGTTCGTGCTTATAACTTGTTGGGTAACAACATTTGTTCAGTGATTTCATATAATGTACGGGTTTGAAATATTTTTGAAGATCTTTTTCTACTGTTTCGCATTTATACATTATTTTTATTGCTTTTCGTTTTTGTTAAATAATTATCTATCCGAATATATATAATTGTCTTAAGTTTAAACAAGCTATAAACAAAAATTCATGCACTTGATTGTTCTATGTTTTAAAAAACTTCCAACAAATAAGATTCAAGTAGTTGCCTTAACATTTAAATAGCAGCACTAAAGGTTTCAACGGTTTTTAAAACAACTCTTTGGAAATATATATACCGTCGAAGAAAAGTCGAGGGGCTAGCGTACGTTATTAAATCCAACCACCAACTGCGAGCTCCGGTTCGATTTCCGATGGGGGCAGGCGTTTGTGTCATGAACATTTAGATGTCTGCATTTCCGGATGCTTATTAAATTTTAATTTAAAGTCTATCTAAGTATCTAATTTAGGTATTTCTATGTATTACAATCGTTGTCTATCACCCACAACACAGGACAAAATTCGCTTACTTTGAGGTTAGATTCAATGTGTGTAAGTTGTCTTTATCTTTATAATCTCTCTATATTTATTTAATGTGTTAATACAAACTCAAAGGTTTCATTTTCTTGTCAAAGTACGAGTACTTTTATCTTATAAATATGATTTTCAGTTTTTTTGGGAAGATATCCATAATTAACTGACGTGATGTGGGACATGATAAGGTACTCACTAGGGTCAAAGCCATCGTCAATGGAGAGAAGGTTGTGTGGCGGCCAGGGTTGCGCGGGCGCAGGGTAGCTCTCGACCAGCAGTCCGCCTTCGTACCCCGACACAGGCACGTACTCTACCCCGCCGCCCTGCCCCAGGTAGTGCTCCCCGCCCACCTTGTACTGCACCGTGTTACCGTGCGTGTACAATGTCACCTAATACACGATTATAAGTCATTTACTATATCTCTTACACATAATATCCTGTGTAGTTTGTTAATGTCTCAACGTAAAATAAAACAAATCTTTGGGTGATGTAGAAGTTTAGTTATGATTGATACAAACATTAGATTTGAAGCCAACTAATACAAGTATATTTTAGTCAGTCACGCCCAGTGTTTTTTTCTTGCTTTTCTATATCGAATTGTAGAGAGGCATTGTAAAGTAAGATTTGAAAGGATAGTATGTACCTAAATGTTGCAACTTTTTTTAAGAACGCATCACATTTAGTTTATGATGACGGCAAAACTTAGTGACGAGAATCAAACAAGCCACTCTTCGAAACATTCATCACAAATACAACGAAATTCGCTCGTGAACATTATAATTCAATATCCCACAATAATGGCTATTGGATATGACCGGTGGGCTATAAGTTTGTCACCTTTCATATTGATGGACTTAGTGTCTACAACTAGTCATGGGTGCCTGGTGCTAGCTTTGGTTGTACCACTCCTATCTCTTCGAAAGTGCGGGCGTAAATATAAATTAATTTCCCTACGATGAGAGATCATATTATGGGTATTAGGGTATGTATTTGTTACAAGGGTAGGTATATATATATATATATGTAAGCTAATTTTTTTATCATTGATTTTCCTAAACGTTCCTTTATTATTTTAAGGGTTAAATACTTATTATGTCATTAATTACATAAATTATAGCACATCGCTATTATTTTACATAATGTAATCTATTTGTACAATAGAAAGGATGTTGAGTAACTTTGGTCCAATGTCTCGAAAACGTTGTATGTGGTACAGAATTAACGGTTTTGTGTGAACTTTATTTTATACTGCGACAGCTAAATCGATATATATCGAAAATCATTAACCCATCTAAGATTAGAGATTGTGCTATTCTGGATCAGTTATTTTTCAATAGTTAACTGAGACATCTTAGCAAAAAATATCGACAAGACCTATCTTTATCTGTAGATAGGTGATTAGCGCCCATAGAACGTGAACGCTATGATTTTATAGATTTCAGAAACAAAGAAACTTCAATGTGTAAATAAAAGTTTTCTTTCTGATCTTTAGGTTTTAATTACCTTCCATTAATTAACTATGTCCATGTGACTGTTTGACTACCACCAGAGATAAGATATATTGTCTTTGCGACCACTAAGAGAAGATTTTATCAAGCGATTTGGTGAATGTGATTTGGTCAATTGATCTGCCATTGTGTCATTTATGATCAGTTCGGTAAATCGGTTCGTTTTGCTTTTTTCCAATGTCATTTGCTCGATTGTGAATACGGAACCATAAGCAACATGTGATATATTTAAAATATCTCGATAACATCGTCACTAATCATTAGGCGGAACTAGTAATATAAGGTTAGGTTTTAAACACCATGTTCGCGCTCAGTTTTTGCCGCGCTGCAATAGTATGAAATATTTTACCTAGGCGAGCATCCTAGTTTAGGCTCCAGCCCTCCCAAATATTTTATGTGCTTCTAACGCATCTATCTAAACTGATTCTTTTTTATTATCCTTAAGATTTCAATTAGTTAGTTAAAAGTTAAAGTTCAAGTACTTTACAATTCCATGTCATCAATTTGTGTAGTTTTCTTTAGTTTAGTTTCCATAATTTCGCATGAAATGTTATAGTGTTGGTATATAGGACACATATTTGTCCTTTACAAATTATAGTTAAAAATCGAATATAAAATTGTAAGTTACATACCTGTTGAGAGTTCGGACTTGGTGGAGTTTCATACACAGTTTGAGACTGAGGCACCACCGAGCCGTAAACAACGTGAGCCCCGCGCGTGTTTAATGAAGAGGAAGAGAGCGTAGGATCTGTTCGGTACAGCAGCTGGCCGGGCGGCGAATCATCACCACGCGCTCCACCACCGCCGCCATATAATGTCAGCAACTCCTTGCTGCCCCCATATGTTCCATACCCAGCACTCGCGTACTGCGGACTCTGTCCCGCGTACGCGTATCCTGCGGAGCCATGTACAGATGTCACAGGCTGCAAGCTCGCGTACGTCGTCGGACGCGGTTCCGCTTCACCCCGTGACTCGTACTTTACTTGCTGATACGCGACTCCCACAGACTGTTGGTTACTCAACGATGTCGTTTGTATCATTTCTAGAGCTGTGGAGGCAACCGATTGCTCCCCGAGCACCGCTGCGTACTGCCTGCCATCAGGTGCATTGTTTTGCTCATTGGTCACGTACGCCTGTTGTAACTGGTCACTTTTGTCTTTGTGCAAAAATGCCTCATGCCCGTGTTCTTCTGGTTCTCCTTCCTGTGACACTATAACGTGATGTGGGGTACCGAAACGCAACGATAGGCCTCGACCATACGGAGCGCGTGGAGGAGGATGTCGGTACTGTTGTTGCATTCGTTTATCTTGAAGCATTGCTGTTGGAGATTGAAGATTCCTGTATGGTTCCTGTTTGAACGCCAGATATCGTGCTGTTTCTGCCTCTGCCAGACGTAATCTCTCTTCATCGTAGTGATTTTGGGCAGCGCGAGCTTCTTGGTCCTCCATTTTAGGAGTATATTGCATTTGATCGTGTTCCAGTGGCGGTGCTTCAGGTGGCTCATCTTTTACACCATCGTCATTAAGATCTGATGCATCTGTGATGTGTCCAGCTGTGGTAATTGTTCTTAGCGCACGTCTCGATGTGATGACCGAATGCGGCTCTGCGCCGTGCTCTGCGCCGGATACAGGTATCGTGTTGGCGGCTACATCGTTTGCTTGATTCTCTCCTGGGTTTCCATTACCTGTTCCAATTGTCATGTCCGGTCGTTCTTCATTCTTCACCAACTGCAAGGCTTCGCCACAATCTCCGTCGCGCTGCTCCTCGTTTCCGTGCACCATGGACGAAACATTTTCCATTGTGGCGCTGTAACAATATAACGTATTAGGAAATTCGAATGTGTCGTTTGTTTTTGGAGTGATGCGAGAGCAAACAGTCAAAAGGCTTTGAACCGGAAGACCTACGTTAGCTCGGAAATACAAATAGGGAACAAGCCTATGCGCGGCGCCGGCGCTGACGTAACACTATTGCTCTCCCTGCCTTGACGTGCGTTATGAGCAAGTTGAAACATCAGCTTTAGAATTATTCAAATAATAGAATCAAAAGTTTCGTAGCTGCGTCTACACTCGTGGTTTCGATATAATATTAAGTGTATCATCTACATTGCGACGTTGTGTGCTCGTTGTGAGTAAATATTAACTATTACTTAGGAGTTTATACCTCTAGTCATTATGATACGATAATTCCTCGTTTCCAGAGGTGTCTAGCCGCGTCTAGGTTGAATTTCGACTGAGACATGGCGTGTTAAGACCTATAATGGATGGAGCGGAGCTGCGGTGGGGCCGCCGTGTATTTTATGGCGAGGTGTGTTTGCTCGGCACACCGATCCTGCGATAACGCGCTAGGCCCTACATCTTGTGATAACGTGTATTAATATAATATTTATTGTAGCTGCTCCGACGTGACGAAACCAATATCCAATTTGCCGCCGGAGGTCACTGAACCGATAAAGAATATTAAAAAACCCTCACCCCTCATAATACCTACAAATTGTAAAAAAAAAATCATACAAAAAGTTCAAAAGAAGCAAACATAATTTTTAGTCACTATCACACACGATAAAATTTCAGTGATGTAAAAACCGCGAGATTAGCGAAACATTAGTCGTTAACTCTCTTCACAAAAATCGCCTTGTACAAAGAGTCAGAGTTTTATTGCTCGTCTCGTTTGTTGTGTACCATTGCCACATTGTCGGCCCTCAATACTGTCCGTTTAGAGAGAAAGATTGCATAAAAACAGCTTTATTAATAATTTGGGAGCTTCAAAATTTTTCTCTAACAATGCTTCTAGAGCGAAACTTAATTATCTTTTCATGAAAAATACAAAATTTGTGTATGTTAATGTAATTATATATTATTGTAACTTATGTATCTAGGTTTGCCCAACCTATGTCCTTATTATACTGTATTTCTTCTTAATTACAATTAGCAAAGGTATAATGTTACAGTACCTACCTACTAATTATTTTTAGATTTGTAGTATCATGAAGATACGAGTTATTAAATTTGTCGAAATTAGCAGGTAATTAAGTTAAATACCTTATCCTTCAAATGTTTCACGCTAGTACACAAATCATTATAAACTGTAGATGCAAAAAAGGTTTTATGAAAGAGTAAGTAAAGCTTACTCGATTCTCATGTTGGATTTCAGCTTTCATTAAACGTTCGCTGCTGCGTAGATCACATTCGGCGTTTCGGCGTCGGACTTGTCTACTTGATATACCGGGTTCAACCCTCAGGTCGGGCAACAAAAAAAAATATAAATATATATTTTGAATTTTCTATTAAAAAAAACGTTTCCCGGGAATGGATGTGTGCCCGCTTGGCGATAGCTTGCCACCAATCACATTGTGGGACTTAATGTCTTCGGCTAGTCGTGGGTGCCCTGGTTATGCCTCTGGCTATATTACTGCTTGTCTATACTTTTACAATGGGCATTTTATCTCAGCTTCAGGACAGCGGTAAGTCTGTAGCTCTCCTGATGGTAAGAGACAACTCTTGTTCTCAAGAGCATGTTTGCTAACTTCTTACATAAAAAAACATTTTTTTGCATATAATTAGGTATATATAATTGAAAAGTATTAAAAAAGACCCGATCGTCTTTTTTATGACTTTCTAAGTTACTCATTACTTTAATCTAATAAAAAGAACTAGCCGTTTCGATGTTATATTTAGTTTTGACAGTAGAAGTCAAATAGAAATGTGAAAAAAACACTCCACTGATTCATCGTGTCGTTTCAGTCGTAGTTACATTACATGTACCTACTTAGATTTCCCAATACTAGTGGTCTCCCGTTGGTCGAAATTATATAAAATATTATATTATATTATTATTTATTATATTAAATATTATTAATTATATTAAATAAATTTTAATATCTTGTTGATAAGAACACCATCTTCATTTCTCAAGACCAACTACTTTGTTTCCAAACTTCTTAGTGCGCCATCTGTGATCTTTTATCGTTATCATCAATATATTTGTTTGTGTGTGTCAAATGCATGGCAGTGTGGGTAATATTTTATTTATTGATTTAATGTACTTTACTTATAAGATTATTATTGAAAAAAATAGCGTTATGCACTTCTCCTACACATAAAATATAAGTGTGCTAAATTTTATGCTCCTGTGTCCGCGCAATTTTCGTAAAAAGGGGTCCAAAGTTTTGGCATTTAACTCCTCTTTTACATTCTTTTCTGCCAAATTTAGACAGAATAGAAGTCTAAGTTCCTCTTTCTTGAGCTCTTCACGCCTAAACTTAAGAAGTGATTGAAAGGAAATGACTTATTACTCTTCCAATAGTATACTGCCACTGTTACTGTTGAATATTTACTGGTGATTGTTAACGTCAACATAATTATGGTTTCAACAATTTAAATGAATATCAATCTCTTTTTCTCTTAGACATCACATCACGAGTGAGCGAATAGAACAATTCCGCTTATTATTTTTTGTTGTTTTGTTAATTACTGTCAAAAGAAGGCTCTAATGAAAGAACAATAATGTAAGTTTTATGAAACATTAAAAAAGGTAAGTAAGTATCTTCACGCTCAAGACCCCGAAGAGGCACAAACAACCCACAAACAACCCACGGTCGGCAATAGGCTTCCCACAAGTGGCAAGCCTATTGCCGACCGGGCACATATCCAATCCCGGGCAACGTAATTGAATTAAATAAATTAAGGATTAAATATTCATAGTTAAAATAGGACAACCTCTGTCACATCAGCTAGTTATAAACTTCTTAAATTTAATGTCTTTTTTATTACTTTTTACTTATACTATATTATTTACGTTAAATAATTATAGAAGATGTCTTCTATATAAGTAGTTTGACCACAGCTTCATAAGTTTTAAGCGGAGAGGAAAAAATGTCTATACTTGGAGACGAGCCTAACTTTTGCATTCCTATTTATCATTTTCTATGTATTTTTCTATTTTGCTAATACTTCAGCAACTATTTTAAACTGACCAAAAACTATTTTTTTAAACTAAAATATAAAAATTAATTGCTAAATGTGTTGGTAAGCGCATAACTACCGAACGACTGAACTGATTTGGCTAATTCTTTTTTTTTGTGTTAGCTATTTTCAAAAGAAGGTTCTTATTAAGAGATAAACCGAGAACGTTGCAGGGAAAATGGAAAAAATATTACTTTATTTTCCCTATACAGACTAAACGGGTGGAAAGAAGTTCGCCGAGACAGCTAGTTGTATATAGATAAAGCTTTGATGTTAAATATCTCTGGACAAGTTACACAAATTGAATCTAACCCCAAAGTAAGCATATTATATGCTTGTGTTATGGGTGTTAGTCGACGATTCTAATACATAGAAAATACTTACTTAAATAGATACCAGAATGAATTTCATATATTAATGATATTAACAATAAATAAATGATATTGACAGCCACATAATATTGAACTACATCGATATGTCACGTTGTATAGGTCAAATAAGTTGAGGTTACAATGGGCCTTATTGGCATTTTTGGAAATATTATACCTATTAGTAATCTTGTTTACACTTTATTTTTTACAATCAAATACCTTTTATTTTTCAAATGCTTTCAAGACTGACAATAATAATATACTACATTACTCACTGGAATATTTTAATGGGACATTTCGATTGTACTTTTACTATAAATAAATACTAAAATGTTATAATACCATTTCCCGCCTACAGATTTAGCCTGTGATATTTTTATATCGATAGGTATATAACACTAACAAAAACAAGAAAAGCTTAGACATATTCGTATAAAATCCCAATTTGTTATGGAGTAATTTTTATAGTAATTTTAATACAAATGCACTTTGTTTTGAATTTACTACTATTTTGAACCCCCATGGCAAAGAGGTGTTATAAGTTTGAATTATCTGTTTATCCGTTTGTCTGTCTGTGAATGGATGTGAATGGATTTTGAATGAATAAACGGATTTCAATTCGGATTTTTTTAAAAACCGGACGTTTTGATATCAAACTTAGTTACATTACACATCAGATTGGTCGAGGTTCATTAAAAATTGTAAATGTTAAGATTAATAAATATCATGTTTGTTAGCTTATAAAGAGGAGTATATTCACGGCCATGTTCTGGGAGAGCTAGGCTGAGGCACAACTAGGACGACTAGCCGAAGACACTAAGTCCCACAATGTGATAAATGCCAATCCTACCGAGCACACATCCAATTACGGGTTCTTTTACTAGAAAATTGAAAAAAAAAAATTTCTTTTCAAGACCGGGATCGGTGCCCGGACTTTATGATGTCAACACCGGACCGCTAGACCATATGCCTGTATGGTATATGGCGTATCTTTATTTTCTCAAAAGGTTCGGTTATGTTGTAGGAATAAATATATCATAGATCAAAATGAGATTTGTTCAAAGTTGCGATTCACTCTATCTTTACATGTAATATAGAAGATCATGAATGTGGAAAAAAATGTTCTTTTTAATCTTATTGTCTCCTGCATTCTAATCAAGATTTATGCTGGATTATTTACGTATATAGTTTAGATTTTTAGTTTTTTCATATCGAGTTATTTGTATATTGTTACTTAAATTGTTTGAGAAAAAAATATAAAATTCAACCTATAGAGCAAACAAAATATGAGAAAAGACTATATTATTTATATGTATATACATATATATCACCAATAATGTAACTATTGTATTTTAAAAAACCTTGTGCAATAATACTTATATAATTTTCGAAACTTTATTTTGGGCTCTCTGGACTCACTGTGTATTTTATTTTATAAGTTTGTTTGATAACTCATTATTATTAAAACATTTCATTTTAAGGATTGTATTTTTTTAAACTTGAATGAATATGAAACAAATAGTTAGCATAAAAATCGTACACTTAAACTATTCCAAAATATAACAAATCATCAATGTATCGTACATAATCGATAGTTAGATGAATCATCACATCTTTGTATAAATGTTCAACCCTTTCAGAAGTATTTCAGGTAAATAATTTCCACAAACATTTCTTACAATGTATGAGTACATTTGTCACGGTTGTATGAGAGGCAAAGGTTCCGTAAACTTTTATCCGTTTAAGCGTGTGTGAAAACCTTGTTCTGTATGACTTAATCATCTCTTGCCACTTCCTTTATCGTGCATGCTGGACTGAAAGAAGAAGTAATTATGATAGTTTGTGCGTACCTGTGTTAGTAATCCTTAACTTAGTTGTATGTATGTACGTTTGGTGTTATCCGCGGAACATCGCGTCGATATCACTATCACTCACGAAATCGTCAAGCCGAGTGTTATCAGCGCCATGCGACCTGAGGGTGTGAGGAGGGAGGGGGAGAAGGAGGGCCTTCTGCGTATGTGTGAGTGCGCCAGGGTTCTATTGGCTGAATGATTTTCACAATTTTCCGTCACCTCGCCGCGATCTCTTTTCAGTACAAATTCCTTCTTGATGTTTCGTCACAGTTTTTTTCAACAAGCTCTATTATAATCTTGTTACATTATGTTGTGGGTTTGAATAGCGTATTGTTCCTTCCATTGTCTGTATTTAGTAATTTAACGGAATTCAACTAAAACATAACAACGATTTCGTTTAATCCTCGTACATTTCTGAGATCTAAATAGTTAGTCTCTCTATATCTATTTCTAGACCATCTAGCGATCCGGCGTCTATATCGGCTAATTAAGACACCTTTTTTTATTTCCACCTATCACATTATCCTATATCAAATGGATTCGTAATGTAATATAGAAAGCAGGGGAACCCAAGTACCTTTTACGACGGTTAGTCGAGTGGGGCAGATTATGAAGTGGGAAACACCTTGTACCATATTTTAATGCATCCGCTATAAGTAAAATATCTGCATTTTACCCCGCTGGTACCAAAATATTTTTGGCTAAATATGTAATTGAGCACATCGAATTAAAAAAACTTGAGTTTTTTTGCTTGGCGAAAAGTGGATTTATTTGATTAATCTGATAATTTAGTTTATCGTAAGAAAATGGAGTTTCTTTGTCTTTTGAAAGTTTCTGACTCATTCATTCCCTTACGTTACTCTTAAATCGACTTTTTATTTAAATGCCTATATGCTTATGCATATATGCAGGCATATTGGCATGCAGTTAACTTACTGTACCCACTTCAACATCTGGCACGTCAAATCAGATGATATGCTAGATATATTTTCAAGTCACAAAAAATTTAGACGGGCGAACCTACACGCGCTTTTACAGTTGATGTTTTACGGATTATGATAAAAGATGTTTAAATATGGCAAAAAGTCACACAATCCCACACACATCACGTAGGTTTACATCACAATCCGAAGTAACTCCAGAAATATCCTACTATAAACACATAAATATAATCAATCCATTCTGATCTCTACCACTAAAAAAATTAACTAGATACACAACATGTAACTATGAAACTACGTACATATGAACTCGTAGTAAGCGAGCAAGGGTGCGATAGTAATAGAGTTTGGCGAAAACTCGTTTGGATAAATGTACCTAGTATAAGGTTTAAAATAAAATCTTATACTACCTTTATTTGATTTTATATCACTAGATTTGTTATCTTGGTTTTCAAATGTTTTTACAGTTGTTCTTCTGTTTGAGCCTAAATGGAATACAAAAAAAAATTTTACAAACCCAGTTTTTTTAGGTTTAATAGATTAGTTGAACCGGCAAACTTCGTATCGCTTGATATTAACAGCAACTAACAGTTTGTATGGGTTAAATCATTATTTTTTTCATTTTACCTAATTTTCCAGGGTTTTTTTATGAGAATCTTCTCCTGACGATAACTAACACAAAAATAATTAACAAAATTTCTTCATCCGTTCAGCCGTTATGCGATGACGATGCGAAGTGGGGATTCTTTTTCATATGTTTCCTTAAAATTTACTTTATCACAAAATGATATTATATTATATTAATATTATAACCTTTCCATATTTACGCCTCATCCAATTGAATTCACCAAGAGAACTTACTTACTCGTATTTCTGTCATAGCCTAAATTAGCTAGGGAACATAGGTTCACTAAATCTAAAAAAAATTGTGTATGTACTTATGTACACGCGTTAGAAGTTATACTTCTTCGGCGTAAAAAGATAAAAATATTTTTAAAATTTTTATCTTTTGCCTTATTTTACATTTGTAGACAAAATGACACTAACCATAGAAAAAAAGTATTTAATACATTAAAAGTTTTATTATAATGCATTATTTAGTTAAATAAAGTTTATTTAATATTTAAAAGAAAAGAATCTTTAATTCTATTATATTGTGGGGGTAAAAGTTTCTTCGTCTTATCATGGGTGTTTTAATCATATTTCAGCTTAGCCCTTCACTAACATTAGGTGAAAGTACTTTTATTTTATTTATTAACTAGTATCCGCCCGCGACTCCGTCCGCGCGGATGTCGGTCTTCGCGTGATAAAACTGAAAAATTAAAATTATTTTTCTACGTATTTTTCCAGGATTTAAAAATTATCCCATTTTATGCCCAGGATAATACGGTATAATTATACCAAGTTAAATGGAACCGTTAGTTTTTACGTGATGCCTGAACATACAGACAGGCAGATAACATTTTTTTAATCATATATTTGGGTTTGGTATCGATCCAGTAACACCCCCTACTACTTATTTTTTCAATATTTTCAACATACAGAATTGACCCTTCTACAGATTTATTATAATGACCTCATTCATACCCACTGCAAAAATCTTGTTCTAGTGTGTTTCCTCTTAAGTAGAAAATACAAAGTGAAATTTGAAAAACACATATTGTATATAATTTGTCGTTTCCATTATTTAATTTACAAAACTGTGTATTCTTTTCTTCGGACACTCACCGCGTTAAGTGTTGTTCAATGTTTGTTTTAAAATACCAAATTTAACACAACACCAATTTTTCGTGCTTAAGTGATGTTAGAGCTATTTAGAACCCTAATGGGATTAGAAAAATCTATTTTCTTACAACATTAAATCATGACTTGAATGATGAAAATGACAAAGTAAGACGTACTAATTTTTCACTTTTCGTTTACCCGAATGTTCTTCCCTCATTCAACCTTTTCAATGTTTGGTGAAGAGCCTGTGGTGCAGATCAGATAATTAGATAATTTTCAAGACCCTCTTTCAAGTGGTTCTGCTGAAAATCTAGAAAACAATAAACCTCTGACTGAAGAACTAGTTAGGTAAATACAAAGGAAATTTACTAGATGTTGATTTCGCAGAACTAAAAATTATTCTCTTCATTAGTCTGCATTAGCTTTGTATCATGCTCCAAAAGCTTCCATAGATATTCCAGATAAAGGAGAAGCGACAGAAGTATTTTTTGTGATTTACATAGAAAAACCTTCAGATTTTCACGAATAATGTATAATAGGGTCATACGTTAACCTTTTTATTGACAAAAAAAATTCTTTTCTAGTACCGTCTCTGCTTCATTAAGTGTTAAAAATGATGTTGACATTATTACGATACAAAAATACCTAAATTTGTTAGTCATCTAACAAATTTAGGTATTTTGCTTTTGTTTGCAAACATAAAGTAATAAACCATAATTTTAATGTTACTATTAAAATAAAATAAAAAGAGCATACAACATCTGTTGAAACAGTACATTATATAATGATCCAAAAACATGGTACCAGTGTACACGGGGCGTGAGGGGGACGCATCGATACGACTTTATTGCAACTAAGTAGGTAGGTACGACATCTAGTAAATATATGATGGACTGAAAGCCTTGTAAATTATTAGTCCAATTTACGTTGAGTAAAACCTCATTTTTATATGTGAGAAGTCAGTCAACAAGCACACGGTCTTCTGATGGTAAGAGATAACCGTGGCCTGTAGACACCATAGACGTTACAGGTGCGTCGCTATCCTGAGGCCGGGATGGAAGGGCTATTGTGGCTCTCCGGGCTAGAATACAACAGAGTTTTATAATTGCAGGAATATGTAAGACGTGGATCCCTACCCGGACGAGTTGCTGCTCAGCAATCTACCAACAGCAGTCTTATTAGTAATGACTGATATTTAAACCAGTGCTCGCCTCTTACGAGGTGCCTGACAGAGAGGCAGATAGATGGTATATTCTTCTCAGCAAAGCTGGACCAACACCGGGAAAGTGTAATTAAAAAGGACTTTTCTAGTACAATGGAAAGCGTGACTTGATTTTAATATTTCATTATTAATAACAAAGATTTAAGTATACGATATTATTTTGGTGTAGCCCAGTGGTGCCTATACCTTTTGGTGTGAAGTTCGACTTAAGAAAAAGTTAAGGGTTTAAGATCGTCTGCTTTGTTTTTATGTATTTTTTTTATTATCTATTATTAATGATAACACGTATTTATATTGACATTTATTTTTATGTTGTGATCATAAGTAATTATTAGCAGTTTTACATAGTTTCTTACTGTTTGCACACATTTGTAGATAAAAAATATTCGAAATTCGAAAATAAAATCTTGTAGGTACTAACTGGCTTAACCTCTAAACATCGACCGTGGGACCTCTCGCGATCGACCGTTTAGGCACCACTGGTGTAGCCCGTGGATCATGATGTGCAGCATACATAAATGTAACTGGTCCTTAAACCATTTTTCTATTTATACCACCGTCACCTTCCCAGCCGTGGACAGAAAATTTCATTTTCATCAAAATTAGTTATACTACAAGAAATAGATAAAAAAAGCTTTCAAATTGTATCAAAAACACATTACTTATTTTGAATTAATTTGATTTTGTTTAAATTTTAACGGTTACCTTCAAATCACTCTCTTTCAAAATTATTATAATGTTAGGAGGTATCGAATTTATAAAAAAGATTTTGCAAAGCAATATTTTTTGGTTGAGTATCGCTTCTGTGGCCGATTTAAATTATTGTTTTATAATACCTTCAATACGCAGTCAATATTAAAATTGTATCAAAATACGATTTGTGATTTTTAACCTACTCGAAAGAAGAGGAGGTCATCAATTCAATTTTTGCATATTTGTAACGAGCTTACTAGCATAGTTTACAAGTAGATTTTCATACAAACTTGTTGCTATTTGATTTTTGAAAAAATTAGCCTTTGTTTGAACTCGGATCATTATATATATGCCTATGCAACTTACTATTGTGGGACTTACTTTCTTTAGTTAGTCGTGTGTACGAGTACCCTGGTTGTGCCTCTGCCTACGACTTTAGGGATATGGGCGTAAATATACTTTACTTTAATTTTCATTAAAACCTGTCTACTGGCTTAGCCGCAAAAGCGTAGAAATCAGAGCTTCGCATCACAATTTAAAAAAAACTTGGAATTTTATTGAGTAAAAAAATGTATTCAGGAATACATCGTTTTTAAATGTAACAAAAGGTTGGAGTTTTAGAGTTTTAACTAGTTCTAATATGTAGGTAAATAGTCCTAATACATTTAATCAATTGTCAATATTTTTTCGATGAGATCTCATTATCAAAAGAAATCAAAAGAAAGATCGAAATAAAAAAATAAAAAAAAAGAGTTGTCCCATAGAGAAAGATTTAGCAAACAGGTTACAGGTTTATAGTAGAGAAAATTGTTTGAAATGATTTACGTAAAAATAGAATTCGTAGTACAATTAAGCAGTAGCTTGTAAAGAAACCAAAGAATAAGTAGGTACTTATTATGGCTTTTACTGCCAGCGACGCCATGTTAGCCGATTAGACAGATTTGAGACCATCATATAGAAAAATAAAAGATTCATGGAACATGGTGATAAATGTTAAATTTAATTTAAATAGTAAATTGTTAATTTCATAATAAACATTCTGAAATGACAATTATTTATTTGCGGAACATGAGAGTTAGAGGACGTAGTGTTGGACGACTTCCCACCCGGTAGACTGATGATCTGGTCAAAGTCGCGGGGAGTCGCTGGTTACAAGCGGCTGATGACCGTGAATTGTGGCGCTTATTTGGGGAGGCCCATGTCTTTGTGTGGGAGTGGACATCCTCCGGCTGATGATGATGATGATGATGATTATGAGAGTTAAGAAGTTGTTACAACAATATTTACCATAGCAAAATATTCCACGTAACGTGTGAAAGTATTTTATTAATGTTCATACAACTTTATGTATTTTTTAAAAAAAAATGTATTTTAATATTTCAACAAAGTAGTTATTTATATTTATTACAAAAAAGTTCCTTTCATGAGATAGAGTACCTACAAGGCTAAATTTCTGCCATAATTCCAATAGATTTTCTGTGGTTTTGTGGATCTAAAAAAATCGTTTGATTGAGTTGAAAGTAAGGAGCTTAAGGTCATTTAGACGGATTGTGGAATAGAGGGGTCTCTGCTGTGTCGTGTCGTAAGGAACTCGGCGTATTAATATATTATAATTATTACTATTATTATTATTATTATTAACTCAGCGTAGTAATATATTATATTAGTTAAAACTAATCTTCGTTAGTTTTCGAGCTATAGCATCATCGCGATTTTAATTAAATATTACAGTTTTATATATCCCTACGTATTTTGTGTAACACCTACTTACGTACCTACCTACCTACCTACGTACTTACTTAAACTTTTACATATTACAAGACAAACAATATCCAAAATCCTTTCAAGAATTTACTCAGGCTGCGACAGAATAAAACTGCGTTTTCTAACAAACTAACAAAAGATTCTGCCTTCATCAAACGCTAATTTCAAAAATTGCATGTTGAATGTATATTTTTGCAATGGATAAACTAAATCATAAGAGACGACCATAGGTTATATGAGTTATTCCCATAAGGCCACTGGGGGTGGCTGTGCAGCAATTTGATTGTGAAAAAAAAGTATCTTCACGCCCATATCCCCGAAGAGCTAGGCAGAGGCACAACCAAGGCACCCATGTGCACTTCACAAGGCACTTGTGATTGTGTAGATTTACCGCCTCACCTATTCCTGTCGGCATGATGATAATGTTTGGTATTGTCGTGTGCCGGCTCGTAGGATATGGTACAAGGTAAACACGCAATACGCTTATTTCTACGGTTTAAGGATGTCTACGCACCAATAATATTTATGTGTGGCTACACAGTAGTCATATGTCACCAGGAGAGTCATGTACCTATTCGCTTTCTTATGATATAGAAAACCAATGACTCTACTTTTCTACTTAAGCCCGGTTCCTATTATCAACGAACCGTAATCCGTTAGAGTAACAATTAGTTTTTTTATCTTTAAGTACCGATGCGTCGCTCTTAATTACACAAAATGTTTTGAGTTATCATCAGACAACGAACGACCGTAGTTAGAATTTTTACTATACGTACAAAAAACTACCATTCGTAAGCAAAAACGATTACTTTTTTGAATATAGGAACTAGGCATTAGCGGTTGACGTTTTTACGAAGTCTGTTTTAAAATAAAATTTACAATTGGGCAGTATAACAATTGGACAACGTTGGAGCGGTCCCGCTGATAACGTATCGCGACATATCGGTTTGGTTTACACGAATATTTATTTTAAATAAATATAGGAACATTAGTATCGATGACTAATCTATCAAACTGCGCCCCTAGATGTTGTGGGAGGTGGCCACTTTCTATAACATACGGATTTTTGTTGGCTGAATGAATCAGAAAAAACTATTCACATGACCAACTAACAACCTCGTTTGTCGAGTTGCTAGCTTACACGCCTAACTACACCGATCAACTGCGAGGCTCGGGTTCGATTTCCGACGGGGGCAGGCATTTGTGTGCTGAACATTTAGATGTCTGCATTTCCCGATCTGGGTGTTTATTTATTAAATTTATTCTGATGTCTATTTCAGTATTTCTATGTATTAGTATCATACCCATACGCAAGCATATAATTTGCTTACTTTGGGGTGAGATTCAATTTGTGTGACTTGTCCAGGAATACTTTTTTTTTATTAAGTAATATTTGAGAAGATTCTATGAGCAAGAGACGGGTTTTGTGTACTGCCAGATATATTTATTTAAATCGTGATCAGATTACCTTTTTAAACAGGCGAACTTTTTTTAAGCATACCTACGGTAGATTTTCATAAATGTGTTGAGAAGTGACGGTTAAAATAATTATTACTTCGATTTTTAACCGAATTCTAAAATGAGAGTACATGTTCTTCTCTTGATTTATTTTTAAGTATGTCAATGGATTTTAACGTCTTTAGTAAACCGATTTTAAGTATTATTTTTTGGATTTGAAAGAGCGAACCAAAATGGGCTAATTGTCACCAAGTCTGGATCAGATTTGTGTACTTTTACGACATAGTACTAAAAGCGAAGTTGCGTTTTTTTGCAGTTTTACTGTCCCGAAATTATTCTTAAAAGGAAAAGTTTTAACATTAAGATTATGGCTAAAGGCTACGGTTTTAATACAAACATAGTATTTACACCTGCAGGATTCCTCCGAAGAAGGATCCCATAAGACTTTGAATTATGAAAATAGCTTTTGTATTTTAGGCAGTTCAAGCCGTACTTGTCAGTTTCTAAACATAAGTGGCCCACAGCAACTCCTGGTCTATTGTAACAGCTAAGAAAACACATCATACAGTGTAACACACAAAACAGGTTTGATCCAATACATACACCCTTATACCCACACGAAGTTTAATTTTTAACGTAACAACGTCTGATAGAGCCGGCTGCATTCACCAAAAAAACATGACTCTGTGGCGTTACCTCGCTCTGTGGCGTGCCATTTAAGGCTTGAAGTGCAAGCGAGAGCGCGGAATGAGCGATAAAGACACACAATCGGCCTCCGTTCTTATGACGTTGTCACGTTCAACTATCGTCAGTAAACCGGCTCTACAGATAACCACTTTTTTATGTCCTATTGGATAGATGAAAGTATAGAATATAGACACCATATACGTAACTGGTGCGTAGCTATCTAATGGCTTGCATCATAGACGGTGTCTACAAGTTTGATGACTACGCTATTACGCTACGCTTGATATCCGACACTATCGAGTAATGAAGAAGTAGTGCCAGAACATACCTATATTCATGCCAAGTCTCTCATGCAGTAGGAAGTGAGTATCGAGTGTTAAGTGTCGCGATCCTAGTAAAATCTGTCTAGTTTCCTCCACGTTGTCTACTCTTATCATACACGACGGTTTCGGAGAACGACGGTTTGTAGGAGCAACGAGGTAGGAAGGTGGTCACTCTTTACACTCACTCCTTAGTAGTAACTTACGTGCCTTTACACATGACAAAATAATTGTGATACGTCAGAAACCTATTTTAAACGCAGAAGTGCATGAAAGTCAGTTTATTTCCATTACTTACTACACACAGTAATTCAAAAACAAACAATAGAGTTTTACAATTGTAATATTTCGCTAATATCTAGGTACTTCAATGTACTTGTGTGTTTTGGTTCTCAGAATAATTATTTACTCAGCTACACATATAAGAGTCATGTGTTTACTGCCGCCATATACAGTTAAAGATGAGTTTAAGTCGTTCGCGCGTTTACAGCCATTTGTAATCTCTTATGATCCCACAATTTATGTCGCCGTGGAAAACAATTATTTTACAATGTGTTATCTTAATAATAAAAATAGTCGATAAGGGCCGTTGGTAATGCGCTCAAAGGCTATCTTATCGATGGAGCTTACTTGAGACATCGATCATCGCTCTAATTACTGATACGGCTGGTGTTCTTGTTCACTGCGTCGATCACCGATGACGGTGCATGTGAACCTGGTTGTCTTCTTTTGACCAGCAGAAAATATTTCTTTCATTTTATTTGTGTGTTCCACCTTGTATGTCGAGGTATAAGCGATGCCTACCTCACCCAATAATCAAGAAGCTTAGATTCGATTTATGACGAGGACTATCTTCGTTTTTGTGACTAACACACATGCACCATCATCGGTGATCGACGCAGTGAACAAAAACACCAGCTGTATCAGTATTTAGAGCGATGTTGGTAAGGACTCCTGTGCAGGTTCGACCATCTGCTTTCCTACCAGGCAGCTCGTAAAAGGCGGACAAAGGCTTACCGTCACTAACATCGTGACATCTGACTAGGTGGTATAGTTTCGCAGCGACTCGACCGGATTGGTACCACCGCCTTACCTATTCTTGCCACCATAACGTCCAATGCTTGCCGTTGACCGTCCTTACCATCAGGAAATCAGTCTGCTTGTTTGCCTTCCATTATCATAAAAAAAACATGTCTACGAGTATATCCGTGTTTCTGGATCTAGGTCTTTTATTCAACGTATTCCTATATCTAGATAAGTATTTCCATTTATTGATAAAGTATCTTCACGCCCTTATCCCCAAAGAGAGTGCAACCAGGTCACCTACATCGAGCCGAAGGTACTTAAGCCCACTTCGTGATAGGTGGCAAGCCCATCGTCACCCGGGCGTTTATTTAGTACCTTTCACTAAAATCTTAAACACAATCATTAGATTTGTGCAAAACATCCAGGGATATTTATTTATCATATAGTAGCAGCCGGTACCAGCTTCGCATGGGTGGAAAAACTTCTGTGTTATCTATTAAATATGTAAACCTTCCTCTTGAATCACTCTACCTATTAAAAAGCATCAAAATCCGTTGCTGAGTTTTAAATATCTAAGCGTACATACTTAATGATATTTATTTTATTATTAGAGGACGATTTTACCGATTTCGTTCATATTTTTTACAGACATTATTAAAAGCTTCTTGTGAAATGTCATTTTATGAATATTTTAGAAAGTTAGAAAATATTGCTAAAATTAAGGTAAGTACTTTTTTATTTCTTTCTATTTTTTTATAGCAAAGCCACTGACAACAGTTAGTTGATTATAAAAAATAATATCAAATAGTCATTGAAATATTTTAATTACCATCTTTGAAATACTCTAAAATAAACATTTTGAAGATGTCTACGGATGAATGTTGAATTTATTGGTATAATTTAGAATTCATATTATTGATCGTTGGTACTTGTTGAAATTTCATCGTAAACCTGCTTTTCCTAGTAACACTTATTTATTTGTTGTGTGTTTTCCTCCGTATTCGTCAAGAACTCCTGTAGAGGCCGATAGCTATCGGCAGCTGCTTGGCAGGAAGGCAGATCATTTTGCCAGGCATCTCATAAGTGACGAGCAAAAATTAAGTAGGTCTTAACAACAAGACCAATGGTGGTAGAGTGGTGTGCTGCAAGATGTCCGGGCAGGGCAGGGACTAACTTACCTGCTCGTGCTGCCGCAATGACAGTGTTATGATCCGATTTGAATAGTAGGGTAGCCGGGAGATTTTCACATTTAGCCTAACACCTCTGTCACAAGACAGTGAGACAGCGACGTACCTGCAACATCTATGGTTACCATTACGAAAGCCATGCACAAGGATCTTGTGCACTATATTGTCGAATAAAAACTTAGATTAGTTTATTTATTTCGATATATTAGTATTGTTGACTAACACCCATAAATCATGAATATAATTTGCTTACTTTTGGGTTAAGTTCAAATTGTGTAATATGTCCAGCGATATGTATTTTATTTACCTATTTACTTTGTAAAATTTCCACATACACTTTATTTCACACTGTAAGTCATCTTTAAGCCTTTTTTTACGTTTTACACCATCATTATGGCGTTTAAATAAAGTATTTGCATTTATTTATCTTTAGTTGTGAAGATTATGTTGTAAAAAATTAAAACGGTCGGCTGACGTGCAACAGAATGTGTTTAATAAAGTATATTGTGGAAAAGGATATCAAGTTATTCTTTCAACAATCTGTTGATTTCTTTCATTAAATTGAAATATTTGGATATCCAGCACCAGAAAACTTTTTTCTTCACAAACGTTGCACAAATCGCATATTGTACCTACCTATTCAGGTATTATATTCTATTTCTAGAGTGTTCTAGAGTTTAATGTCTGTTGTGTGCGAATTGATAATTACTGTTGTCTAGGTCTAGCCTTGTTGGTTTTGGTTCTGTTTCTTATGTTGTTCTTATTTATTGTGACAAGTTTTGTCGTTTGGTTACGTTGTTGTTGATTTAGGATGGATGCTCAACGATCTACTTCGTTGCAATGGCGCAACGAAGAAACTTTATCGCTAAGAAAAAAACACCACTTCATATCTTCATGCAGTCCTCCTTTGTGTCTATTTACTTATAAACGCTTCAAAACTAAAACGAGCCAAAAATAAATATCCTTTTGAGGTCTTAAAAACACGAATTTATGATCAAAACTGCTGAGACTCTTACCAGAGTTGAAACATACAAAGTTTACTAGGTGGTAGAGTTTCGCAGCGACTCGCCCGGATTGGTACCACCGCCTTACCTATTCCTTCCGCCATAACGTCATGACGTGTTCCGGTCCGGAGGGTAAGGTAGCCGGTAAACTTACTTTTGCTCGAGGCCTAACATCCTGACCTCAGGTTGGCAACGCATAATTAACATCTTTGGTGTCTCTAGGCGGCGTGAATTTCTTACCATCAGGAAATCCGCCTGCTTGTTTGCCTTCCTATAACATAAAAAAAAATACAAAGTGCTGCAAGAGAAGCACGTACCTACTGTCTTATTATCTGACAGCGCGACGCAAAGTCAAGACACGTGCACTTTTGAATTTTGAGCAATTCAATTTTAAGTTTTAACTAATCATAACCAAAAAAGACTTATAAAACACGTCTGGCTACTCACAGAAGTATCCTGGCCATCTACAATATAAAAATGAATAGCTAAATGTGTTGTTAACCACATAACTTCCAAACGAGTGAACCAATTTGACTCTTTTCTACTGTATTATTTATTACCAGGAGAAGGTTCATATGAAGAGTAAAACCTTGAAAATTGCAGGAAAAATGGGAAAAACAACATAATATTTTTGCTATGCAAACTGAACGGGTGGAAAGAAGCAGCTAGTGTTATATAAAAGTTATTAATCTGCTAGTATAATTTATAGTGTTTGATTTTTGAATCAAGCAATCTTATTTATTTGCTATTATTTTACTCCAAAAATGATTGTCAAAACAATAAGAGCTCGTGAATTATTGCGCTACTTGATGAAGATTGTTCAAAGAGCTATGCATCTAAATTGCTAAATAGTAACATTTCGACCATTCAGAGGACTTTGAAACGATAGCAAGAGATTGGCTCGTTCAGTAAAAAAGAGATTAGTAAAGAAAAACATACACAAAGCCACAGGACAACATTTTTTAAACTCACGCACTGAAAAATTGCAAGATGTCCTTAAAAATGGCTTTGAAGAAGAGAGAAAAGTGGAAGTTTGTGGGCGGTCAAGCGAAGGCTCTTGACTACGAATATAAGCAACTATCGCTCGACTTGCGGTCTAAAACTACTCCGTGAATACAGAGTTTTAGTTCTAAGACTTCGCTCAAATCGTTTAATACGGACCCAAGGTAATCGTCTGGGTCCATAAGTGCGGTTTTATTCTGAGACGAGGCCAAAATATCGGTATTCAGCGAAAATCGACGTTGCGAAGACCAGCATTGCAGAAGTATGCTTTGAGGAAATCACTCCTTTGAGGCTGCAATTAGTTTTTAGTAATTAACGTTATGTTAATTAAGTTAGTTCCTTTGCAGAAAAGATCACCTGCTTTCCTGCCAGGCAGCTCTTTAAAGGCAAGCATAGGCTTACCGTCACTAGCACCGTGACATCTGACTAGGTGGTAGAGTTTCACAGCGACTCGTCGGATTGGTATTTTGCCAAAATTACAGCGGCTTACCGATTCCTGCCGCCATAAGGTATAACCATAACAAAAAGTGGGTAAACTTACTTTTGCTGGAAGCCTTACATCCCAGCCTCAGATTGGCAACGCACCATTACCACCTTTGGTGTCTCTACACGCCGTGAATTTTTTACCATCAGGAAATCGGTCTGCTTATTTGCCTCCCAATATCGTAAAAAAACATAATAGAAGTCCTAATTGCATATTATCGCTGGCTTAATTTTCAAACTCCGTATCTCCATTTGGTAAAATTTTACAGGAGGAAGAAAAAACTGTTTTATTAAATAACTAACAATAAAAAAATAGACAAACAACGTATTTTACATTAAAATATTATAAATGCTTGTTTTTGTTGTAAATATGATATATTTATACTAGATAGATAAATATATATTTTTTTACTAGATGACATTAAAATCAACATTTCAAAAATTTTGGAGTTACAAGGTTTGAAAATGAAGCCCACGTTATGCACATCTTAAATTAAACAGTGTTGAACATGATTTAATTTTTCTAGACGCCAACGCTTGCGCTTACCGTTCTAGCGTTCTATGTGGAAGCGTGAGTAAGGGGCAGTATCTTCTGTTTAAATATCTAGCCTGAAGTCCAGACCTACACACAACATAAAATAAATACGTTCACATTTTTATGTGTAATTTGTAAAAATCGTTCATTGTATTATTAACATCGTATCGTAATCGTAAAAAACATGCAACATTGGTAAAGGCGATTTAAACTCTGAGATTAAAACAGATTTCAGTATGTAACAGTTTGTGTAGGTAAATTTAAAAAAAATAGAAAGCTAATGTAAAAATGCTGAAAATGTGTTCTACTGACAATTTTTAGCCGCATCCAACAAATCTTTTAAATGCATATATTCAGTAGGTATAGGTTTGCAACAGAATTCATTCTTCTACAGTTTTGTTAAGAGCATAGATAATTATGCTTGAAAATGTTATATGTTATGTTTTACGACAAACATTTTTAAGTGGCGTACCAAAGTCTTAAACAAAAAGAAAAGCGAATCTCAGCAAAATAAGAAAGAGAAAATGGCTGTAGTATAGTAGTGTAGTACAGTTTTGTTAATCGGAGAATGAATAATACCAGCATAATATTGATTTTCCGCATGTTGGTCCGGTTGCCGGTCTATTACCAACAAGACCACTGGTAAAGGTGGTTCCTGGATCTATATCCACCCCAACTTCTCACCGATTGCTGTCGTCAAAATAACGGTGTCATGTTCAGAAAGCCAGCCAGCCAGACTTGCACATTCAGTTTAACTCTCCGGTCACAAGAGAAGAGAGGAACGTACCTATAACATCTGGACTCTGGAGAGCCGTGTGCATGTTAATTATCTTGTTACATAAAAGAGTTTATGTGCCGTATTATGCCTAATGTATCTACTTGTAAATCTTATTATTATCGAGAATAACATTTATCGATTTCTGTGCCACCTCCTAGTTATCATGTACACTTCAGGTACTACAGGCTCCAGTAGATTAATTACGTAGACAAGAGAAATCCTTTTAAATTTGAACGCAACGATATCACGACCGACAACCGATTCCGCGAGTGATAGGTGGCCAGATCGTATCGTGGATGATGTTGACAAAAAGTGGAGTGCGTATTTTATAAAAAGTGCAAAATGGCATTACTTAGCGATTGTCACTAATTACTCAACAACATCAGATTGAAAATCATATGGTCATTTGATAGTGAATCTATTTTAGCATTTAAATTATACATTTCACTAGCGGCCCGCCTCGGC
>NJDD01000212.1:92376-129110 GCA_002245505.1 Calephelis nemesis
AACAACTCATCTAGACATATCTCTAGTATAGTTTTGTGCCTACCTAGTGATATAACTTTCAAGATATTCTACTTTGTAACTTCTATAGAAAATAATAAGTGCGATTCTTTTATTTTCAACCCTTTTTGTCAGTAACAGTAACAACACTTTAAACTTTTAATTTTTTTTACATCACTGAACATTTTTTTCTTAGTAAGTACATACTGATTAGGGTACAGTTAAAATCGCAACTTGTACTAATTGGAATTCAAATGTATTCTTAAGCTATAGCCTTCTTTATCACTATGAAATGGCAAACCGTTCCAATTTACGAAAATATGGGACTGGTCAAAAGTAAAGTGTGTTACAAAGTAATTATTTAAAATACATTTAATTATGAAATTTAACTAATTAAATTAAATAATATTTAATGTGTATTGTCACTGAACGAAATAATAATTTTCGCATTCACAACAGACAGACCAAGTAGTAAGATGGTATTGAAAGAAATTGTTGAAATTAGGGCAAGCTCTGTTGCTTCAGTCATGTGAAAAGAACAAATACAAAACAGATATGACAAGTAAGTGTGTATGGATGTAGGTACCCGGGGGACCTAGGTTGACATTCTCTCGGGTCTTATCCGGGGGTGGTATCAACAGTCTTCAAAACCGGCGTTCTTATGAAAAGAGTAATAAATTCAGAGAAAGCCAGACAGCTCTACAAGGTTCGTGACATTTGGCAATTGATAATCTCTGCCTGCCCCGTAATTGACTTGGTGTTAAGCTTAAAATAACTTGGTTCTTTCTCCTATTTGTAAAATACAATTCCTAATGATAAAAATGACGTGTTCATTTAAAGTGGTTTTCGGGCAAATACAAAGTTTAAGTTATGGCCGATAAGATATTAAAATTGTAATTACAATTTGAAGGTACAATGAGCGATGTGTGGAGCCCGTGTCCACATGTATCACGAGGTGGTGTCGAGGCGGAACCGCCGCACGTGCGCGCCCGCCGCCGTGACGGTCGGCGGTGGGCACGCGTCCCAAGAGATTGACCGCCCGCATATCGTACTAATCACCGAACATATTTCCTGCTATTTTTTCATACAAAACTGTCACACGTGTTAATAATATCCACCCTTTAACCACGGAATTTGACAAAATCATATGTTCTACCTTTGTCTTAGAATAGTATCTAGATAACAGACAGTACCTATTTAAAAGTCTAGTTTAAGTTGTGGTAGGAACCTTTAATATGTTAGATTTTCTCTCCTTGACACTGTTATTTAAATACTTGCCGCTGTTATATTACAAATTAAGCAAGCAGTATACAATTCTAGCCTAAGCTGGCAAAGCTAAATAATAAGTCAGCAAATCAGTCGCTTGTGTTATGGTTGTCAACGATAAAACAACATAGAAATATAGTAGGTACAGGTACACATAATTACAAACACAGAAGTAAACAACATAAACACACACGCACATACAAAAAATTACGTTCGTTACAAAAAGTTTATACCAGGTGGGAAACCAAACTTGAATCCCATGGAGATAAAAACCTCATTTAAGTTCAATATCATTAGTATATGTACAGTACCTACTCCCTAAACTACTCACTACCCTCCGGGCCGCAACATGTCAAGAGCCATTATGGCGGCAATAATATGTAAGGCTGTGGTGGCAAGTTGCTGCACAGGCCTCTGTTACCAGTGGTAGTTTGTTAGTGATGATCTACAATTTAATAAGTACTCGCCTCTTACAAGCTGCCTGGCAGAGAGGCAGGTGGGCTTTTCCAATTAGCGGACCCGGACCAAGGCGGGGCAAATTTACTGCGCTGAAAGTGACGAAACTTGGCTGGAGAGTACTCTTTGTTTTCAAGACGTCACTTATTTATCTCGTTTACTAAATGGGTTTCAGTTAAAATATCAACAGAGAAAAATGTTAGCACCACAGTGTGGTAGAATATATTAAGCTTAAATATCTTTGTAACAACTTCTTAACACATACATTCTGCTAATGTAGTCAATGGAAATAAAAGTCTGGATATGTTAAGACATAATGAATGGAATAGTTAGATGAAAAAGTTATCACAAATATAGACTAAAAATGGAAAGGAAAATAAAAGGAAGATAGTTTCTGTGGCGGATGTAGGTAATATGCGAGATTAAGGTGCAGTACAAATAAAGACAAAGCGCGTGTAAACTAAGCGAGGTATTTGCGCACCTTCGACTGATCCCTCACACCCTATACAAATAAGTCATTTCGAAACACTTAGCGAGACCACTTTACACACAAAAAACTAAAAAATTAGAGGCCCAGGGTCCTCGACGTGAAAAGTGACGCGTTTGAGGATGAGCCCGACCGCAAACAACGCTAGCGCCGCACCTGCGACTCACATATGCAAATTTGTCACAAACATGAACAAATGTTTAATAAAGTTTCAACCAGTGTCGACAACAGATAGTTATCGCCTCTGTGGTCTAGCAGACTGGCGTCGGACTTGGTTTCTCGAGGTCCCGGGTTAGATCTCCAAGTCCCAACTAAAAAACTAGAAAATGTGTATTTACGATTTTCTAATAAAAATAATACTGCCCGGGATTGGATAAGTGCCCGTTTGGCGATAGGCTTGCCACCTATCATTTTGTGGGACGTCGTAAGTTAGTGCATCTGCCTCACATTTCGGGGATATGGGCGTGAAAATACTTTTTTTTCCTAATCCATTTATGCCTAATTGTAAATTTATTTTATTTTAGTATCTATTTATGTGTTTCTGTGCATTAGTGACAATTGTTTTATTGTCTACAAATTCCGAATTACCTGTAGTCAACCATCTATAGTTTATGACGCTAGGATGTATATATAGCTTGGCCCTAGGATGTAAGCTTTCAATTCTTATTTTTTCTTAAGATTTCTTATTTTTTGTCTTTAGGAATTTACACGATCAAACTTAAAGCTTTAGTTATACAAATAATTATTTTATCACAACGTTCAATCAATCAATCATCTTGATTTGCTTTTAGCAGGGTATACATTTGATGTTTTTTTTTAATTATTTACAGTACACCTACCTACTATACCAATTAATTGGCATGCAAATTACATACTTTAACAATTTTATGTCATACAAATTATTAATCAAATGAAATTGGAACTATAAACAAAACAAATATTAATAAAAACTATTCGACATACAGTTAAAAATGTCACATGTCAATTTAGGTAATTCTTAAAATAAATTACGATGTTTTTATCATTAAGGTTATAAAGTACTTAACTTAATTAATAAATTTAATGTAAAAAAATATAAAAATAAAAATTAAATAATTATGCTTAACCGTTTAAGTTTAAGTTTAATTAATTATGCGTTGTACCTCTTAAAATAGCTGGAGTCGGTTATTGCCGTATTACTGCGCTTTTTTAGTAACCCGTGTTTTTATATTTCTCTTTGTACTTATAATAACAGGCCAGAGTTATGAGATTATAATTTTGTAAACAAAAGCCTAAGACGTGCAACTTCCCGCGCCGAAGAATCCCTGGAAAAATTTTTGTATTTAATTTATAAAAACTGAATACGAAACGTATACGCATGAACCACTGTTTAAAGTTTGAACTGATTTATTAAACTATTTTATTCAGAATTAGAATCAGAAAAAAATATTCACGAGGACCATGCAAGTGGTACATGTGCGCGTTGACATTTTTATAAACTACCACTCGAATACAAATCAATTAAATTATATAAAAAATATTAAACTTAAGTGGACAAACTCTGTAAATTTTACTGACCAAACATTACAAATAAACTAAAACATGGTGCTTGCGGTGTGCGCGGTGTTAACACGTTGTTTACTTTAAAAGGTAATTAGCACTCATCTAAAGAACAATATTTAAGTTTTCCTCCAACACTTTGTGTACCAATTAACATGAGGAAAACGGTGTTAGGTACCAGTTACATGTAAACACGCGATGTTTTATAAATAACCCGCAAATTATAATCCTTCCTAACTAATCACAATGTAACTTAAGTTTCATACAATATTTTAGGGGGACACAGATTCTTTTCTTTTAAATCGACTCCAAAAAGGAGGACGTTATTAATTCGACTACAGTTAGGGGCCATCGAGAGAAAAGGCGGTGACGTCGTAGTGTTTTTTTTTTCGTAATTATTGAATTTCGTGTTTACATTGAGTGAAATCAGTAAATCTTGACGACATTTTGTTCAGTGAAAGTGCACAAACGAAATAATCAAGAAGAAATTAGTGTATCGTGTATTTCCTCGTTGCCTTTATGGAATTGCTCGGCTAATAAACAAATTTAAATGATTATATAGGATACGGTGGTCTCTTACCTTCAGGTGAGCCATGTACTTTTTCGCCGATCTTTTACATAAAAATGTTTTTTTTTCAAAATGAATGGCATTTTACCAAAATAGTTCCATACGAAGCTTATGAAGATAATAAATAAATAAATAAATATCCCTGGACAACTTACACAAATTGAATCTAACCCCAAAGTAAGCAAATTATATGCTTGTGTTATGGGTGTAAGTCAACGATACTAATACATAGAAATACTTAAATAGATACTAGAATAAATTTAATAAACACCCAGACCCGGAAATACAGACATCTAAATGTTCATCACACAAATGCCTGTCCCCGTCGGGAATCGAACCCGAGCCTCGCGATTAGTCGGTGTAGTTAGGCGTGTACGCTAGCAACTCGACCAACTATATACTAGTTATTTGTGACTACTATTAATTTTAACCCAAAAACCAGTTGCCGGATCTAATATTATTTATTTACCACCACAATTAATTTAAACGCAACGAATTCCATTCTTTTCCATTCAGTCGCGATTTGATAATTCTTTTTAGAAAGTTAAATAAAGATTCTCAGATGGTCCCATACAATGTTTCATGAAATTCCACGAGCGATTTTTGAGTTATATTTAATTAACACTGCATGTTTTTTTAAATTTTGCATCTTTTAAGTTTTAAGTATAAATTCACAAACCACTAATCGAATTATAATATGGGACATGGAATCAACCTCGAAATCAACTATTTGAAAAAAGAACCACTAATTCCATTCGTTATTGGCGGAGAAATGGTGTAACAAACATACAGTCGAATAAACAACCTTCTTCATAGGACAAAATATAGGAGTCGGTTTTTTGCAGTTTCACTACGAAATAATTATTTTCCTTTACTATTTCTTGTTCTCTACTAATCTTATATTATCTCTTATCAATTTTCAGTCCATAATAATATTATGAATTCGAAAGTATGTTTGTTTGTTAATCTTTCCTTTAGGTCGCATCGGGGGCAGCTCCAAATTTTTTTTTTGTGTTGATATAACCAGTTTGCCTGTGACATACGCACTTTATATACCAGTATGTAAAGATGTTCCAGTTGAAGAGTATACTAACTTTAATCCACGGATGTAACCGCAGGAAATTTATAATATAATGATTTGTGAATTGAGAGCTGAGTAAGTCACTTCAAAGCAAGGTGTTTAGTCAGAGCGCTAGATTTCTTTTCTACTATAAAAATAGACATAGACTAAACACAAACAAATATTTAAAAAAGTGTAAGTGTGATAATAAAAAATGTTCTGTTCGTTCGGTCATGTGGCAGCAATGGCAGAAATTGATTGACCAAGCAAATGCCTATTTTGAAGATTTTAGGTGACGTTCTAGTATTACTTATGCCCGGTTCCTATATTCAAAAAACGAGTCGTTTTGATTACGGATGGTAGTATTTTGTACGCTTAGTGAGATTACTAACAACGGTTTCTCGTTTCCGACTATTGATTCTAAACATTTTTTGAAAATATTGGTAACGCTCCGTTACTTTTGAACAAACTACAAATGGTTTAGCTGACGGATTACGATTCGTTGATTATAGGAACCGGGCATTAAAGGTTTTATTAAAAGTATCTAAAACTAGCATGTTTGTATAAAAACACATGAATGTGGAGGAAACTAAGCTAAGTATACTGTAACATTTGGCGCTTGATACTGGCAGCCTACCCCGCAAAGGACTTGGTGTGATGTGTATGTATAAAATAATTTCTTTACTGCAAAGCTCTGTAAAACAATTATCAAAACTGAAGGGAAACCACACGTGGCCT
This sequence comes from Calephelis nemesis, assembly GCA_002245505.1. Lineage (NCBI taxonomy): Eukaryota > Metazoa > Arthropoda > Insecta > Lepidoptera > Riodinidae > Calephelis > Calephelis nemesis. Next base: position 98,488 of record NJDD01000212.1, read on the forward strand.
CGTGTGGGCGGCAGAAAGTGGTCATGACAGACCGCTATTCTCACAGTGGCTGACTAGTGTTAATTTATAAAATTATTACATAGCACATATGCAATTATTAAACATTAATAATAAATGTTCCCAGAAAAATTATACGAAGTGAATCTAACGCCAAAAACGAAATAGCTAAGCACGCAGGAGGGGTTCCGTACTATATTATTATATTATTATATATTATTTATTAAAAATTACGTTTGTTATATGGCTTTAATATTTACTTTATTGTTATTTAATTATTTATTTTGATAGGTAATATACAAATAAATATTCTGTGAATACAGTCAGGAGACATACAGAGAGACAGCGGAGACTAATAGTAATAAGGTCCGTTTTTACCCTTTGGGTACGGAACCATAAAACAGTTAAAATATAGACATCTACATGTTTAACATAGCAGTGTCTGGGTCTCCTTCGGGAATTGATCCCGAGCCCCGTAGTTGGAGGCATTACGCGTGTACAGTAACCGCTCGACCAACAATGCGGTCTATTAAATTTTTTTTTATGTTATAGGAAGACAAACAAGCAGACGGATTTCCTGATGGTAAGGAATTCACGCCGCCTAGAGACACCAAAGATGGTAATGGTGCGTTGCCAACCTGAGGTCAGGATGTTAGGCCTCGAGCAAAAGTAAGTTTACCGGCTACCTTACCCTCCGAACCGGAACACGTCATGACGTTATGGCGGCAGGAATAGGTAAGGCGGTGGTACCATTCCGGGCGAGTCGCTGCGAAACTCTACCACCTACATATACATACATACATACATGTCTACACATACATACATATCTACATATCGAAATAGTTTAATGATGAACTAAATCAACGGAAAATTTGTAATATAAAAGTCGAAATTTTAATTTTAAGATCACGATCTCTATCGCACTCATATATTGGCTTTCGATATACATACAACTTTCATTCAGCTTCAGTTTATTTAGTCGTTTAAACTGCAATTCTTTGTTAACTGCTTGATTTATAATTGTAATATAAATATCGCGTTATGTGTTTCGCTAACGACGTGGGTGTTTGTGTAGAGTAAATACCGTTCGCGAGGAGAGACCCTCTTCCGCTGTTACCGCTGTAAAAACCCGACCCCAATCTATTTGCACAACCAATTCTCGCATTGAGCCAGTTTGCTCTAGATGTTAACGATTTAGTTAAAAACTTATAACGTATACATTTATGAGGCGATTATAGATGCCAAAGTTTTCACATGCAGAAAATAAATTAATATGACAACATAAACAATGATTGCTCCGTAATACAATACGGAGGTACCCCAAAACAAGGGTTATTAATGTTTTTCATTTTGTATGTTCTCTTTTCAAGCAAAAATTACTGAACAGATTTATACCGAGTTTTGTGTATTAGTTGCTTTTAGCACGGGTCAAAACTAGAGTATTTTTTACTTCGGGAATTAAAAAAGTTACTTCAATCTGCGTATAGCTAGTTTGAGGAAAAACTGCTCCAATGTGTCGATAAAGCTTTCAGTTATTTATTTAAGTAATACGTAAATATTACCTTTCTAATCAATATACTAACTGATACTTTTTAAATATTTTAAAACATTTTTTATTACGTACTTTTAATTAAATCGAGTTATCAAAATATTTTTAAAAAAGGGTTACGTCTCTTTATTTATCTAGTTCTCTTGATCTATGATTTGACTTAAATACATTTTTTAAAGGTACATTTTAGCCAACAGCCAGAAATTTCTTCGTCGTAAGAAATACAAGACGCACTGGGTAGAACGCTATACAAATACTATAGATGTTAATGTAGTGTTACAAATAATATGAGGCTTAGAAGGTTGTTGAGACTCCGTAAATAATATGTTTGCCGATTATCAAGAAAGGAAATGGTCGTTAACAACGATCACTGACATTAAGATGATTTTGCTTTTAATATTTTAATTTAGATCAGTAGTGGGATCTTATTTATAATTAGTCGATCCGGCGAACTTTTTATATAGCTTGACATTAACAGTTACCTACTAACAGGTTTTATGGAAAACATTCAAGTTTTGTTTTCCCATTTTATTTGAAATTTTCACGGTGTTTCTTTTAATGAGAACCTTCTCCTGAAAATAACCAAAAAACAAGAAGTAGCAAAATTGGCCTATCCTTTCATACATGATCCGATGGAAACTTGAAACGCATTTTTATATAATATGTTATATACTAGCGGCCCGCCCCTGCTTCGCACGTGTTTAAAATATTCATACAAATATTCCTCTTCAATCACTTCAACTATTGAAAAAAAAAACGTATCAAAATCCGTTGCGTAGTTTTAAAGATTTAAGTATACAAAGGGACATAGCGACAGAGGAAGCGACTTTGTTTTATACTATGTACTGATTGAGAAAAATTTGTCTTTATTTTGAAATAGGTATGTCCTTTAAATATTTAAAACAATTCAGACATTATGAGGGCAAACCGATGGAAAGAGTTTTTTAAGTGAATACTGTATGTGGATATTGTGGCATGCTTGAAGTAGCGTTGCCTTGGCAGGAAGTATACGACGTCATTATTCACAGAAACACCATGAATAGGCCCCAGTAAAATGGGTCTGCGAGCGTATAACTCTCGTTTCGTTTTGCAATATGAGCTCCGTGCACATTACAAGCACCTGACTGAACTGGGTCAGAAGGCTTTGTCCGTACGTACTGTAACACACCATACCGGAAACGTACGCGCGCGCTCGCCGTTCGAACTTTGACATGCCACAGAAAATACGTTTATTTGTTCTTTGTCTGCATATTCACGTCATTATTTATGTTTATTTACAACGCCTGGCTACAAATTCGTTTAAAAATATAATTTTGCATTTGTAATTTTTCAATCGGAATAGTTTGTTAGTTATGGTAAGTGATGATCTTATTTTATATATTTATTAACCAACTACCTAGATAGGTAGCTTAATTTAAGGACGCGTTAATATGTTTTTGAAGTCAAAGTCTAATCTAATTCATAATATGATTTTACGTTTTAGAGTTATTATGGAGATGGACATGGAAATTTAGCTATTAAGTTATTTAGCTTTAAATTAGAATAAAGCTTAGACCAAGTGCAATTAGACAAAAGATTTAGGGAAATCAGCAGGGCGTCCTTATTTATATTCGAGGATTTAGGTACACGAGAAGTTTGGACGTCTGATGGAAATTTATTAGCGACGGTCATCCGCAATACCAAGATAATCCAAGATTCGTTGCCGAAATTTAAAGAATGCGTACGCTGAATCTAGAGTCAAGGGCGTCGCCAATGGGGGGCAAGAGGGGCAGATGCCTCTCCCTCTAGAGATTCTTCAATAGTTGATAGATATAAAACAAACAGTCTTATGTCTTTAACTTGAGTTGCTTGACCGATTATTCTTGTACTTTTACTACTATTTTACTCCTTTTTAAGCGGGAAATGAAAGGCAAGTCAAAAAGTCGAGGGTATGATGGTCCTGGCGTAATATACCGTTCATATTTTTCTCAATCTCCGTATTAACTTGCCCCCTCTAGGCCATGGTCTGGCGACGCTCCCGTCCAGAGTCTTTAATACCTTTAACCATGAGTAAATACGATTATGTCCATTGAAGAAATTAAATTCACACAGGACAACGAGTTGTGGTAGTTTGGGTTTTACATAATTATTCTCTTGAGTTCCCTGATAATTATTAGTGATGAGTGAATTTAAAAATATCAGCAATCAAATCCACGGGCGATACTTGGTCTAATATAAAAAAATGTCTAAGAACAATATAGTAGACTGTGTACGAAAGCTATAATTTTTAAAAGCCAAAAGGCTATTCGACTAACGCAACTCTCTGTGGCTATGACGTCACATCCGGTGTATCAAATGACCGTTCCAATGATCTGAATGATCAGATCTACAGTTCAGAGAACCTTAGACAGATTTATTTGTTAATAAACGTTTGCAGCCACGTTCGTGTCGTCTCCTGCCTCTGACTACCTACGCAGAAAACGTTACCATTACAGATTGAGCATGTCTATCTGTCCATCCGTTAAGTAGCAGACTATTTATTGCCAGAATCATACAACCTACTCACGAGGGATGTCTATAAATACACAGTGTCAGAAGATGATTAAAGGTTTTTGCTAACTATTTTTTCTCTTAGGCGATCATTTAACAACACTACAATGAAAAATGGAAATAGTACCCGACATTCCCGGTATGTAATGTTGCTAGACAGAGTGACTAACATACAGACACGTCAAACTTATAACACACCTCTTTTTTGTTTGGGTTTAAAATTAGGCTGTTCCACAGTGGTAAAATTTGTGTCCTTCCTCTAACTATTACCTTAAGAGAGTGAAAAAACATATGCTAAGTAATTAATATTAAAACGACTTAAATAACAAAATTAGTTTAAAATAAATTTATCATTTTTAAGTGTTACCGAAAAGGCAGAAATTAAAAAAATAATAATTTACAGACATATCTTTACGATAACTCCCCTGTGGGTTAGGCAGAGAGTATGGAGAGCCAATTGTCAAGGATCAAGATCCTTACAGGCTGCCTATCGTCCTACACATTCATTTATATATACTTAACATATTTTAAAAACCGCAAAACGTAACTTTTTAAAATTATAACTTCATGCAAATCTATAATATAAAAATGAATCGCTAAATGTGTCGGTAAGCGCATAACTTCCGAACGACGGGACTGATTTGGCTAATTCTTTTTTTATTGTGTTAATTATTATCAGGAGAAGGTTCTTATGAAGAGAAAAACCGGGAAAGTTGCAGGGAAATTGGGAAAAAGAATACTTTACTATTTCCCGTACTGAACGCGTGAAACGAAGTTCGCCGGGACAGCTAGTCTATAATATAAAAATGAATCGCTAAATGTGTTGGTAAGCGCATAACTTCCGAAAGACTCGATGGATTTGGCTAATTATTTTTTTATTGTTTTAGTTATTATCAGGTGAAGGTTCTTATGAAAAGAAAAACCGGGAAAGTTGCAGGGAAAAATAATACTTTATTATTTCCCAACCTGACAGGGTGGAACGAAGTTCGCCGGGACAGCTAGTACTATACTAAAACAAGGTGTTTTTGTGCTAAAATAATATGATAGTGGACATCACAACACCACTACATAGTGTAAAAAAGTCGCTTCCCCTAAACCTATGTCCCTTTATATGCTTAAATCTTTAAAATTACGGAACGGATTTTGATGCGGTTTTTATAGTAGATAAAGTGATTGAAAAGGAAGGTATGTATATTTCATAACCGTGCGAAGCCGGGGCGGGGCGCTACTATTTAATCCATACAATACCCTTGACTGTTTTTTTTTATTAAACCCTAAAACAAGCCACACTGTACACAGAAATAAATAGATAATCGAGAACCGGAAATACAGATCACGGATGTCGATGTTCACTATTAAAATGCCTGACCCCGTCAGGAATCGAGCCTCTCGGGCGGTTGGAGATAGCTTACTCCTCATAGAGTATATTATATAATATTATTCTTTGGTTTAATCTAACCTCGAAATACGGTGGAAGGCAAAGTTGGAAATCGTGTAGACTGTAGAGTTTAATTTAGAACTATAAAATGGATATTGTACCGTTGCTCGTAAACACCGTGAAATAGTAATTGCGCGGGCGCAGCCGAGCCAGATGTATGAATAGGTATGTATGTAATATGACTAGTAGGTACAAAGTGCACTTGTGTGTGTGTGTCGTGTTTGTGTATGTAGTTGCGCAGCCGATAACGCCGAGGACAACACTCCACCAAAAACATGCTCGTTTGGCATCTACTCAAGGGCATGTGTTTTTATTTGTCATTTCACTAAAATATTAAAAATGTAACGTAACGTAACGTAGGTATGTGTCCGTCGTTTGCTACAGCTGGCTTTTGGTTTGATAAGTAACAGTCATAAGCTGTAAATAGTTTAACTGCATTGTAATATTAGTCAAGTTAGTGAATAATTATTGGATTCTTGAACACTTTGATATTATAAGGTTTTTTAAGATTTTTTAGTGGAGTGAGGCCTTTAGTCTTATTAATAAATACAGGCTAAAATACACCGAGGTTTAAGAAGACATTATATCACTGTAATACGCAATATAATTTTAACTTAAACCTTTAAGTATTTAAGTCTATGCTTATTAACAAGGCTATTAGTGTTAAAAAACAAACTTGAAAATTTTGAATAAAACGTTGCAATGTAGGTAGTTAAAATAGAATAAAATAAGTTAAAAATCCCCGACTTACATAATTTATGTGATGAGAGATATTTAATGTAAAAGGTATCAACACGCTCGTATCCCTAAAGCGGTAGACAGGGTTATAATAACCAGGGGGGTTACCATAAGCTCTTAAAACAGTACTATTTCAACAATACTAATTGTCAGTCGAGAAAGACAACCTTATGACGTATACCATAAAGTTGCTTATAAAGGCAGACATTTAGCAAGAAGGAAATAAAACTGCTTTAAGCGTTCATGGTAGAGCCCCAGGGCACCAATATGCACAAACATATCGCCAATCGGTCACATACCTAGATATGCAATGCTGGAAAATGTTATTTTTTATAAAACTGAAGAAAACATACATATTTTGTCTTTGTTGCCCTCAAGAAGACAAGTCCGTCACAGGAGCGCTGGACCATGCTTGATTAGATATCCCATAGCACTTCCTTACGTATTTATTTGGTAGGTACTCGACGACATAGGTAGGTATGTAGCAATAACATAGGTAAATATATATATCGCCTCGTTGGTCGAGTGGCTAGCGTACATGCCTAACTACACCGAACAACCGCGAGGCCCGGGTACGATTTCCGACGGGGGCAGGCATTTGTGTAATGAACATTTAGATGTCTGCATTTCCGGGTCTGGGTGTTTATTAAATTTATTCTAGTACATATTTAAGTATTTCTATGTATTAGTATCGTTGACTAACACCCATAACACAAGCATACTTATCATTTGCTTACTGAATAACATTATTACACCTATTTATTTTGATATTTGAAATATTGATGGCAGCTCGAAAGATTTTCTGTGGTTTCGGTTTGGACACATCGTGTGTAAAACAGTTACATATTACAAGCCGTGTTTCACTTGCAACGTTAATACACCTATCGGGGTATACTTTTTACCGACCGAGTTAAAAAAAACGAGGAGCTTCTCAATTCGGCCGGTATATTTTTTATGTATGTACACCGATTTCTCCGAGGTTTCTGAACTGATTTACGTAATTCATTTTTATTTGATGCGAAATAGTTTCCAATTGGTCCCATAAAAATTTGATTCAGGTACACCAGGTTTATTTTATGAGCATTTTTTGTCTTTTTTTACCTAATAAAACCGACTTCAAAACTAAAAACTAAAAAATAATAAAGATTTTATGTTAACCTATCATTTATATATGCTATTTAGGTACTAATAGGTTTGAAGTCGGTGCCTATTATCCTATTATGTTTGCGCTCATTTAAATTAGACAGTGGGTTTTTCTTAAGTCTACTGATGAGAAAAGCCTTTGAAGTAGAAATATTGTTACAAACATTACTTTTTTATTAAAATTTATTTAATGACATTTACACAATTAATTTAAAAATCGGCGCTGTACCAAATATATGTAACTTTATACGAGTATTTTACGAAGATGCCAAGTTGCAGGAAGCAGCTAGATTTCAATATAAGTATGATTAGTTACAATGTGTTTAGAAAACGGTAAGTCGATGAGGCGACGGAAGCGGTCGGAGAAGATGGGCTGACACATTAAAACCCAATAAACCCGAATGCCAACTCACCACTGACTACATGCCTCACGCATTATTTCATCTAGTATTTTCTTTGATGTTGCTGACCAATATCGCCAGTATAAAATAATAAGAAAATTTCTTCATGCCCGTATTCTATAATAAGTACGCAGAGGTGCAACAAGGACACCTACGATAAGCCGGAAGTACTAAATGGCAACCGGGCACTTGTTCAATCCCGGGCACCGTTTTTAATTAGAAAATTGAAGATACACATACAATGCCAAACCAAAGCAAGTCGTTTATATATACCTACCTTTTAATTTACAAAAGAAGCGTATAGGTACGTGCGATATGTAGTGATCGGTTGCATTCAAGCAAGCCACTTCTTAACTCTCTTAAAAACATTACCTTTACCAAGTTTATATACTTTGGATGTACTTATGTGTATTTGTACAAAAAACATCATCATTTGATTAGTGAGAGAGAGTGTGAGAGTGAGTGTCAAATAGTGAGAAGCTCCATTGAGGCAAATGGAGCCAAAAACTCAATATTTTCAAAAATAAGGCATATTGCATGTCCATTCATATATAGATACAACCAAAATTTCTGATAATTTTAAATAACTGCCACCAAAAAGATTTGAAAAGAAAGTATATGGCTTGCTGTTACAGAAAACATATTATAGTGTTAAAGATTTTCTTGCAGACTTATTATAATTTCAGAAATCATGGCTGCCAGTTTGTTTCTTCATTTCTTTTTCTGACTAGCTATTTTTGGAAACGGGGGTAGTACAAGGCTGATAGGTTATATCCTGGTGGCCAGGGAGGCCAGGGAGTTTCTTTTGCCGTTTTTTCTTCTGACTGGCTACGTTTGGAAACGGCGGTAGTTTATGGAAGATAGGGTAAAAATTTGTTTACATTTTAAAATTATAATTTAAATTATAGGTACTTAATATAAAAGAAACTAGTTTTTTAAATATTAAAATATTTGCACACCACGATGTGGTAGAACATGTTGAAATGCTTAAATAATTTTGTAACAACTTATAACATATTCCGTAAATAAATATTTTTCATTTCATTTCAAAGTAAAATTCTACACGTTCCGTTATACTCTAATTTAGCCAATGGTACTCTGTACCCAGTTATTTCAAGTCAATGTGACTCCCAAGAAGATGTGACGTCTAACATATCGCCTCTGTGATCTAGCGGTTCAGTTGTTGTACTTGACTGCATTGAGGGTTCGAATCCCGGGTCGGGCTACAAAACGAAAAAATTGTGATCTAACACGTAAAACGCAAATTTAAATTATTGCTATTAAAAGGAGTAAAAATCCAAAAAAATAAATTGAATTTGCAAACGTATCTTCACGACAAGTTCCCTGTGGGTTAGGCAGAGAGCAACAGGGGTCAAGGGTCTCAATTACTACAGACCTGCCTCTACCACTTTCCTTATTCTTTTCATACAAACATATTCAGAGACTTGATATTAATTATTAACTTGACATTGGACAATATTTAAATACTTTTGTCAGTGCCGTCCGAAATCACACTAGTTACCTATCTGTTTTATCAACATTTTATATGCCATTATTTCAAAATGCACAAACCAAAGGAGCATGTCCTTTCTTATTTTACACCATCAATATCTTTCTATCCAACTGTCTGAGCGCGATAAACTTAAATTAGATAATTAGTAAAAATAACAAATATCTATATCAAAACAGTGAAATAATCGTAAACCGTCACAAAAACTCCTCTTAAATACAAGGATGGGCCTATATAACAAACAAAATTTAAATAAGTACTGCTAAACTGGGACAAATAAATCTTAAAAAGATAGAAAGTACTTCTATTTAATCTGAGAAAGATTTTTAGCACGAAAAAGTAAAATTTGGCGTGGCTTGCTTATACATGTCTTGGGAATATAAATACCCCAAAAATCAATATAAGTTTCAGGCGTAATGAAGCCGAAAGTAGTAGATAATCGAAGTATTTTCAAAATCGTTACAAAATTGATTCGGACAACTGTGTAAAGAAAGAAAAGAAAATATATAACAGGAAAAAGGAAATGAAGGCGTTTCTAGAAGAAATCAGTAGATAAAACAACAGAATGTGACAAAAACACTAACATTTGACATTGTGCAAGAGGCGATAAGGCGGCTGCAGCGTCGGACGGAGGACGTGCGCCCGCGCCGCTGTCGCAAGAGACGTGCGCGGAAACGTACCGCACGTGACCGGCAGGAATGTGCGCTGCTGCAACACACGTCCTCGACCACTACTACACACATTCTACAACTACTTGCAACACTTTACGAGAACACGAGCATTTCCCACTTCCCTCTTCGGATGAAGTTTCCTAATTCGATTTGAGTTTACTTTCAGAATGTTACGTTTTTACTGTAGTAGTATAAGAGCGTGTAAAAAATAACAAGCAGACAAATAGACGCATCTCTTAGTAATAAAACACTAGCCGACCTGGCGAACCTCTTATCGTCTGCACAGTTTGTATGGATTCAAGCATTGTGTTTTGGTTGTAATTTTTCAAGATTTTCTTTTCATAATGACCTTCTCCTGATAATAAGTAACACAACGAGAAAAGAATTAGCAAAATTTGTCCATCCTTTTAAGCGTGATGCGATGACTAAGCAAAATGGGGATTATTTTTTTATATACGTACATAGTCTAGCTGACCTGGCAAACGTCCCGTTATGACAATATATATTGGATTCGAATGTCAATTTATTGACAGCTGTTTTGTGAAATTGATATAAGTCACAAATTACAAAGTAATATGTACTACGTGAGATTTCCTTGAAATGTCTAATGTTCTGGTAACCCTCATTTCTTTTCTTTAATGAAAACTTTCTCCTCTAACAATTAACACAAAAAAATAGCGAAATTATTTTAACCATTCATGCGTGACGCGATAACCAAGAGACATAGACACCTTCTACGTTTATCTTTCTACACATATATAAAATGAATTCCCAATTTCGTGTGGTCAGCATCATGCCTAAATGTTGTAACAATTTTGCTAATTATTTTTTTTGTTACGTAATGTTAGCTGAAAGTTCATACAAAAAAAATCAACATGTATTCATAGATAAGACAGGACAATGTGCGGCGGCTCAGCTATATTTTATAAGTATACTAGCTGTCCCGGCGAACTTCGTTTCACCCGTTCAGTATGAGAAATAATAAAGTATTATTTTTCCCATTTTCCCTGCAACTTTCCTGGTTTTTTTCGTAAGAACCTTCTGCTGATAATAACTAACACAATAAAAAAAGAATTAGCCAAATCGGTCCAGCCGTTCGAAAGTTATGCGCTTACCAACACATTTAGCGATTCATTTTTATATTATAGATAAGATAGACATAAGCTGCTTTAAAATTTTAAATCACACTTAATACAATTTGAAAAATTACTTTACCAAAAAATTATGGCAGTAAGATCTATTAAACTAAAGGCTATCTTTATACGGTCTTATTTTACGTGTGACAATACTGCGAACAGGCCCACGGCTCTCCTGATGGTAGGAGATGCGTCGCTATCCTGTTGTTGGGGTATTAGGCTCTACCGGCTACTGTAATTACTTTCCAAATTGGAACATAGAGATCGCAGGAATAGTTAAAACGGTAGATGCTTATAGGAAATTGGTTGCACAGCGTTCTAGCATCCGTTATCTTTTAGTAGTAAGCCCGTTAAACTATTGTTGTCTCTTACAAGCTCCCAGGCAAGAAGGCAGCGGTCTATTCTATACAAGAGACCGGGATCAAATCGAATAATATTTAGTAGCCATTTTGGGTAGGTATTTGAACATTAAAACGAATGTTTAAAAAAGATAACTTTTAGCCACTTTCAAAAACTTGTAATTGGGTGGATCCAGTTTAATTAACGAAGTAAAATAAATTAACATTAATTAGCATGTGAGTCGAAAGGTTGGCAACATTTCATATGACGTGTAGGTACGTCGCCAATCTATACATGTTTTTGTAAAAAAGAACATGTTACATTGCCCATTAGCATTACTTAAACTTATTTTAAAAACAGTCTAATCTACCATATTTAATATTATTGTAATGTAAAAAACTTGTTTTGGTAATATAACTAGCTGAAATATGTGTGGCTGACGACTTTCACTGGAAAAAAAGTTAAAGTAAAATATTATAATTATTTCAAAACCACCTAAACTTCGGCTATAAGGAAAAACTAATAGAGAAACTTTTTCGTAGTCAGACCGGTACTTGTTAAGATATTTTCGGTTTAATAACCAGTAACTTAAATTATCACTTACTAAAACCAAGTATTTAATCAAATTAGCGTACCTACTGCGAACAAAACTGATTTTTTAAAAATTGCCTCACCAAAATTATTAAATACTACTTTGTTTTAAATTCCCCGTGTTGGTCAGGGCTCCTTTGCAGAATAGACCATCTACCTTCCTGCCAGACACCTCGTAAAAGGCGAGTATATGCTTACCGCCACTAACACCGTGACTTCTGACTAGGTGGTAGAGTTTCGCAGCGACTCACCCGGATTGGTACCACTGCCTTACCTATTCCTGCCGCCATAACGTTATGACCTGTTCCAGTTTGGAGGGTAAGGTAGCCGGTAAACTTACTTTTGCTCGAGGCCTAAGCCTAACATCCCGGCCTCATGTTGGCAACGCACCTTTGCCACATTTGGTGTCTCTAGGTGGCGCGAATTTCTTACCATCCGTCTGCTTGCCTTCCAATATCGTAAAAAAATGGTGTTAGTAAAAAAGTTTTTGTTCTTACTTCAATTAAAAAAACCTAATGTAGTTATAAGTAACACTCAGTTCACAAGTCACTATTCTTGCAACCAGCAAAAACAACATTTTAATAAGGGCAATACTGAAAAATATCAAAAACTTTTTTCAGTATCAGGCCGGGTACATTTAATGTCACTCAAAATTATAAATTCATGCTCGCACAACAAATGCTTTTAAATATCAAATACACACTTCATAGGTTTACATGAATTTGTTGTCTGTATTAAAATCAAAAGAACAATCAAGTATAAATGTAGATAAATTAAATTGTATTTTTTTCTCAAAAACGTACAGCATAAGTTACTTTTTTACATCAGCTACCTTCCCACAAAAGTCCCGTCAACATCGGTCTAGCCGTTTCAGGAATTAGCCGGAACAAACAAACAGACAGACAGGAAAAAAATCTAAAATAAAATAATTTTATTATAATATAAAACTAATATACACTCCTATGAATGTAGTAATAAAGCATTACCAAACAAACTAGTAGTAGCATTTTTATATGTATAAGGTATAGTGTATTTTTTTTATATATTGATTACCACCTCGTCAACCTTACTCGAAAAGCTCCAATGCCAGCATAGAGCTTGGGACAAATGAAAATCAGCGTTTCACAGTCAGCTCCGGCAACTGATGAAGCACTAGCTGAATTTGTTTCCTTTTGCCAAAAACGTGTTTTTCTATTAGAATTAAGTTTTTTTTTAATTATATAATAATAACCCTTAAGATAAATTCTTGTTTATAGATATTTGTATTTTTTAGCCTTTTGGCAATAAAGTTATTATTATTATTATTAAGAACAATAAATCTTATTACAAGCTGCATCCATGAACATGGTGGGGAGAATTTTTATATTCCGCTTAGAGCTGTATCATTTTCAGACTGTTTTTCAAGTATTCTACTTATGCCCAGTTCCTATAATCAACGAGACGTAATCTGTAGGCTTAATTATTCCTAGTTTGCTTCAAGGTAACTGAGCTTTACATATATCTTCAAAAAGTGTTCAGAGTCTGTCTATCTAAAACGAGCGACCCTTGTTAGCAATCTTATTAATCGTACAAAATACTTCCGTCCGTAATCAAACCACTCGTTTCTTGAATAAATGAACCGGGCTTAAATCACTGTCTTTAAATTAAATAACTGTTAAAAGACACTAGATGTTGAATGACAATGAAAACTGGACAGGTCTGCACGAATCATGTCACTTGCCAATTATATCTACTCTCTGCCACCCACCATGGGACTTGGCGTGAGGATTCTTTTATATGTATATGTACCTACCCATTTACAAAAAATATTAGACGAAGAAAAATTACGAAACTAATTAACAAAGTAAAGTAGTAGAGTAGTCGATTTTACCCTTTGCACTGGAACATAACATTGCCGTAATGGTGTCAGAAATGAGTAAACCATGAATCCCTACTAAAAGATTTTGCTGCATAGCACACTCTATCACAATTCACAGGTAATTGAGAAAAAAATATATATTCCGATTCTCGCATAGTTATTGCTATAATCTCACGCTATTATCTCCAGGTTCTGATTGAAAACTGGTAAAGCCATTAGGATCGGCTATTCAAAAACGAAACAAAACAATCCGTGTAGCAAAACTTTTTCTAGATCTTGAATATTAATATAATGGCTTCCGTTTCGGAAGGGGTTTTTGAGGAGGAAGTAGGTAGTGTGGTGACGTCACAGATAAGTGTCGCGAGAGTAGTGTCCTGGCCACTGACGGAGATGGCGGCCACGTGGTGTGCGATAACGCTGCGGTTGTGTAACGCGCGTTATCTCCGCTTGCATAACAATCGTATTAACGGTGCGGCACGCGGTCCGAGATACCGTCGACGTATAATCTATCTCATATAGTGCATGCCAAATATATTGATTGCATCTTGTTTACATGCTAATTTCGTCATGGGAACGTTCAAAATTTGACATGAGTAAAGTCAAACCTTGGGGAATACTTACCATACTTGGGGGGTCCATATTACTAATTTATGAGTAATTTGTTCTTGTAACAGAGTTGTGTTTATCTTGAAGATATTCCAGCAAATGCAGGTACTGATTTACCCTATTTGATTTAAGCTTCCGTATCTTCTAATAAAAATGTAGAAAAGTGAGTTCTTTTGGTTGAAGATTTAACACATAAGTGTAGATGCCTAAAAAGGGACAGCATAATACATATTAGGGTTTTCGTCTGTCTGTCTGTCTGTCCGTCAGTCTGTATCATGACCGCGTTTCACGCCGAATCTATTGAACCAATCGCAACGAAATTTGGTGATGAATAGATTATATTCCAAGGAATTATGTATTGAATACTTTCTATATCGTGCACTAAAAAAGTTCAGTTTCCTCGTTTCTTGATTTATAGTATGCGCTTTACAGATCGTATCGTATTTTTTTTTTCAGTCATAACTTTTAAAATTAAGAACATAACAATACTCATCATCCCTTTTTTTGTAAACCATATAAGTTTTGTAGTTTAGATATTATAATCATAACCTGGTATGAAGTGACCAAATGACTTGAAAATCGGAATGTGGCGAAACATTTGAATGTACAGGTCATGTACACGTCACACATATCTTTACGCGGAGTCCACCTGCAGGGTACGCAGGAAGTATGGAGTGCCAAGTGAACAAAATTCACAGGGTCAATTAGTTTAAAATAATAATTTACTAATTTAACTTGAAAAAATTCATACATAGACTAAACTCCAAAGTTTATTTTTACGTGGTAGTCTTCATTACACATCAATATACTCAATAATCAACTTAGTCATGCTAAACCTTGGAGGACTTTAGTCTATGTTTAGTAATAAGACGTTCAAAAACATCTTTCATCAAAATTGGTCTGGTGCGAGCAGTCATAAATGGCTCGCTCTTTGATCGGGATGTTAACGTATACGTCTAGCACCACCTACCCACTACGACGCTCGGGTTTGACTCCTTACATCCAGATGTCTGCATTTCTTAGTCTGGGTGTGTTTGTTAAATTTGTTCTGGTTTCAATTTTTGTATTTCTATGTACTAACATCGTTTACTATAACCTAGCATATAATTTAATTACTTGAAGTTCAGATTTAGTCTGTGTAATTTGTTCTTGATGTTTTTATTTTTAAATTAATATCTCTGATAAAAACCACAGGCGTAATCAAATCGATTTCACTCTTTTTCATTCACAATAATTTAAAAGAAACATATATGCGATTTACATTAATGCTAGAACATTTTGTTCTTTTTGCAGTTTTGTCGTCCTGTACCTACTTCAACAACAAAATTTATGGTTATGGTCCAACGAACAATACAGAAGGACTTTACTGATTGATACAAATAAAGAAAGTAATGTCACCAATAAAGATAGTGACGTGCAAAACGTTCTGAGGCTATACTCAGATTTATTTAAATCAGAAATCGTATTTTATTATTAACTTCTAATAAGTATTTATAGCTTATCGTTCCGTCATATTACTAACTTTACACTGGTGATATTACATTACATTATTTAAGAAGAATGACAGCATTAGATTAAGGTATTAAAAGGCTGAAGATATGTTTTAAAATAAATTATTAAGAAACATGTTTGTACGAATATAACAATTATTGTTTTCTCAGTAAACGGCTTATGAGCGTGCGAGGACAAAGGTCTGTCAAGTGTCAACACCGAACTGCGACACAAAACGCAGCCGAATGAGTGAGAGCGTAGTCAGAAGGTGTGCGCAGTACCTAAACACTGCGACAACTTCAACCAAATAAGTTGGCCAACTATCAGCAAACAAATACATGTGGATACGTCATCTAATTACCGGCATATAAACATTTCCTAGAAACTGCTACTGAAATTAAGTAACCCAACTTTAAAAGATATAAAAATATGATATTTTTCTTTTAAACCGAATTAAGAAAAGCATGAATGCTCAGTTCCCATTTTATATGTAAAACCATATTGTTCATCAAACTTTTCTGCTGGAAATTGCGTTCATAATAGAAAAATAGATAAAAATAGATAGATGAATCACTAAAACAATAGTATTATAATTTTATTTAATACCTACTAGCTGTTACCTGCGGCTTTGCTCAAGTGGCAGTTAGTATATTACCGTTTATAGCCCATTCCTAAGGACTTTTGTACAAATTTTCAACTCCTGTTTCACACTCTTAGGCGTAGAAGTTCTAGAAACTCTTAAATACTCATCTATACATATAATAAATCTATAGAAGGGTCAATTCTGTACATTGAAAACATTGAAAAAATAAATAGCAGGGGGTGTTACTGGATCGATACCAAACCTAAATTTGTGATTAAAAAAATTTTGTCTGTATGTATGTTCAAGCATCACGTGAAAACTAACGGTTCGATTTCGATGAAACTTTGTACAATTATACCTTATTATCCTGGGCATAAAATGGGATACTTTTTATCCTCGAAAAATACTTAGAAAAAAAATAACTTTTTAGTTTTAGATCGACATCAGCGCGGACGGAGTCGCGGGCGGAAGCTAGTTTTAAATAAGTAACCCAATAACAAGTTTCATATTTCTAACTTAAAAAATACGGTAGGTATTACGTACAAATTTTCGACCCCTATTAACCCCCTTAGTAGAAGAATTTCCAAAATTCCGTCCCTTCGCACCAAATGTTATGGCTCTAACTCTAAAAGTTTTCGCTCAGCAATGATGATTCAGTCAGTCAGGACATGTTATTTTGTAAGTATAGATAATAAAATTTGTTGTTTAACAACTTGCACACGAGTAACTTCTACAAATTGTGAGAGTGTGTTTTCAATTAATTTAAAAAATATTTATTTAATTTAAATGTTTGTCTTTTTATGTATGTATGCTTCATATCACTGAATTATCTACCTAATATGTATCTGAAAATACTGAATAAATATCCAGTTTAATATTTTAGCGACAGTTTTATCTGTGTATATAAGTATATGGAGAGACGTATCTGTGTATATAAGTATATGGAGAGACGTATTTAATTGAGGAGAAAGCAACAAAAGATATTGTGTCGCTAGTAAGAAGATCATCAGCAATGGCCAGATTTCACGACATCCTCTGTCCCTATGTGTACCACCCATATATCCATACAAAGGGTGCAAGCTTAAATCTTTAAAACTAGATACGCAACGGATTTTGATGCGGTTTTTTTAATAGATAAAGTGATTGAAAAGAAAGGTTTATATGTGTATTTTTTATAGTGTACCCGTGCGAAGTCGCTAGTTAATCATATTTTTTTTATTTAGTTGGATCATTAAATAATCTGTGATATCCGTAACTACCACAAGGTAGGTACCACGGATACGGGTTTAATGGTTAATCAACAGCTCACACTAAACTTTTTCCACTGGTCTACTTCAGTCAATCTGATATAAGACAGACTGAGAAAATCATAGTCATATAAACAAGTAACCGTCCAAATGTTATAATAGCCTCTCTTCGTTAACCACCTCCTTAAAGTAAACAGATTACTTTACTTTTTTAATTATTTGGTTATAACCTGTTTTAAATTTATTCAATTGTATTAACGCTCAAATTACTTATATCGAAAATGTTACACTATTAAAGTTAAAAATAAATTTACCGAACCTACTACATGCAGTGGAGTAAAAATAAAATGTTAAAAGTCAGAATGTTAATAAAACAGTTCACATTTAGATTTGTGTTCACTTTAACGTTGGTAATAAACAAAAAGGGACCACGTAAAATAATTAGAAGTAAAATGGTTGGTGACATGGATGGGTAATGCTGGAGCGGCAATTTAGATAAGGAGAGAGTGCGCGCGGCTGGCTAATGGCTGCACTCGTTACCGGCGCGGCCTCCTGCCTGCTGTCTAGTCACCTACCTAGTACCTACCCAGGCCGCGCACGGACCTCCTGATTTTTAGCTCTATTACGACCTGCGGGGCTATTCTATATCTCTTTAGTGATGATCACTGGGTAAAGTGTACAAATAGCTGTCAAATGAACGGTTTTTGTATTTGGTTCCTCTATTGTATTTCTGTTGGTTACAGGAGATATCAAATATAATACACGTTTTACAGCTATTGTATTTGACCGCGATGGACTTCTAGCTATCTAAACTTGATGTCCATTTGCACTTAACAACTTAAAACTCTTATCAATTCGATAATCTTGCATAATGTTAACTTTAACCTGGCTTCTATTTTCACTGAATTCTATGGTGTTAATTTGTTTAAGATTTCAAAAATTCACTTAATTGATACTTAAACAGTATTATTTGATCACATGTATCGATAAACAAAGCAAATGAAAAGGATTAGGTTTTTTATAATGAACCTAGACATTTGCGTTTCTGTGGGGGTTGTCTCCCACAAATACTGACGTCCGACAAATATTTATTAGGTACACTACTATACCTAATACCATATATTGAAATATAACTAAAACAAAAGCGTACTAAATAACTTCTTTTGGGGTTAGCCAATCTGTACAATTTGTCAACCGATTTATTATTATCGTTATCTAAACATTGTTTAGTGCAAAAATTAAAAGGCCAGAAATTTGCCTGTGCCAATTGTAATAAATGCAGACCTTCAAATATTGTTCGATATAGAGTACCGAGTATTGTTTATGTAGTTACGTCTACATATACATATTTATTACATTCCATTTGGGTCCTGGTTTCATAAACAAATAAATACATTCCCACCTACGACTGGTGTCAGTTTAGCAAAGAAGCACTAGCACTGCTACATTTTTAATTATTCTGCTTGGTTTATGTCTCAATCAATACATATATTTCGGGCTGTAAATGTTACCAGACATGCCTATAAGCCTATACCTACCACACGTGGTGTGCGTGTCGTTTCCTAAGTAATAGATTGCTAGGCAGCAGATCCTACCTAGATAGGTTTGCATAATCCTACCCCCGTAGTTTCACATCTTACATGGTAACATTCCGCGATATAGTTTGGGGGAGCTGGGCTGCTTGCATACGTGGCCGAAGACCCCGCTATACGATAGCGACGCACCAGTAAGATCTATAGTATGGTATATATGGAAGAGACACCTACTTATTCGCTATATTAAAACATAAATAATAAATACAATAATACGATTATCCTATCACGCGACAATTTTCCAGTAGACAACCATTGACAGCCAGAAACATAAATGCTTCAACATCGCGGTGGTCAGTAATGCAAGTTAAATTTTGCCATGAAAAGTTGCTATGATGATGGTATGTATGAGACACCAAACAAGCAAATCTCCTTCTCTCCATAAAATTAAAAAAAATATTTGTTTTGGATGTAATTTTCCAGTTTAACATTTTGCTTGGTTTTGTTGACACTGCCAGTGAAGACAGGTAATCCAAAAAAAATATAATTAAAAAAGAGATTCTTAGTATTTCGATTTTTCACGAAAAAAGTTTCGCGTAAGAGATTAATATTAAAGTTAGGGCTGTCACAAGAGGTTAACTCTCAAGTTAACCGCGGGAGCTTGGATGTGTTATGTAGCAGGAAACCGCAGCAATTTACTTCATCAATAAAGTCGTATTTCTTTCATGTAAAGCGTTAGTATGTGAAATAAAGAAGGTGGTACTCACGCGTCGAGATGGTCTAGTGTGTAGCCGGCGGGCGAGTACTCGTAGTGCAGCGGGCGGTAGTCGCGGCGGTCGGGCGGCGGGTCGGGGCTGCGCCGCAGGAATTCAGGCGACGGCTTGAAGAGCGCCTCCTCGAGGTGCGAGTAGGCCTGCATGTCTCGCGGTTGCGGGCCGCCGAGTGCGGGCCGCAGCTCCTGGTAGCGCGCCGGCGAGCCGGGGGCGGCGCCCGGGCTCTCCGCGCCCTCTGCACACAACACGCACGCTCAGCCAATCGTCGGCGGCGCGCCCCGCTCGCCCCGCGCCGCCACTGTCATGTCTGTTACCGTCCGACACGACCACCACTACATCACTCGTTACATTTCATTCGCTCTCTCATACTAGCTCGGTAACATAACAGACGTTGCATATGTATATATACACTTGGATACAGTACAAAAAATGCTATAGGTTGATTTTCCATGTTGTCACTTTTATCAGAATCCTTAATTATTTCTAATGTATCGGTTGCACCTTGTTTTAACTTCGATAATGTTTCGATCTAACCGATTAGGTTTAGCCTAAGATAAGAATTGAACACACTAAGGAGCCAAACTAGATATTTCTAATAGGTACATGATTAATTCCTTGTTGAAATATCTATCCCGAAAAATTGATGATTATTACCGACGTTGCGTAAATATAAAAACTGAAAGAAAGTGTGATTACAGAAAACAGTACTTGAGTAGTGTGACCATTCGATATGAGATTGGGTTATTGTTTGTTAAGAAAATCCTGTCCTACAAATAGGTAAATATAGATTAAAATACTCTAAATTTCAACCTAGTGTTATAGTAGTACTTATAATAAAGAATCTTCACGACTATAATATTATAGTAATATCAACTATACTCTTATTTTAGTATTTTAGACTACACTCGACGCTTCAATTTGTAGATAATATGTGTACCTAGATCTAATGTAAACATTAAAACGTATTTCTTTAAGTACCTTGTCTTCAAGACCTGTCCTTAAACTTAAATATATCGTAAGACATAGGCTACTGACTCTCTAATGCTTAACTTCTTATTAATAAACATGGAAACACAAAAACAGAAATTAGATAAAAATAGAAATAAAAAGAGAGGTTAGGTAGAAAGGTATTCTAGTTGTTAAGCTTGGAATACCTACTTTAGTCTATGTTTATTAATAAGACGGCAAAAGTTTTTCAAAAGTACCTACCAATGTCAATAATAATAACGTATAGGTACCCAGTTTTGTTGTAAAAGTGTTTTGAAAAATTAGTCCATGTGTGCAATACTTTATATTTAAGTAAGTATTGCATGGGCGTTATTAATTGAAGTATGTCTAGTATGAGCACATTTTTTAATGTAAACAAAAATACTTTTCTGCTACCTGGCTTGGCAGCAATTTTCGTTTACAAAGTCCTAATATCTAATCTAGCTAGCACAAAGTTTATAAGGAAACAATTAAAACATCATCAACACTTTCTTTGAACCATATGTATGTTTTTTTATTTAAATTATTTAAATATTACAGTTATTTAAAGCTTCTAATGACAAATAGGCAGATATTATTATTGTTAATATATCACAAGTTTAAAATATAAGCAAGCACATTGAATTAGAAGGTACTTAATACATATTTGAGTTTTTATATAAAGTACAAAAAACACCAACTAAACTCAATACACAAGCACTATTACCATATTCCCCAAATTGTGTTACTTTTGTGAGATAGCCTTGCATTGTACCTACACATTTGTCTTCCACTGTCTCATCACAGATTCTAATTTTTTGGGTTGGCTGGAAGAAATCTGAAGTCCTAAAGATAAGCACACCTTTTGTGCATTTTCGTTTATCACTGTCCATGTTTTATGTCAAAAATTGTGTACAATAAATAGTTAAATAAATTAATTAATATATCTTGTTTATATGCCTAGTGTTTAGAATAAAAATTTTATGATATTCATATAATCAAAAAACCAGTAGCTGTTCATTCATACATAGTACGTGGCATTCTGATAGCTTGTGACAACACGAAAGGTCAATTCTTATATTACAAATTATTTAAACTCTAAATAAGTGCAAACTTCCCAGATACCATAAACATATGGTGTTCCTACAGTTTACGTTACGTGCTGAAACACCTCAAGTCGCGTCGCTGTCTATTTCATCTTATTGTGACCATCATCATTAGTATCCAGTTAAACCTATTCATCGTGTTGAAAACTAAGCTCATATGTAGATACCTCATGGGTAGGTATTTTGAGTAACGACTATAACATCCTTGAAATACCTTTGACGTAGTTATTGTTGACTTCCGCAATCAGAGCATCCAGCTCGAAGGATTCCCGGTTATAGGTAGGCCACGCTTCATGTAACATGTTCACAATCACTGTAACCGCGATAAAAAGATGCGAGCGTGCGTGCTCAGCGGCGGCAGCGTGCAGACTGGCGGTTGGGCGGCGCACGCGCACGTTGCCTCGGCAGGCGGGAGAACTCCGCCCGGGATATATCGGGACTTGCGGGACATAGGGGTAGGGCAGCTACAATCCTATCGTAACCCATCGTACATGAAACCATTATGTAAAGCACTCCATCACTTTAGTTTATCTTTTTATTTTTTACATGTTTTGGAGACTTTTTCAGGGATTAAGTACTGTTTTAAAATTATTATAGAAACATTTATAGAGGTAACCTGTGATATTTTCCTTCGTCGTGGTCATTTGTATAGGATTAAAAAAACATTGAAAAAGGAGACTTGCCGCTCACCACACCTAAGCGTTTCAGGATTACATAATAAATAAATAACGGTAAGTTAACATTAGTAATTTAATAAAAAAGTAGGTAAGTTTTGACTTGGTGCTAAGACTATACCAATCTAATACTTTGATATAATGCCATTATCCTTTAGAACAAGAACTCCTTATTCCAAAAACGATACCCCGCTGTAAGACTATCATTTCTTAAGTGTACCTAATCATTATAATTTGTAGGTACAGCCTATAATGCGCTTAAGTAGAAAAGGTTGGCAGATGTTTAAAGTCAGAAAACGTCAGGGATGTACAGATGCAATATACCTACTTACTACCTACTGACCGCCTCGTTGGTCGAGTGGCTAGCCTAGTCGCCTAACTACATCGACCAACCGCGAGGCTCGGGTTCGATTCCCGACGGGGACACGCATTTGTGTGATGAACATTTAGATGTCTGCATTTCCGGGTCTGGGTGTTTATTAAATTTATTCTGGTATCTATTTAAGTATTTCTATGTATTAGTATCGTTGACTAACACCCATAACACAAGCATATAATTTGCTTACTTTAGGGTTAGATTCAATTTGTGTGACTTGACAAAAAAAAACCTACCTACTAGAATATATCTACTTAGGTACCCGCTGAGACCAAGTTTGACATTCCACGATCAGATCATTTAGATATTAGACGGTGGTGTCAAGAGTCTCCGAAACCGGCGTGTTTGTATGAAAAGGGTAATGAATGTAAAGGAAGCCAGAGATGTTTGTCAGGATCGTGAGGTCTGGCACTCGATATTCTCTGCCTACTCTGTAAGGGATTTGGCGTGAAGATATGTATGAACCTATGTATGTACTAGAATTTAATATCATGAATACTACTTACAGTCCTGAAAACAGGACATTTACTCACGAACTTCAAAACTTCTTTAAATAATACTCGTAGTAGGTATTATAGCTACGTTAAATTATCAACCAAAGCATTTATAACCATTCAAACCTAAATTAAAATATTTTTACACCGGAAACACACAGTAGGTAGGTAAATGCTAACCACAATATGTAATATATTTACGAGTATATAGCAATGTTGTTGTAGGTATGGTTACATGTTTTTATTAATTATATTGTTTTTTATACTTAGATATGAAACTATTTATGACAGTAAGCAGACGGACGCTGCCAACAGGAAGAGACAATCTATAAAATTATGGTAATAACAAATTTTTTTTTATGACATTGGAAGGCAAACAAGCAGACGGATTTCCTGATGGTAAGAAATTCCCGCCGCCTAGATACACCAAAGGAGGTAATGGTGCGTTGCTAACCTGAGGTCGGGATGTTAGGCCTCGAGCAAAAGTAAGTTTACCGGCTACCTTACCCTCCGGACCGGAACACGTCATGACGTTATGGCGGCAGGAATAGGTAAGGCGGTGGTACCAATCCGGGTGAGTCGCTGCGAAACTCTACCACCTAGTCAGATATCACGGTGTTAGTGACGGCAAGCCTATGCTCGCCTTTTAAGAGCTGCCTGGCACAGGAAGGCAGATGGTCTATTCTACAAAGGAGCCCGGACCAACACGGGGAAATAATAATAATAACAATAAATGTAAACACTGGACAAGTCACACAAATTGAATCTAACCCTAAAGTAAGCAAAATATATGCTTGTGTTAAGGGTGTTAGTCAACGATACTAATACATAGATAACCTAGATACCAAAATGAATTTAATAAGCAGCCAGACCTGGAAATGCAGACACCTAATTGTTCATCACACAAATGCCTGCCCCATCTGGAATCGAACCCGAGCCTCGCGGTTGGTCGATGTAGTTAGGCGAGTACGCTAGCCGCTCAACCAACGAGGTAATAACTAGCTGTATGTTTGTCCTCGTATAGAACTCCAATTTTATTATAAACTTTTTCTTATTATTATTGCAAACAAGCATTGGGCAGTCCTGTTGGCGAACCATAATCGTCGCCTATAGACACGATGGTTGTGGTCACGATCTTTACCCACCCCAAGCAGGGATCATGACTAGAATAAGTAAGGCGAGAGTTAGTACCAATCCTGCGACTACACTTCTAGACCTGAATACAAGAATATCGACCACCAACTTATGGCTTGTTATGTCTCTTTACCGCAAAGATCCTAATTTCTGCCCACTGACAATGCTACCTTTCCCGGGACCACCAAGGATACATCCTGAAGAGACACTAATTAGCAAGCACCATGATACTAAACCTAACTAACCTGGTCTGATAAACAACGGCTCGTCATCGCGACCTGGATAGCATACGTCTCTCTCCGGGACAATACGACCTGGAGATACAGCAACCAGGAGACGTATGAAGCCAGCCAGTGGCGTATGTGCACTAATCATACGTATTCGCTGAGCTGATAGTACTTATCGGCAGCACGTGCGCGCCACCTTATCGGCTTCCCCGACCTACGCCACGACATCTCACGCCTAGATTACCTATCTCCTAATAGCCCTTGTCACTGAATTGCCTTCGTCGAACCGAACTCATTATCATCTTATTGATACCACCAAAGCGCTGCCAAGCCTTTTCTAGTTTTCAAGGATTGGATTTATTTACCTATGCATACAACATTTTTTCTAATGACACTTGACCGATTTTGATAAAGAGGTGTGTTATGTCATCCTGATAGGATTATAGTCCGGTGTTAGACTTGACTTTATAAGAAAAGCAAAAAAAAAAAAGAAAAAGCATTTTTTATTTAATTTATGCGTTCTAACAAAAACAACATTGCTCAAGATTGGATATGTACCTTGTTGGCGATAGGATCGCCACCCTTCCGCCATCTATATACCATAGATGTTACAGGTGCGTCGCTGTCCTTTGGCCAGGAAATAAGGCCTATTGTGCAAGTCCACCGGCTACCCTAACGTCCGAACCGATATATGATAGTCATTACGGAGGCTTCGACCTTAGGCAAGGCAAAGATAGGCAAGGCGGTGGATCCATGCCCGGGCGAGGCTCGGCCACCAGTGGTCTTATAGTAATGACTTATGTTTTAAATTGTGCTCGCCTATTTGAGAGGGACAGGTAGATGGTCTATTCTACACGGGAGACAAGGACCAGAAAATAATATTTGTTTATGTGAGATTAGAATGTGACAAACATCCGGCTAGTAATTTATAACAATAATTTCTTTAAAAAAATCTTGAGATTTTCACTTTTTTTAAGTTAAAAACGCTAACTTTGAAAAAAAGTTGACTTTGGGAAGAAATAGTTTTAGGAAACTCACTGTCGTTTTTGAATAAGTTCCTATATTATGTAAATTGTTACCCTTTATATATGAACATTTAGATGTCTGAATTTTTGGGTCTGGGTGTTTATTAAATATATTCTGGAATCTATTTAAGTATTTCTATGTATTAGAATCGTTGACTAACACCCATAACACAAACATATTATTTGCGTACTTTGGGTTTAGATTCAATTTGTGTGACTTGCCCAGGAATATTTATATTTATTATATATAAATAGCTACTTAGATTTGGTATAAAGTTATTCTCAATTTTTTGTTTTAAAGCCGTAACACGTTTACCTAGCAAGTTTCATTTATGTCGTCCTATCAGTTTGGTAATATACGAATAGTTAGATTGACGGACATGTTGAATTTATAAAAATTCAATTTTTGGTAATTCGGCAACGGAAACTTAAAAATGTATTTGTGCCACATTATTATTATTTTTGAGGGCCATTAAACTGCAAATTAACGACTCTAATTATTTCGTTACCATGTTGTGATTAAATAACTTTTCTTCCGAAAGATAGCTATTGATTCCGAGATGGTCCCACGTCGATTTTATTAAGATTTCGCTAGTAACTTTTAAGTTGTACCCAACAATTCATTCATTTTTGTCTCTATTATCAACATTAATGATGATATTGTCAACATACATACACCTTAATCGTTAAGTATAACTCATAAACCACTGGTCGTATCATGACAAAACATATATGGGATCACCTTAGAATTATGACCTACCTTTCCAAAAGATCATCATCAAAATCTGTTTAATCATCAGTCAAATTGTGAACCTCATCTTTTTGAAGGTGGTTGAAAATAAAGGTAAATTGAAAACGTCTGCCAAAAATCTTGAAACACCGTTATAATCCCCTATCATAAATTAAATCAAGTATATGGCAATAAATCCTTTGTTTTGATAGTTTTAACACCAATATCTGTCATCACATACACGCTGTGATTGGTTTCCGTGAAGCCGGGGCCGCCGGCTCGCGGACTATAAAGTATAAACCAATGCTTCTTGTCACATTTCTGGAGATCTGTAGGGTTAGCACTAACTGTTCCCTTCTCAATTGTAACGGGACATCAAAAAAATTCACTTGAGGACTAGACCGAACTAGGGTAAGTGGTTACTCTAAAAAACAGGTGGTTTGTTTAAATTTTAAGGAAAAGGAGTGGCTTTTACGTAAATGTTAAAGATTTGTGTAATTAATTAAAAATGCATTTAGGATACGAACTCTTTCATTAGTGAAAATAATTGTTTTGGTATTATAAAAATCAGTTTCATTAAAAAATAACTACATATTGGCTACTTTTTACAAATTACAATATTCAATTATGAAACGAAATTTAGGCTACTTTCTTCAAGTTAAATTACTTTTGTAGCAACCCTGCACGGAGCGCGCCCTTCTGTCTCCTAGAACCTATAAATTTTATCACATTAACAGTAAGGACGCAGTAAATTAGTTAATCTCCAATTTTTTGCAAGTTCCGAGAACCGCGTCCAGAAAAACGGTTGTTTTGACAGAGAGGCGTCCCGCGGCGCCGTCAGCGGATCTAACGAGCCACATTGTTCTGGTCACACCACGACCACAAACAGATTACTAAAACAACAAACTGCCATGGAAGAGACATCCTGCACATGCGACATGCGCCGCACTAAACAAAAGTGCACTCTGTTGGCGTGTAATGTGGCTAGATAAGGGCTCGCGCAGTCCGCAGGCGGCAGGCAGCAGGCGGCAGGATGCGTCACCGCTCTGCCTCCGATAAGATAAACTCTGCGTAACGTAAAGTTCAGTACTTCATTCATTCTTCTAATCGGCGTGCGATATTCCACCGCGCGAATACACACTCCTGCGATAACTTGCTCTAATCATATCTGCTCTCAAATGACGCTCGCTAGACTTGCCGTAGACTTCTTTAATTGGTTATCTAAATCTTTTACAAAGAGTCGGTATTTTTTACTTACAGATATGTCTAGTTCGAGTAACTCACAGGACGTTCTTGCGGCAATGAAGCAATGTTCCCCGTGTCGGTCCAGGCTCATTTGCAGTATAGAATAATGCCTCATTTGCGTAATAAACCATCTACCTTTATGCCAAGTAGCTCGTAAAAGGCAAGCATACGCTTATCATCACTACCACCCTGACATCTGACCAGGTGGTAGAGTTTCGCAGCGGCTCGCCCGAAATGGTACCACCAACTACTATTAAGTACTATTCCTGCCACCATGACGTCAGCACTTGCAGTTGACATGTTCCGGTTCGAAGGATAAGGTAGCCGATATATTTACTTTTGTTCAAGGCCGATCATCAAGGCCTCCTGATGCCTGAGGCCTGATTTTTTTACCTTCAAGAAATCCGTATGCTTCTTTGTCTTTCAAAATCATAAAATAAAATAAAAAAAATCTATAAATTCGTGTGTTTGTGTGCCTTAGAATGCCTTGTGTGATAGTTTCCATACCATATCATAGGATATTTATTACACGAGGAGGTACCCCTTTATTTTTGGAACTACGTTTTACTTAAGTCATGCACGTCGAACAGAAATAGCATCAAAACGAATCCGCGCAAAAAGCTAGAGGCATCATAAGTACAGCATTTTAAAAAACTTGTTCAAGTATTAAAAAAACGAAAAGAAGACGTGTAAGGGATTAGTCCCTTTTGCTTCCCCAGCAACGATTTGCACAGTCTTGTAAATTGCTGATGACGTCAAAACTGGATCCATCACATTTTGGAAATATTTAACATTACCTGTCCAAACAAAAACAAAACCTCATTGTTGTTTTAAACAATATCTGCGCACTAATCTTTGTGAATAGTAAAAAGTAGACCATTGAGTCACAGCAAGCCTCGGCCATTGTCGAGCTCTTTGTGTTCCTGAGATTAGTCGCTAATGACTTACAAGAAAAGTAAAAAAAAGACAAGAAATTGGTCTGTCTCCGTGTTTTTTTTAATCCCTTACTTCAAAACTAGTCCTAATTAAGAAAATATAAATTTGCTAATGACTCTACACTCCATTATCCATCAAATAATCCACATCAATATAAATGCGAAAATGTGTTTATTAGCTTGCTCTTTTTTCACTTTGTAATTGAGAAAAGTAATGGTTTTGTTTTTCTGTGTGGAGATAACCAAAAGGCTTATAAGTGACATCAGATTTTTTATCCCCGGAATGTGTAAACGGGTTTATTTCTTCCCGCTATTTGTTTTCCTCTTGTAGAGGTTTCTCACTAACTCAAGTTTCTAGCTTTAAAAGTAACAGGAGTGGTATGTCTCTCTCATAGAGGCCTATACAAATACCGCAGATATGATGTAATTAGAAACAAAATACTGAGTACGTATTACATACATACATACCGTTTTTTAGTTTCTTTTTACTAAGATTTTATTTTATATTTACTAATGATTTCAAAGGGATATTTACTTATTTTAATATACATACACAAAGCCGGGGATAGCAATTACCAATTGCACTGAAATTCTATTTTACTCATTTTTCATTTTAAGACGCATTTGTGGTCTAGCGGTCCGGCGTCGGACTTGACCACTTGAGGTCCCGGGTTCAACTCCGGGACGGGTAAAAATAATAATTAGAAAATGTATATTTTCAATTTGATATTGGGTATGTGCCATGTTGGCGATAGGTTTGCCACTTATCACATTTTGGAGCTTAGTGTCTTCGGCTAGTCGTGGGTGCCTTGGTTGTGCCTCTGCCTACCTCTTCGGAGATATAGGCGTAATTTTTTTGTTAATTTTAGGTATATTGTTATAGCATATTCAAGATATTATTGCTTTGACGAGGCCACCAGCGGTTAAAGCTAAATAATGAATAAATCTTGGTTTTGCGTTTGAATCAGATGATCTTAAAACTGGAATACTGGAATTTGATTACTAGTATAGCAGAGAGTAGAGACAGTAATCTTTAGTCGTCGCATCATTCGTGAACGGATGGACATTTTGCTTATTCTTTTTTGTCGAATTAATTAGAATAATAAAGAAGTATCCCTGGACAAATCGTACAAACTGATCTAACCAAAGTAAGCAAATTATTTGTTTCTGTTATAGATGTCAGACAATGATACTAATACTTGTTGCCACCGCGGTTTAGATTACAAACTACAAGAAAATCATTTCTAGGAAACGGTGTTCGTTTTTACAACAAAATTCCTAAGCAAATAAGAGACCTCCCTGATACGCAATTTAAAAGCGTAATTAAGAGAAAACTTATGGAAAAAGCATATTACAAAATCAGTGACTACATTGATGACAAGGATATTTGGACATAATACTTAATGCCTTTTTACGAATTACAGACTCCAAACATCTCGTCACAATATTATCATTTTGTTGTTTTTTTTTTTAAGCGTGCACGTCGCGATCCCTGCCAGTCCATTGGACTGCAATTCTGGCCCGAAAAAGTACCGCAGAGCGGGTTAGGGCGTTCCCTGGAGGCGACGCGTACCGATCC
>NJDD01000212.1:130855-143817 GCA_002245505.1 Calephelis nemesis
TGTTGGTGTTAAAATGCGAAAGGGCATGCTCCGCTGGGTCGGGCATGTGGAAAGAATGACAGATGAAAGATTGACAAAGCAGATATACAATTCGAATGTGGATGGATGCAGGTACCCGGGGAGACCAAGGCTGACATTTCACGATCAGATCAATCGGATATTATCCGAGGGTGGTGTCAAGAGTCTCCGAAACCGGCGTGTTTGTATGAAAAGGGTAATGAATGTGAAGGAAGCAAGACAGGTTTGTCAGGATCGTGAGGTCTGGCACTCGATACTCTCTGCCTACCCCGTAAGGGACTTGGCGTGAAGATATGTATGTATGTATGTCTGTATGTATATATTTTAAGTTATTTTTTAAGTTTATATCTTTTTGTTCGCTAATGAATGTTATTTTATTTTTGTTGTTGACATTAGTTTTTCATAAAATTAATTGTAATTATTATTGATTTGTTGTGACTTTCAATAAGAGATATTTTTTATCCTATGTTGAATAAAAATATTTGACTATTGACTATTAATATTTAGAAATACTTCAATAGATATCAGTATAAATTCTATAAACACCCCGGAACCCGGAAATACAAACATCTAAATGTTTATCACACAAATGCCTGTTCTCGTCGGGAATCGAACCTCGAGGTTGTTCGATGGAGCTAGGCAGCTACGCTAGTCCCGCAACCGACGAGGCGGTCAGTTATTGTCAGGAGAATGTTTGTATGAAAAAAAATAGTTAAGACAGGACGATGTCCGTCAGCTCAGCTAATTATACACTCGTATAATTTTAAATGGAGCTACCATGGCAGCGCGTTAATACTTTATGGCTGGTAATGTATAGTTATAAGCAGTTGGTAGTCTGCCCTCTGCGGCCATGTTGGTATGGCTGATGCGTCACGGTGGAACTGCGCAGAAGCCAGTACATGAGCACCAAACATAGCGCTAAATACTATTTTATAGGTTTCATAGCATATACCTTACGCGTTATGCATTTTTCAGACAAACTCTCTACAATTTTCTAATATTTTTTTGATACGCTACAAACAGGCGGCTCTACCGACAGTGAGAGAAAATCATCTTCCATAAACAACACATACACTAATTGTCTTATTAATAAACAAAGTGTAAAGTACTCCAAGGTTCAGTCTGGTCTTATAGTCTTTATAACAATGAGATACAGACTATAATATCAACTAAATTTTACTCCTACTCTAGTCCACGTTCATCAATAAGACGGTAATGGTGCTGCACTATTTAAAGCCGTGATCTTAGACCGCGTGTAAAAATCAACCAATTGCCCTCCAGCATGAAAACGACAATGACGAACATTGACGTTATGGTGGCAGACGGCGGTGGTACCAATTCGGGCGAACTGCTGCGCACGATCCTAGATATTACGGCCTTTACTACTTAGGTTTAGCCCAGTAACTAGTCGCGGGGATTGGATCGCCACATCCCAACTCTGAAAATAGATGCTTAATTTTATTTAAATTTGTTAGACGGTAAAGATCTGAAACGTAAATCGGTTCAGAAACCTCGGAGAAATCGGTGTATGTATTGTCGAATTCAAGTCAAGTTGTTTAACCTGAATTTGCCTCTTTAATAATAAAAACATAACATAAATACTTGCATAACAATTTGTGATTATCAGGTTTCTTATTTATATTAATTATATTGTTTTAAAGTATATCATTGTTGAGTTTTTTTATATTGTTTCTTTGTTTAGGTTATTTATTTATTGTGCATGATGTCTCCTACTGTTTCATCACAGATTCTAAATTTTAAAGTTGGCTTGAAGAACTCTGTAGACCTAGAGATAAGCCCACCTTTTGTGCATTTCTGTTTATCACTGTCCATATTTTAAGTCATAAATTGTGTACAATAAAGAATTAAATAAATAAATGAATACTTAAATATCCCTGGACAAATTACACAAAGTGACCCAACTCCAAAGTAAGCAATTTATCTGCTCGTGTTGTAGGTAGTCGACGATAATAATACGCAGAAATATTTAAATATACTGGAATAGACCTAATAAGTACCCAGATATCTACGGAAATAAAGAAATTTACCCAAAAGATCATAACACAAATGACTGTCTCCGTCGGGAAGCGAACGCGAACCTGGCGGTCGTTGGTTGGACGTGTACACTAAACTCTCAATAAACGAGGCGGTCTATTGAGCTGCTAGGTAGAGAAGTGAAGGTATATTTTATACAGAAGACCCTGATAGAACAGGCTCGCCCGATAACTTATGGATTCACCAAAATGTAGGGCTTCTGAAGAACAAACGATGGTTACCTCAGGATTACATTTCATTTTTTAAGTTATAACTAACAACCCCTCATACCGTAAAACAACTGTCACCTACGACACCATTGATGTTAGGTACTATATCATAGCTTCTTTTATACTCGATCATTACGTGTGCAAATCTGATAGATACTCTCCAGTCTCGAACGCGACCATGACGAGCACTGACGTTTTGTCAACAGGAATTTTTGAGACAATAAAATCCGGGCAAGCTGGAGCATGACTCTCTACTTTATATTTACAGGAATGTAATAAAAATCGTTTAAAATGTTTTAAAAGCCTATATCGCCTCTGTGGTCTAGTGATCAGATGACTTCATGAGATCCCAGGTTCGATATCCTAAAAACTAGATAATGTTCAATTATTGTGGGACTTTGCTCCTTCGACTAGTAGTTTGGTTGAACTCGTGCCTCCTCTGCCCTATAGGATATGGGCGTAAAGATACTTTTTCATATTTTAAAAAGAAATTTAACGAGCATTGAGAAGGAGCTGGCGTACGAAATGCCAAGTGACGAGTAATTTAAAGCGACTACCAACAAAAACGACGGCTCGTAAGTTTGTCCGCGTTATCTGTGTAACGCGACGTTAATTTATGTAAGCGGAACGAACTAATAGACCTCGGCGCGAGTGACGTCAGAGACGCGCCGCTGGAAGCCGAAATTGGGGGTTCGAATTCTGGTAGTTCCCGAGTGTGTACCACCAGTTCTTACAAATCAAGTTTAACATTTTAAAACATCTGAAAAAAGCTAAGAACGGCGAGTCTTAAACGTTACCTACTTTACTTAACTCGTATAGTATAAAACGAAGTAATTTATGACATTAATGAAGCGCAGCAACTTTGCAAAAAAAAATACTTTAACTTCAATACTATGTCGTCTAACCAGATAAGTAACCACATCCTACTTTTTGAATTTTCGATGAACCACTTCCCAAACATAATCTCTACAAAAAATCGTAAATCGTGGAATAAAGGAGCAAACATATAAAGTAACAGTTGAATCTCTTTTTTAAATCTATAAAAAAAAGAAAGTATGCCACATATTACTTTTGTAATATTTTCATGTGTTGCTTTAACATAAGTACGAAAACGTTTTTTTTGGATATATCTTAGACTAATTACATAATTAATTATTCAAGGTTGTCCCCTTGTTACGTCAACCACTACGTCAAATGCTACTATCAATAAATACAGACCTGTGTTAGGCTAGTGACGGTTTATGTCACTAATTCCCGATTTCACCAAGAGCCCCCACACTTTACCCCCTTAACTTTGACCGTATCTTAGGAGACTTTTTTATATTGAAACAGTCCCATAAGTAACATTCAAAGATCCCATATAGTATAGGGGACTGTTTTATATTGAAACAGTCCTATAAGTAACATTAAAAGGTCCCATATAGTATAGGGGTTCTTGGTGAAATCAGGCATAAGACCATGAACTTAACAAGATTATAGAACTTTCAATCCCCGTATTGGTCCGGGCTCCTTTGTAGAATAGACCATCTACCTTCCTGTGCCAGGCAGCTCGTAAAAGGAGAGCATAGGCTTGCCGTCACTAACACTGTGATATCTGACTAGGTGGTAGAGTTTCGCAGCGACTCACTCGAATTGGTACCACCGCCTTACCTATTCCTACCGCCATAACGTCATGACGTGTTCCGGTTCGGAGGGTAAGGTAGCCGGTAAACTTACTTTTGCTTGAGGCCTAACATCCCGGCCTCTGGTTGGCAACGCACTATTACCACCTTTGGTGTCTCTAGGCGGCGGGAATTTTTTACCATCAGGATATCCGTCTGCTTGTTTGCTTTCCAATGTCATAAACAAAAACTTTCCTGGATTGAGTCTCTACCATGCCTATAATACGCACCCTTAATGTTTAATCGCAATTTTTACTTAAGTTCTGAACATAATATAAATAATTATAGGGCAGTAAAACAGCAAGAAGCCGTTATCGATTTTAATAGATAAGTAACTCATCTGCATACCCAAAAATGGGCATTTCTCGATTTTACTGGGATTCCATGGTCAGATCCAGACATCTTGAGGTCCCGAGTTCGATCCTCGGGTCGGGCAACAAAATAAAAAGAAAATGTATAAATTCAATTTTCTAATAAAATTAACGTTGATCGGGATGGGATAATATGTGCCCGGTTGGCGATAGGCTTACCACCTATCACACTATGGGACTTAATGTCATCGGCTTGTCGTGGGTGCCCTGGTTGTTCCTCTGCCTACTTCTTTCGGGGATCTAGGCGTAACACTTTTTTTAGATCCAAACATAGTGGCAGTTATAACCAACTCCAAAGCGCGCACTTTCAAATACAAAAAAATCACATATAAAAAATATAGACTCGAACATAGAGTTAAAGAGTGAAAATATTGGTAGTTATTAACAACACATAGTAAGTAACGGTAAGGGCAGTTACGCGGCGGCAGGGCGGCGGTGACTAATGGGCCCGGAATGGACTTCGAGGGACAAAGGGCATGTTCGCCCTTCGCAAATATTTCACTCATTATTCACGTTCGCGCCGCCCTCACTTATCTCCCACCAACACCTCCAACACTAACCACATTCACATTGTAAATGTTTCACTAAAACCATTTCTTGTTTTCTACCAATTGCGAAATTAGAAAGATATCACATTTTTAACTCAATATTTTTCTGTTTGTATGTCTCCATCCATGGTTTCATTAACAGAAAAACTTCTAAGCAAAGTATTTGTGTATTAGTGCTTTTCCAGTCACAGCATGACCAACAAAATCAGTGACTCATTTTTAGATTCTTAACATATACATACGTAAATAGGCACCATATTTTAAAAGGAAAGTGGGTGACATTTCTTCGAAAAAGAAAAAGGAGATTTTCATCTTTATTAAAATGATATCCCTCGTACACAAACAAGATTTGCCAGTTTGTTTGTTACTCATAAAGCAAATGACTAGAGTTCTTTGTCTAAATTTGCTATAGGTATATATAACTCTTACTACGGAAAAGTATTCTTTCCCATCACTAACCACATAAAGTCACTTCAACGTGTGTACGAAGTTACAGATAAAAGCTAGTATATAATAAAATGTACTATAAAATACAAAGTCAAATAGACCTATTCGTGTATCCTTATAAAATTCATCTCATAATGACATAATTATAACAGTTTAACTAAATATTTAACAACAAATATTTGAACTGGAATAACCGGTCCAACTGCAGGGACCGTTCGAAACAAACAGTAAGTATAATTAGAATATTAGTTTGTTTGTCTGTTGTCACCAGAGACGTTACTAGATGATGTTTATCCTCTAACGATCTTATGTAATGACAATCACATCATCGAACGACGACAATTCAAATTCCTACAAAATATTCAACAAATACGTTAGGTTAACGATATTTTTTATGAACGGGTTTTCTAGCGCTATCTTTTAACCAGGGTGTTGGACTTAATACCTGCTACCAACCCTCAAAGCTGTGACATGACACTGCTAAACACACAGAGTGCGTCATAAAGGCGGCAGGAGTAAGGAAGGCTCTGGAACCATTCTGGTCCCAAATACTATACTGCCCAGTTTTGTTAGCACACATGAAAGGAAGTTTATAAAATAAAAGTTTGGGAAAAATCACAAAAATTTCTTTTTCTACATCGATATTTCAGCTCTACCAAACTGTTTTTATTTTATTTTAATCGATCGAATATGTAATCGTGGTTTGGGGTTGTCGTAAAATATCTCGGGTTCTATACCCAAGTCTTTCAATCTAAAACATTGTTTTAATAATTTCTTGATAAAAATAATAATGCCCGGGATTGTATAACCGCCCGGTGTCCGATAGGTTTGCAACCACATTGTGAGATGTAGCTTGTGCTAATCTGTGGTTCCGAGAATGTACGTCTGAATGTACCCCATCGAGGATATGGGCGTGAATACGTACCTACCTATATGAAATTTTCGTTTTTCTTGTGTTTGCTTTTAAGTATCTTCACGCCCATATTCCCGCAGAGGTAGACAGAGGCACAACAAGGGCACCCACGACTAGCTTAAGACACTAAATCCCACAATGTTATAGATGGCAAGCCTACCGCCAACCGGGCACATTTGCAATCCCGAGCAACATTTTTGTATTAGAAAATTGGAAAAAACACGTTTTATTTTGTTTCGTGTTGTTTACCTCATGAAGTCAAGTCCAATACCTAGACGGCTAGACCATAGAGGCGGTTTTATTAATATGATTTTAACACTATACAACACCATATTTAGGTGTTTTTTTCAAGTTATTATTTATATAGGTACACAATAGTACTTAGGTAAATATATTGTTTCAGTTTTGTTTGTTGTAACTATTACTCATTTCAGTCAAAATACATGCCTATACAATTCCAGTAAAAATATTGTTTTGGATGAATATTATTTTCGAATTAGAACCCATTTATAATTGATAAAATATACATTAGAACGTAACATTTTGTGTTTTGTAATTTAATGGTGATATTATTATAATGTATTAAAATAAAATGTGTTAACTTAATTACTTCACCGTTTTCCAAATGAAGAAATATGTTTTATTTTAATGAATGTTATCTGGAACAAAGTCCTATTATATTATTTGTTGACCCGGACAACTTAGTTCAGTCTTCTCTCACACTTTTATATTAAAATCCCTGTCATCCTCTCCGGTATTATAATTTTCCATCTGAAGTATCTTTTAAGAGAAAGTTGAAAACCTTTTTTGGGTTTATGTAAGTTTTTTTTATCTGCATTTACTTTAAGCTTAAAGTACAAGAAATTAGAGCTATGAAAGTAGTACCTGTGTACTTAATATAAATACATAGTAGATTTATGAATCTATAGCTACATTTATATAGTTACATACATATAGATGGATATAATTTGTTTTTTTTTTCTAATATTAACTACTTTTTGATAATAATAGGTATGTGGTTTGAACTGTAATTTTTAAGCGTATTTTCTCTATGTCAAATTTGCACCACCTGTATAATCGACCTTCGTTGCTTATTGAGATTAAGTGGTAAAGAATACTGTTAATGTTTGTACATATTGGTGCATAAAATTTTAATTAACAAAAAACATATTATAAAAATGAGTCGAGCCATTTTCTTCATTTCGGAGTAGTGTGTACACTGTGTAACAAGGTTTTGATGAATAAAATAATTTCATAACTAGAATGCTAAATATATAAAAAAGGATATTGGCAACATTATAAAAATACGTTTGAGAGGTTAGCCTACACGAATTATGCCACCGAATCAGATTCGACTCTCTACAAAAGCATTCGTTTAAAAGTACCTGCCTGCATAGTCGACTATATTTCTACTTCTGAGTGGTAATTTAATTTATTTTGGTATTAAAATACTACGTCGAGTGTTAATATCGTTGACTATCACTTGCAACATAAGCCAAATATACATGGAAAATTTCATAAAAGTCGGTAGAGCAGTTACGGAAAAGTACGGCTAAAAATACCGAGACACGACATTTTCATTAAAATATTCTTTCAGTAGTTTTACTAGACTTGTGAAAATGTTACTTTAAAAAGGTTGACAATATATTGTACCGATTGAAAGTGATGGCTTTGATTGCCATGATTATTTTTATCCCTTTAGCCTAGTTAGCTCAACTAGCAGCCCGCTCCAGCTTCGCACGGGTATAAAATATACATTTTTTTTTTGATATTGGAAGGCAACAAGCAAACGGATTTCCTGATGGTAAGAAATTTCCGCCTCCTAGAGACACCAAAAGGTGGTAATGGTGCGTTGCCAACCTGAGGCCGGGATGTTAGGCCTTGAGCAAAAGTAAGTTAACCGGCTACCTTACCCTCCGAACCGGAACACGTCATGACGTTATGGCGGCAGGAATAGGTAAGGCGGTGGTACCAATCCGGGTGAGTCGCTGCGAAACTCTACCACCTAGTCAGATATCACAGTGTTAGTGACGGCAAGCCTATGCTCTCCTTTTACGAGCTGCCTAATCAGGTGTCACGGTGTTAGTGACAGTAAGCCTTCGCTCGCCTTTTACGAGCTGCCTGGCAGGAAGGCAGATGGTCTATTCTTCAAAGGAGCCCGGACCAACACATAAATCTTCCTCTTTAAACAATTTATCTATCAAATAACTGTACATACAAAGGGACACAGGGACAGAGAACGCGACTTTGTTTTATATTATGTAGAGATAGGCCACTATCCTATCGCTGAAATGATAGGATTTTGGTGCAAGTCTACTGTCTAATCTACCTTCCTGACCGAAACATGAAACTGTCATTATGGAGTCAGGAATAGGTAAGTCCTTGATGTCAAATAGTTTGTAAATGTACATAATAATTTGTTTCTCTATATGATAAAAGAAATCAAAATCCATTGACAATTTGTGGCTTACGGATGTAAACAATCAATTGCACGGTTGCGAGGAATTATAATTTATATTAAATAAATAAATAAATATCCTGGACAAGTTACACAAATTAAATCAAATCCCAGAGTAAGTAAAATATAATATGCTTGTGTTATGGGTGTTAGTCAACTATATTAATACATAATACTTAACACCAGAATAAATGTAATAAGCACCCGGACCCGAAAATGCAGACATCTAAATGTTCATCACACAAATGCCTGCCCCCAGCGGGAATCGAATTCGAGCCTCGCGATTGGTCGGTGTAGTTAGGCGTGTACGCTAGCCACTCGACCAACGAGGATACTTTTTATTACTAGATCATACCACTAATTCCGGTCAAATGGTAGAGTCCTAAATGACACGCCGGAATTCACACCATCTTTAGCTTTTCCTGCCTCCATAAGGCAATGGTTGTCATTGTCATGTTCCAATCTATACAGTAGAGTATTAGTAAACTTATATATGTTCCAGATGTTCTGTTAACAAACGCCTTCCTACAAATTTATGCTTGGACGAAACTTTGTTTCCATCGTTCAAACATTCTTAAATTTGGATAAGACTAGCGCAAACCAATGTTGACAACCAGTGTTTACCATCCATCTTTATTCGCCTATTATTTATGCAAGAGGCTTTAAATCGTGGCAACAATTTGGTAACGCACTACCAACGTCTTTAGGCCTAAAGTCTATGTATTAGTATCTTTGAATAACACCCATAACACAAGCATTTAATTTGCTTAATTTAGAGATAGATATATATTTTTTTATAAATAAGCGACATGTTCTCCTGTCAGAAAAAAAGAAATACAAAAATATCTTCTGCAAATTATCGCTTTAAAACAAACAAATCAACTCGCTTAATTTAATTACATAATATTTATTTGCAATAGGTTGTATTTCAGGACACAAGAGGTACTAGCACATTAGTACTCAAAAGAAGACATAAAATGTTATTGCACAACTGTGTAAATCAGACACTCTTGTTGTTAAAATATAAAAAGTTTAAACACAAGGTTATCTCCTGTTATCAGTTGGGCTACAGTCGGTACCCGTCATCGACGACGCGTTACATTATCTGATGGTTCAGGATAAAGGTCCGCATTTGACTGTGGTATCGAGCTTCACGGAATGTCGATCTCAGTAATAATATTGAGTTGAGTAACTCAAAATATATATTTTTTTTTAATTTTTATCTGATGAAAAAAATCTACCTCTTAATGGGAACAGGCGTAAAGATTTATTTTAATTTCTGACGGCAAAAGAGGGGTATTAACATAGGTTTGATATGCCTGTGTGTGTACGAGGGTCAAACTGAAAGTTCTTAGAAAATCAAAAACTAAACATTCTAGCAAGTTATTAGTTTTATTATAACTTTTCAAAATAGCGTCCATTTACATCAATACATCGCTGGATTCGATGGAAACATTGAGAAAAGCACCTTGCCCACTCGGCCTTAGGGGTCTCTTCGACATCGTTTTGAAACGCAGCCACTGCTTCTTCGGCGTTTCGGGAATAAATAAAAATCGCAGGGTGCGAGGTCGGGGCTATACGGCGGGTGACCCAGTAATTCCACGTCTGAGGTCGCCAAATAGTCGATCGTTTGCCTGGCGGTGTGCGACGAGGCATTGTCGTGATGAAGGAAGCTCCTGCTGGGAGGTCGTTTCTCTCGAACTTTTTCCAAGACAAGTGGCAAACAGTTGTTAGTGTTTGCACTCTGCATTAACCGTTTTCTGATCCTCTAAGACAACTGTTGCGTAATGACCTGTCTTTCCGAAGAACGAGGCCACCATCTTTTTTCCAACACTTCGACCTCTCTTCACTTTAGTTGGCAACTCTTCGGAAGGAAACACCCACTGAGCAGACTGTCTTTTGGTTTCCGGATTATAACAGTAAAACCAGCTTTCGTCACCCGTTAGTATGTCGAACACAGCATTTGAGTCACCTCCGTTAAATTTTTGGATCATTTCTCGGCACCAATCGACACGGCGGAGTTTTTGAGCCTCGGTCAAATTATGCGGTATCCAGCGGGCACAAAGCTTCCTGACCGCTAAATGTTCATGGAGGATTTTGTGCACTTGACTCATACCTATGCCTAGACATGTCCGAATCTGCTGATAGGTCAGTCTTTTGTCAGTCTCTATCATACGCCGCACAACACTGGTATTGTCTTCAGTCGTCGCTGTAGAAGGCCGTCCCTCACGCAAATCATCGGTGAGATTTGTTCGACCACGTTTGAATTCATTAAACCAGTTGTAAACTGTGGCACGAGATGGGGCTTCATAGTGAAAAGCCAATCGAAGTCTATCATAACTTTCTTGTTGACTTATATGACATCGAAAGTCATAAAAAATCATTGCACGAAAATTTTCTCGGCTTAAATTCATTCTGACGTGCACAGACAATTTTCAATTTGCCGCCAAATCGTAAAACAAATGACAAATGAATGAAATGTATACTCAATATTATTGGTAAAGAGTTCTATTTTCAAAATTTAAACTTATTTTTTTAATATAATGCTTTTAAGTTGCCAGTTCTAAAAACTTTCAGTTTGGCCCTCGTATCTGCCAGTGTCATTGTAAGTTTAGGAAGAAAAGTCCGATTTAAATATGGATTTGTTTGTTTGAAAGCCGGCATAATCGAGAATGTACAAATAGATATAGGTTTTAAAAAAATCTTATATTTTTTGGGAATTGTTATTATTTCACAATTAGCATTGAAATATACATATAACTATACATATTATTGTTTCGTTATAATTCTAAAAAAATATGATTTATATTTCAATTTTCTGTAGAAACCAAGTAGGTATATGTTTCTGATCTGTTAGGTACCTAATAATATATAGACTGTAGTCGAAATAATTATTTAATCTCTCTAAGAGCTTTCCAAATACTTTTTATTTGATGAACCCTCGAAATTATAATTAAATTAAACAAAAACCGACTTAGATTTCAATACCTACATCATCAAAAATTAAGTATTTTCTCAATTTCCCTGAAATCTCTTCATCGGATCCGGGATTGCTGGAAGTATGCTCTTTCAATTAAAAAAAATAATAATCGTTTCGTAAATAGTTCGTTAAACATACATGAAGAAAATATAGGAGTAAAAAATATAACTTTCTCCATTTTTTAAGGCGGTCAATACCAACTCAAATACACTGAAATTATGTATGCACAAAAACTTTTTTTAGTAATATTGTCATTTTATTTTTTAAATGTATTCTTTAATTTAATAAAACATTTTTTTATTGTATTATCAATAACTGGTCTATTTAGAGTTTTCCATAGAGCAAGCTGGGTTCTCGGTAACTCGTTACCTACATATATAACAGTAGGATACTGGTAATACAATATAATATTATAATTTCGCGGAACCCTGATGAATTTCGTTCAACCCAATTAAAGATTTGCTACTTTAAAGGCCAAAGTTCATTGATAATATATTTTTTTAATTATACTAAAGCAAACAAGCAAATGGATCTGATCGTGGCAAAAAGACGTGTCACGAATAGTTAATAGATACTAGACATGTTCAAAATGCTATAAACCCGTATTTTTTCCCGTGTTGATCCAAGCTCCTTTGCAGAATAGACAATCTGCCTCTTTGCCAGCCAGCTCGCAAAAGGCAAGCATAGGCTTACCAACTCCGTGACATCCTACTAGGTGGTAGAGTTTCGCAGAAATTCGCCCGGATTGATACCACCGCTTAACCTATTCCTGCCGCCATAACGTTCAATGCTTGTCGTTGACGTGTTCCGGTTCGGAGGGTAAGGTAGTCGGTAAACTTACTTTTGCTCGAGGTCTTACATCCTGGCCTCAGGTTGGCAACGCACTATTGCCACCTTTGGTGTCTCTAGGCAGCATCAATTTCTTACCATCAGGAAATCTAATCTTGCTTGTTTGCATTATCATAACAAAAAAACGGAAAACTTACCCTCTAAATAGAAACTCGGTAGTGACGAGGTCTGACGTCAGGAAGAAACAAATGGTGGTAGGTCCGGAGTGTCATTTAAGGACTCTACCATCTATTTAACTTACTGATCTGGTCATACTATTGTGCCAACTAAATTACTGAATCATTTCACAACCTCATTGGTCGGTTGGCTAGTGAGTAATATGTCTATCTTCACCGATCAACCACGAGACTCGGCCTCGATTCCCGACGGCGGCAGGCATTTGTGTGATGAACATTTAAATGTCTACATT
This sequence comes from Calephelis nemesis, assembly GCA_002245505.1. NCBI lineage: Eukaryota > Metazoa > Arthropoda > Insecta > Lepidoptera > Riodinidae > Calephelis > Calephelis nemesis. Next base: position 143,774 of record NJDD01000212.1, read on the forward strand.
TCCGGTCTGGGTGTTTATTAAATTTATTCTTGTATCTACCTAGT
>NJDD01000213.1:0-22860 GCA_002245505.1 Calephelis nemesis
TTGTGCTTATTTAATATATGGGTTGTATATATTTTCTTTAATTTTACACTATTTTAACGATAAAAATGTAAATAAATATAGTTAAAAAATTTTGACAATTAAAAACACGTCTTGTCACGGCTACAGCCAAGGAGGTCTTATTATTATTATTATTATTACCGTCGAGATTCTGTAGATGTATACGTGTCTATCGACTAATCTTCCATCTACACGGAACACAGCAATAGCATAAATAAAGGTACCACCGCCTTACCTATTCCTGCCGCCATAACGTCATGACGTGTTCCGGTTCGGAGGGTAAGGTAGCCGGTTAACTTACTTTTGCTCGAGGCCTAACATCCCGGTCTGTGGTTGGCAACGCACCATTACGACCTTTGGTGTCTCTAGGCTGCGGGAATTCCTTACCATCAGGAAATCCGTCTGCTTGTTTGCCTTCCAATTATATAAAAAAAAACGATAGCAATGATTCAGGTGAACTCTTGGATAAAAATCTACCACTTTGTCATGACTGACAGCACTAGTAAAATTATTCTGTAACCTGAAATAAAGATAACTACTAGCTAGCGACAACTACTACCCATCTAAAAAACCTGATGATTTATTTTTTATGCAAACGCCCAAAATTTATATACGTATGAATAAGATATGTATGAATTAAAAGTCTTCCCGTATTCTACGTGTTGGTCCGGATTCTCTAATGCCCGGTTCCTATATTCAAAAAACGAGTCGTTTTGATTACGGATGGTAGTATTTTGTACGCTTAGTAAGATTACTAACAACGGTTGCTTGTTTCCGACTATTGATTCTAAACATTTTTTGAAAATATTGGTAACGCTCCGTTACTTTTGAACAAACTACAAATGGTTTAGCTGACGGATTACCATTCGTTGATTATAGGAACCGGGCATAAGTAGAATAGACCATCTGTCATCTTGCCTGGAGAAACTGATCATTGCCAACTAGACGATTGGGCTAACAACGTGGCTACAGGACAGCGACGCACCTACAACATCTATAGTGTCTCTTGGCTGCGGTTGTCTCCTACCATCATGGGAGCTGTATGCTTGTTCGCTGTCTTTTGCCGCAAAAAAAACACGGGTGTCGAAAACTGTGCAAAGTGGCGAAGGCGAGGTCAGGTGATTAACCAACTCGACGCTAGAGACTTGACACATGTATTTTCAAATAGTGAAATTCAAAGTTATTGTCACTTAGGTATTAGTTGTTATGTTATCTAGACAAGTCCAGATTTTTACGCGTTTCTACATAGGTAGTTAAATTTAAATAAAATAACTTTTATACACACTTTTGTGAGGCTTAACTTGTACTTTTCCACTATACACATATGTATAGTACAAGTGTTTACCTCAAAAAAATGTGTATACAATGGAATTCCACTAAGTGCCGACGATAACAAGTATAGATTAAAATAAATTTTATATCTTAACCTGCTGGACACACTCAGATATTAAGCAAAAAAGGGTTCAGTCAGATTAAGAATCACTTCATGGAATTAATAAATTAGACGATTTCTTAAAAAAGCTGTTTCAGTTATTTGCTGGAAAAAACTTCTAAAATTTTGAAATAAAATAAACAATAAATTTATAAACAAAACTTTTATTTGTCATAGTTATACCTAGTAAATAAATAAAATTTTGACAAAATCTAAGAATCGAGTGAAAATAATATTCATCATAATCTAAATAAACCTAATAATTTAAAATTATCGTTTCCAAGATATTTTATTTATATGAGAAGAGGCAAACGAGAAGGTGGAGTACCTGGTGGAAAGTCCACGGACATCCGCAATCTACGTCTCCTGGTGAGTAACACTCATGCGTTGCCGACCTATACGGCATGAGTACACTCTTTTTTGAAGATTCTTAAGAGGTATTTGTTTGAAATAACCACCTTAGTGATGGTTCCACAAAGGTGTGCTGGTAAAGAAATGCCCTCGAAATCGCACACTTGTAGAACGCCATGCATCAAAATGATGGGCATGATACCATAAATACTGACGCTAAACGATAATGTGATAGTTTTTGTATTTTTCCAAGTGGAGGCAATGATATTTCAACCTTGAAAAATACACTCTGTTTTTATACAAACTAGGAAATAGTGCTTGATTACGAAATGTAGTTACAATAAAGTTTGTCAAAAAGAGTTTGCAGATTTGTCAAACAGTGGATTCGCTTGACATCGAGTAATAGTAAGAAGAATCAGGTGGTATTATAAAAAATAAAAATATCACAGTAATCATCAGCAGCGCATAAATGTGACAAAACAATATTGAAATCAATTTGTAAGAGGCGAGCACTAGTTAAAATATTACTATCATCACTAATAAGACCACTAGTGGTAGGGTGCTGTGCAGCAACTTACCCGTGGATCCCTAGATGGAATAGGTAGGATGGTGGATCCACCATCCTACCTATTCCTGCCGTCATTATGATTTTGTCATGTTCCCATGCGGAGGGTAGGGTAGCCGCTTGACTTGCATAATAGGCCTGACATTCCGGCCCCAGGAAAATAACGCACCAGTTACATCTATGGTGTCTATAAGCCACGGTTATCTCTCACCATCAAGAGAGCCGTGTGCTTGTTCGCTAACCTCTCACATAAAAAAATTGAATTAACGGATGAAACTTTTAAAAATAAATTCGCAAATCTTTCCCAATGTACTAAAATGCTTTTTACGGTATTTGGAATGTCACATTTAGTAAATATTAATCGACTTTAAATTACGAAATTTCAATCCCCGACAAAACCTTTATGTATCTTAGCCAAGAATCATCTCGATTACATCTACCTTTACACAAAAACATACACACCGAAATCGGTCAAACCATTCAAAAGTTATTGCCACAGACATAAATATTACGCACATACGTTTTCCGTCATGGATTAATAAAACCACTCATTTGGCGTCGGGGTTGAAGCAACGCATCATTATTGATGGGAGCTACACACATACAAAAAAAACAAGCCAATCTTACAACACCTGCCTTCTATGATGTGCTTTAAAAGAACTGCGAAGATCACGAAACATTCATAATACCGTAACTTTAAAACTATGATCCATCAGCCATATCACATTGAATCCATCAAGTCCTTCAAATCAAAATATGAAAAGATCTAGTTGTGATGGATCAAGTGAGTCCAAACTCGATAATTTTACAAATCGGCATTCCAGGGTTACATCTTCTTTCTCCATGTTCTATCATCATACCAGTTTAGTTATACCAGCATCCTTTGTTTTAACTGCAAGGTCTCAAATAAGTTTCAAAGTGATAAAAGTACCCATAATATGTCTGATATATATTCCAATGCTTGCAAATGACCTGATGACCTTCAACCCCTCAACAGGTCTCTATAAATGATAGATAAGAACCATCTCAACCACTTTAGTTCTCAAGTTTGTGCTCTGGATGAACTGCAAAGATTACGAAACCAAATACCGTAACTTTTAAACTTTGATCCATTAGCTACCTCCCAATTTAATCATCAGGTCTTTTTTATCAAGTCCTCGTTATCAGAAAATATGAACATATCTAATTAAGGCGAATATAATGAGTCCAAACTCAATGGGCTTACGTCTGCTGAATTTTAGGTTTATGTCTCCTATCTTCGAAGTCCATCATCAGACCAGCACTATTGGACCAGAAATCGTTAGTGTTAGGTATATTAGGTCTTACATATGCTTAAAATTGAAATAAATACCCATAGTGTTTCTAATATTTACTCCGATGCTTATGGAAAAAACTACAATTGAGCTGATGACCTTTAACACCAGGACAGATATCCATAAACTATAGCTAAGAACCATCACTATTACGTCAACTTTCAAATTAAAAAAAAACAGGATCGAAATCGGTCTATCGGCTGAAGAGCTACGATGCCACAGACGGACAGATACGGTCACGTCAAATATTACCTATTCCTACTGCGAAAATGACTGTCATATTCCGCCGGAGGGTAGGGTATCCCCTTTGGCCTCAGGATGGCAAAGCAGCATTATCACCTTTGGTGTCTCCAGGCGGTGTAAATTACTTACCATTAAAAAACCGTCTACATGTTTGCCTTTCTTTCTTTGACGCCAGTTTTTTTCAAACAATATATTACAATCAACCTCTGGTAAAGATTGATCATTGACCCAAATTAATCCTAATTTGGATAATTTGCGATGTGTGTGTATGTGTTGAGCACACTGCTCTACCACACAGGTTATTAATACAAAGTCATCAGCACTACAAGAACTGAAGTTCTATAGCCACATTAAGTTACAACCAAGTGAATAGAAACCCTCGAGTAAGGATCTTTAACCCCACGGCTCTCCAGCAGAACAGCAATCACCTTGCCGTCATCTCAGCACTCACTACCACTGCGTTGATCACCCGTGTAACCACCCTTGCGGCTATATGATACGGTCTCTATAGACCACGACCTCCTTCAGAGTTAAACGCACACTGCGCACCCACGGACTACTTGAATAGCCCAAAAAACAAGTAGTAGTAGCCCAAGTTTTGTTGTTGTTAGCCCGGTGGCTACAACTACAAAATAACTGCTGGTATGGTAAAATACTTTATGGCGAATAGTCTTTTACCCGAGTCTCTCAAACTGCTTAACCGTTATCTATTGTGACCAACTTCTTTTATCGACCTCTTTAAGCCTACCACAGTTTTATTAACATTCACTACATACTAGTCACCTATAGCAAAGTAAACTTAGTGCATCCACTACGAGCAATAAATTTTTGGGATATGTCTGAGGTCAATCAACAAAGACTTTATTGACAACAAAATAATAATTTCAATGACTGCAAAAAGGTTTTCAAAATTTCTCAGAACTTCATAGTCTGCTTTGGATAAATTTTCGCTAGGGAATGCCTAGTCGTCACTGACTCTACGGTTTTTGCTAAGAAGCTAGACACGACCACACCACGGACTACTACACAAAGATTTCTAATGTGCTACAGCTACCTATAGCTCAGCCCTGGTACAGTCTCAGACCAACTAAATTCAATTTAAATGTAAACCGGACTCAGAATCCTCAACTAGATCATAATTTTTAACTACGTCAATTAAACCGAGTTATGAAAAAAATACCAACCCATAAATTGTCAAAAAATAGGTATTGACACCAAACAGATAAGAATGTGGTATATCACTACTTAGAAAAACAACCCATCCTAAATTTACATTTGTCAAAAAAAGTCTATAAACGAAGCCACACATAAGAACTAAGTCTAAAACATTTCTGCTATAATGATCCAAAAACATGTGGTGAACCCTTGGTAATTTAAATAAATACCAAATAACTTTGGGTCAATGAATTTAATAAAATATTTAAAGGCGTATACTGTTAATAATAAAAATTAATAAAGATAATAGAACCACGTGTAATAACAACTCTATCTTTAGACGCCGTTTTCTCGAAACCAACTTTATGTAGTTGCTACATTTCGGGATATCTCGGTCCAGTTGCTGTTTGACCTTCAGACATTTTCCTTAACCTATACTGAGAAAAATATGTAGGTATGTTTCCAATTCTGAACTTTCAGTGTGTAACGATCACCTTCCAAAAACCTCAATATAAGGTTGTTAACCTCCAAAATTCGAGTCTAATTTGTTTAGTTTTGCTTTACGTTTTCCAACTACATAATTATCGCCAACCGAAAAAATATTAACGTTCGGTTTTTTCATATCAAAACGGAACTTAATATTATGCACTTGTTTTAATATTGTCTGATGCTACTTTATGAATTCGCTCAATGTCAATATCAGTCTCGTCACTTTATGAGTGCTACTTTTTGAATTCGGTTAATGCCAACCTCAGTCTAAGCCTGCGTTCAGACATGCGGGAATCGTGCGTTTACGAATCGCGCGGTTTCAAACCGCAAAATTGTGAAGCTATTCAGACACGCGCGGTTAGTATGCGATTTCGTGCGGGTTAGCGTCGGTTTCAAAATGGAGGTCGACGAAGAAGTGTGTTTACTGTGGTTGCTCCTTAAAAAAAAGGAAAGAAAAAGGCGGTATTGGGTGCATCCAATATTACGTGACCGACTAGTACATGGTCAGTTCGTAACATTATATCCCAAATTAAGAATGTATGATAACAATTTTTTTTACTATTTGAGAATGTCAATAAAATCTTTTGATGAACTAATTGAACTGATCAGGCAAGATATTTCATGCTCTGAAACGCATTTGAGGCCAAGCGTGTCACCGGAAGAGAAACTCGTAATAACTTTAAGGTAAGATTTATTTATTGTTCTTCAAAATCAGCATAAATATTTTCTATAGCTGTAGAGGACTGAGAGCCAGAACTAAATTGCGATGGTGACGGTGACGGTGCCGGAACAGGAGGAGATGATCCAGATGTAGTAAAATATCCTTGCGGGCTTATATACTGTTGTCCTTGCCAATACGTAGGTGTGATCTGCTGAGTATTGTAGCGAACAGGGGGTGGTAAGCTTTGTCCTTTTTGTATTACTTGAAGTAAGTCTATTTTGGTTGCTAAACGCCTATTTTCTGGTACTTTTCTGAGTTCTTTATATAACGACAAACAAAAGAGTTTGTCGTCATCTTGCTTGGTAATGCTATTTTCTTGAAGTTCATTCTGAAAATGTTTTCGTGACTCGATACTTTTTTCTATTAAAACAGCTATTTTTTCTTCTGGCACTTGTGTTTTCTTTCGTTTAGGGGGACGTATTTCAGTGGTTTCGGTTGCATTGGCGTTTAGTTCACTTGTCTCCTCACTTTGCCTTTCATTCTGTTCTTCAATATTAGTTGTAGTGTCTTTATTACTAACACTATTCTGCAGGAAAGATAATCTTGAAAATACATATATCGGGCTCCTTTACGAGCACCTGAACCAGAAGGAGTTGTTTTTTCTTTTTTGTATTCTTTATTGTAGCAATCTCGTATGTTTTTCCATTTTTTTTTGGAGTTGTGTACCTAAAAATAATAACATTATTAATAATATTCTTGTTTCAGATATCTTGGTACGGGTTGTTCATTTGGAGAACTAAGCTACAATTATCGCCTAGGAAAATCGACGATTACTGGAATTGTCCGCGAAGTATGTAAATCATTGTGGAATAAGTTGGTAAACATAGTTATGCCCGAAGCGACTGAAGATATCTGGAAGACAATAGCACGAGACTTTGAGAGATATGCAAATTTTCCAAATTGCATTGGTGCTATAGACGGCAAGCATATCCGAGTTATAAAGCCTGTTGATTCGGGTTCTTTGTATCATAACTATAAACATTACTTTTCCATAGTGCTCTTAGCACTTTGCGACGCCAACTATTGCTTTACTTATGTTGATATTGGGGCTTATGGCAAAAGCAGTGATTCTGCTATATTTAAAAATTCGGTTTTTTATAAACGCCTGACAGAAAAATCATTAAACATACCAACACCTAAACCAATATCTAATGTAGACCTAACACCAATGCCTTATGTTATAGTTGGAGATGAAGCCTTCGGCTTAGCAGAAAATTTAATGAGCCTATATTCAGGCAAATGTTTACCATATGAAAAAAGGATTTTTAACTATAGGTTATTATACCTAAGGTGTAACGCCCGACGTAATATTGAGTGCACTTTTGGTATTTTGGCGAACAAATGGCGCATCTTTTATAGGCCTATAAATGTAAACATAGATTTTGCCGAAGATATAATAAAAGCTTCTTGTGTTCTACATAACTATGTGCGGACTAGAGATGGTCTAAAATTTAAAGATACTTTATATAATGCACCCATGACTAATCTCAATACCTTGCATGCGGGAAGAGGGACACCGTCATCTTTGAATATCAGAGATAAATTCGCTCATTACTTTGTGAACGATGGGCGTGTTCCATGGCAAGACACAAAGATATAGCTGCAACTAACATACCGTACTTGTAATGTTTAGGTACATAACTAAATGTAAACAAACGAAATATGGTAATACCGTTGTGACCTTCATTTGAAAAATGCTTGAAATGTCTGCATAAAGCAGCCGAAGTTTGTTTATATTTATTTAAGTACCTAAAGTATACGGAGAGTATAACATACGTATCATAACAATAATTATAACATAATTCTGTCAATTATTTTTTGGTCAATAAACCTACTTACTTAAAATATTCTTTTTTCCACCGTGTCTTCGCAATTTCCAGATATCTCCACCAACTCTTGCCAAGCTCGGTTCTTGATAATTTTATTTGAGTAATCATGACACTGAATGTCCCATATTGCAGGTCTCTTCTCCACCTCATCAATAAATAGTTCAGTGTCGAAACGATCCATGGCGAACTCACGACCAGTGACGTGCTCACCGCGCGGTATCCGCAACGCAACTGAACGCGAAGTAAAGACTCCATAGTAATAGAAACGCGCGGGAGCAGCGCGATTCTATTTTCTGGCGGTTGGGCTGCGGTAATCGCGCGGCTTGATTATGTCTGAACGATTACTAACTAACTCATATAAATAAGACCCGCGCGATTTCCATGCGATTCTATAATCGCGCGGTTCCCACCGTGTCTGAACGACCGCTTACACGTCAAAGATAACGGTCAGGCTATTTTTTAATAACATAAGCTCTAGATACGAAACTTTTATTGTTCAGTTTATAGTATAATTTATACCTAAGGTGTAACGTAACAGGGTCTTTATTGTATTTATCACCAACGTATGAGTATAGTTTTTTCTAAATCTTTTTCTAAATCTCCCCGTGCTGCTCCGAGCTCCCTTGCAGAATAGACTATCTGCCTTCCTGCCAGGCAGCTCGTAAAAGGCGAGCATAGGCTTTCCGTCCCTAACACCGCAACATCTGTCTAGGTGGTAGAGTTTCGCAGCGACTCATCCAGATTGTTACCACAACCTTACCTATTCCTGCCGCCATAACGTTATGACGTGTTACGGTATGGAGGGTAAGGTAGCCTGTAAACTTACTTTTGCTCGAGGCCTAAAACTCCGACCTCAGGTTGGCAACGCACCATTTCCACCTTTGATGTCTCTAAACGTCGTAGATTTCTTACCATCAGGAAATCCGTCTGCTTGTTTGCCTTATAATATCATAAAAAAACTATATAACCTTTTTCAAATTGTCAGGTTATCACATTTGCAAGCATTTTTTAATTTAGGGTAACATCTCTTTCAAATACATTTTTTGAGCATCCGCAATACACATCCGCACTTGTATTTACTAAGAGAGCATAAACTAGTCGCTACCATACCAATTCACTGGTACCATACTAAGTAATCACTTGCTAAAAGTTAAAAATTAATTTGAAATACTTATCAGTTTTTGAAGTGAAACTTCTTTATCGGGGTTGGAAAAAAAATATTGTAACATTTTTTCGTTACGCGTCACATTTTTCCGTTACGCGCCATCTTTGTTCTTATCCCTACCACGCGTGATTCGAAGTATACTTTCTCCAACGGAGTAGGGATTGGCAATAGACTTTATTTAACCAATTCCTGTAAAGTTGCATTTAGTAAATTATCTTTTGAAAAATAAAGTCATAAAGAAGTTTCACTTCTTCACTTCTTACGAGTGTACGCTAGTACACGCTCACATTATTTAGTCTGTACAAAGACGCACACGTAACTAAAAGATTTGCATGACGTGATATATTGCTGATAATCTGCATGTCCAAACTTCACGACAGCAGATTGGCATACCGATACACGAACTGAAGTTAAGTAAACGCCCGTTTCTTTCTATATGTTGCAATTAACCTCTGGTAAAGATTGATCACTGTGCTAACTTAATCCGAATTTCGTTCATTTGCATCTTTGAATCTAACTTTACATTCATTATTTCGTTTACATCTTTGAATTTATATAAGTCACTAGCAATCGTAATTAAAAAGTCCTAAACATTCTCACATTCAAATAACTGATCTCTCGTTAAACTTTCACATAACTTAGCACATAAGGGTTTTTATTCCCACTTTTGGATGAACACTCACATATGGATCGATCAGGAGCTACCGGGCTGTTAGTCTTAGAGCAAGAACAGCTTTTGTACTAAACAAATTGGAAATATCAAAACAAAGCTAAAAAAATGGCCCCGCAGGCCCCGGCCCCAAAAAAGTGGTTAATGGCCAAACAGGAACATTTCTTCGGGATAAAAACTAACTATGTGTTAGTCAAAGTTACACTCTATGTGTGTGCCAAATTTCATGAAAATCGGCTAAGCAGTTTTTGCTTGAAGGAATAAGAAACAAACAGACAAATTTTCGCACTTTTTATATTTATTAACATAAAAAATGCGAAAATAATAATAATTAAGGAAAACTTAATTATATCCACATTCTGACTAATCAATATTTAGTTTAATAAAGTGTTTAGTTTAGATATTACATTACAATTTGGTACAAAAAATCTTTCATTTTAAAGGCTTAGTTATTCCTTGAGGTTAACATAACATCGCATAAGTTACTATCATATAACATTTATATTAATATTAATGAAACCAACAAGACTATTTCCTGAACCAGTTATTCTAATAGTAATAAACGTTCTACTGTTACAAGTAACGAATTGCTGCTAAACCCGTTCTTGTAATTCTCATATACATATTTTTGTTTATCCTCGTATATACTATACTTTGTACAAGTTCTAAGCAAAAGCGTTGATGTTCATATCGTCTTATATATATAAATATCTTTATATATTATAATAAGCAATGCTACTTTTCGTTGTAATTTCATAAATCAAGAACGGGCTCACCTATCCAAACCAAATGTTTAGGCTTTGTTCGGTCTATTTAGAAAATGGTTTATGTGAAGTTTGCATAAAATCGGTGGAGCGGTTCTTCATTTATTACATTTTTGTAACAAATGAATTCAATAAATACCCGCCATTTTGTTTAACTTTTTTAAGATGGGGATTATGTTGTCATATTGAAACGTTTTCTTTTTTGTTTCGTTGTGTCATTCATGCGGTCATATACGTAGCGAAGCACATACCGGGCCGATAGTATATTATAGTTTATAACATATATTCAATATATTTTAACTTTCAACTATTTGCGTACTAATGACATTCACCTTTGTCCCACGGGAACGGGCAGCTGGAAATTATTATTAGTAATCGCCGTAATTTATGTACTGTACGAGCATATCAGATTTGCTTTTGTTTTTTTGTTTTGTTTGCAGTAAATATCTTATTTGTTAAATTTGTATTCATTTAAAAAAATAAGACATTTTGTACACCAATCATAAAGAGGAAAGACTTTATTGTTAGTTTGTATTGTATTGTATTATATTGAATTGTACTATAATGTTATCCTTAATGAACATGGGCCACTTTTTAAAGCGGGACTATGCTTTATTCCTACAGGGCAATGGGTAATAAATAGAAAGGTGTAGTTCCTGTCGGTATATCATCTATACTATGATGTTAAAGAGAAAAGTTTGATTGTTTGTGTGTTTGTTTGCAGTTAATAGGCTCCGAAACTACTGAAACGATATGAAAAATCTTTTACCATAAAAAACATACATCATCGCTGATGAACATAGGTTACGTTATTTCTGAAAAAAAATAGAAATTTAACATCCCGTGCGAAGCCGGGTCCGGCTGCTAGTGTACGATAAAGAGTAAAAAAAAATTATAAGGTTAGACCCTGAGGACAATGACTAAAATTGTACAGCCCTATTGATTTGAAAATGGAACACTACCGAATACTTAATAATGTATCTTAAGTTATTTCAAACAGTTAAAAGATTTAATTCTTACATTTCTGTAAGTCATGGCTGCATATTGTTCTTGGCCTTTAGTTTTAATTAAAAATAAGTACAAATTAAAGTGGCTGGATAATGATTTCCTGCTAACAAACTGACGCTCTTTAGTGGAACGAACTAGATTGATCATAACCGCACTAAAGCAGTTGTTTCATACTAGTAGCCTACGATTCGTTCAGTGATATTTCTAGTGATATTTTGATTGAAATCGTGAGTATTTATTATAACATAGGTACCTCTTGTTAACAAAAATAATAAAATAAGAAACATGTTTAAATTAAATGATAATAACAAACAAATTCCCTTAACACTTAATGCAAAATTATGTAGTTTTAAATTAAGCGAATTATATGCTCATGGTTAGTTAATTATACTAAAACATAGAAAACCTACCACACACCAAAAAGTTTGAGCAACGTGTAAATATTTCAAAACAGTTTATTACAATGTAATCATTGGTATGTAATATTTTTATTCTAGTTAGTTTTTTTTTTAGTTAACTCATTAGTTGGTTATAAAAAGTACGATTATTCATTGCTTTTTTAATGAATTGAAATTAAATGTAGGCGCTTTCATTGACAATAAAGTTGAAAGCTGGTGCCTTATTTTCTTTTACTATTAAATTTATTATTAATTAATTTGAAAATAATAAATAAAATTTATCATGAAATCAAGTAATTCAAAATTATACACTGTTTCTCATAATTGTTTATTTGAATAGTTTTTGACAAAATTAAATTGTTATACATTTTTTACACCATGGAGCGATATTATTTGATTGCAAATAATATGATAAAAGCTGGTAGGGATGTTGCAAATGAGAATGATCAATCTGAAGTTTACCTGGCATTTGGAGTTTGCAATCTTAAAGGCTTAATCTTACAACTCAAGTGGTTTTATTGTTTTTGAAAATTTCAACGCAAACATTTCAACAAAATGTTATTTCAAATCAGTACCATACTGAGAATTGGACTTTAATTTTCTGGAAGCCGTCACTAACATTCTGTATGTAAAAATGTCTTTACAGGGTTTGTCGTTTTTTTGTATCGTTTAACGAATTAAATTTATACGCATACGCGTCTACTGTGACTTCAAACTAGGAAGTAGAGTTTCGTAGATTCGCCCGGATTGGACGTTATGGCGGCAGAAATAGGTAAGGCGGTGGTACCAATCCGGGAAAACAAACAATCTGCGAAACTCTACCACATAGTTAGATGTCACGGTGTTAGTGGCAGTAAGCTTATGTTCGCCTTTTACGAGCTGCCTGGCAGGAAGGCGTCTATTGTGCAAAGAAACCCGGACCAACACGGGGAAAACTTACTTCTGCTTAAGGCCTAGCCTAAGTCGGGAACTTCAGGCTATACCATAATAGAAAAAAAAATAAAAAAAAAAACAATTAGCTACACATGTTGCATAATAAATTTACTTCTATATTCGTTTAATGTTATTTTTTTATTAATTGGACCGTAGTTAAGAATGCCGAATTTCTTGTACTATAATAAAAAAACTATTTTATTTCAGTAACAAGATAAAAGTAGAAGATAGTTGACATACGATGTTAAAAAATATTCAACAGGGTGTTCCAGAAGATGAAACCACAAAAAAGGAATATTTGGAACACATCAAAGAGTGGTTGAAAAAGACACCACATTTGCCTGATGAATATGGTTAGAAAAATTATACTTTTGATTTTTTTTTGATACCATATATTTTTTAGTTAGCATACAAATTACAAGCAGCACAAGCATACAAATTTTCTTGATGGTAAGAAATTCACGCTGCCTAGAGACACCAAAGTTGGTAATGGTGCGTTGACAACCTGAGGCCGGGATGTTAGACCTCGAGCTAAAGCATGATTACCGGCTACCTTACCCTCCAAACCGGTACACGTAATGACATTATGGCGGCAGGAATGGGTATGGCGTTGGTACCAATCCGGGTGAGTCGCTGCGAAACTCTACCACCTAGTCGTATGTCACGGTGATATTGACAAGCCCATGCGCGTTTTTTTCGAGCTGCCTAGTAGGAACGTAGGTGGTTTATTCTACAAAGGAGCTCGGTCAATCACGGGATAAATAATAAATGGTTATTCACTTGAAGATAATGATAGCGATGATGCTGCAAAAATTGAAACCAGAGTACCCTAAATAATGAAGTGCATTGTGGAAAAAAACAAGCTATATGAAAAAGTGCATATGTTGTATTCGAAATAGTGATGGTCTAGACCTCAGAATAAATTGCACATTTGTCAGGTGGATCATTATAATTGGCAAGCACAAAATTTTTTTATCACTTGCCACAAATCCATATTTCTCTCGATCCTGTTAAAACTTTTTTAAAGACACTGGTTTCTCTGAAATTTTATTAGAAAGAAAGAAAAAAAAAACATTAAGTAACGGACTAAAACTTATCACACATACTTAACTAATAAAAGAACCAGAGTACCCTAAATAATGAAGTGCATTGTGGAAAAAAACAAGCTATATTAAAAAAAATGTGTGTGTACTTATGTACACGCGTTAGAAGTTATACTTCTTCGGCGTAATAAGATAAAAATCTTTTTAAAAATTTTATCTTTTGCCTTATTTTACATTTGTAGTTAAAATGACACTAACCATAGAGAAAAGGTGTTTAATACATTAAAAGTTTTATTATAATGCATTATTTAGTTTAATGAAGTTTATTTAATATTTAAGGTACCTTTTTTGAAAAACTAAAATGTTATCTATAGCTAACTTCATCATGTCGGTTTTTCGTGACGGTGTGCGCGCGCATCGTAAAAATTTACCCTCATCATTTTTTCCTAACGCGCCAAAAGAAGTACAACTTCAAAAATGCATATGTTGTATTCAAAATAGTGATGGTATCTAGACCTCAGAATAAATTGCACGTTTGTCAGGTGGATCATTATAATTGGCAAGCACACATTTTTTTATCACTTGCCACAAATCCATATTTCTCTCGATCCTGTTAAAACTTTTTTTAAAGACACTGGTTTCTCTGAAATTTTATTAGAAAGAAAGAAAAAAACATTTAATAACGGACTAAAACTTATCACACATACTTAACTAATAAAAGAACCAGAGTACCCTAACTAATATAAAAGTGCATTGTGGGGAAAAACAAGTTATATTAAAAAGTGCATAATAAATATGTTTTATTCGAAATAGTGATGGTCTAGACCTCAGATTATTATAATTGGCAAACACACATTTTTTATCACTTGTCATACATCCATATTTCTCTAAATCCTGTTAAACTTTTTTAAAGACACATGTTTCTCTAATGTGATATTAGAAAGAAAGAAAAAAACATTTATTAACAGACCACTACTTACCACACATAACAAATTAAAAATCAACTAGAAATCTTATCTAACTCTAAACATAAGGAACTTAAATTATAAATAAATATACAAAAAAGTAATAGTTAGATAAAGAGACAGAGTGTGGTACCATGAGTCTACCAAGGAAAAGCTGAGTATTTGTTGAGACTTAGTTTACCTTAACACTGGTTTTTAGCTTTCCCTGTCTAATAATAATGTGTGTATTAGAACTAATGGAATGGTCTTGAAAATTTTTTCAGATGAAAAACGACTTTTAGAATTTCTGCGTGGCTGCAAATTTTCTTTAGAGAAATGTAAGCGGAAATTGGACTTGTATTTCACAGCTCGTGCAGTAATGCCACAGTACTTCACAAATAGGGATATAATGTTGCCAGAGTTACAGAACCTTTTAAAAGACGGGTAATTTTTCTCTAAATTTGTTTCTTCATTTTTAAAATTTTCAATCCAGTCTACTCATGAACAGAATCGCTCTTAATTATAAGAGACATTTGAATGAATATCTTAGTCAGAATCAGAGGAGATGGTATCAGGTTTTTTCAAAAAATCCCGCTTTCACTTTAGCAACAATTACGCATGTTGGTGATATAATCCCAGGAAAAGCCTAAATTCCATCAAACTAAAAAAAATAACTATAGTTATAATTTTGCTTTTACATTGAATAAAGCAATAAGCAGACTGATTTTCTTACATTATAAGTAAATGTCAACTACAAACATGATAAAATTTAACATTACGTTTGCAATCTTATAATGGGACGTTAAATATTTTACCGATAGGTTTTCCAGTTACGCTTTTTTTAACCTTAACACGATAATGGTCCTCAACTATTGAGATTTAAACTCTTTAAAGCAATAATTCAGCATAAAAAGCAGTAAAAGAGGCTAGCAGATAAAAGGCTGCCATTTTTTTATCTAAGAGGTCAGCGAACAAGCACACGAATCTCCTGATGGTAAGAGACAACCGCGGCCTACAAATACTCCTATCTGACATCTGGTATGTTAGGCCTATTATGTAACTACCATCCCATAATCCCCTACCCTCGAGAACGGATAAAAAGTATCTTCACGCCCATATCCCCGAAGAAGTAAACAGAGGCACAACCAAGGCACCCACGACTAGCCGAAGACACTAAATCCCACAATGTGATAGGTGGCAAGCCTATCGCTAACCGGGCACATTTCCAATCCCGACCAACATTTTTTTTTTATTTGGCCGACCCGGGATTCGAACCCGGGACCTCATGCAGTCAAGTCCAACACCCGGACCGCTAGACCACAGAGGCGATCCAGAACGGATCACGACGATAATGGATCTTTACCCGGGCGAGTTGCTAAATTCCACCATTGACGTACTAAACCTGGAGGCTGATTATGTATCTTTTTAGTGATCACTGGTTCAAGTGTACATCAAATAGCTGTCAAATGACGTCATTTGTGTTTGTTATCATTTGTATTTCTGTTGGTTCCTGGAGATAGCAAATATAAAACTCGTCATTTGACAGCTATTTGCAGTACATTTTTTTGAAATTATACTTCTTTTGGCGCGTTAGGAAAAAATGATGAGGGTAAATTTTTACGATGCGCGCGCACACCGTCACGAAAATCTGACATGATGAAGTTAGCTATAGATAACATTTTAGTTTTTCAAAAAAAGGTACCAACAAAGTAAAAGTAAGGACATCTACGTATGTTTGCGTGAGAACTGACAACTGTATTCAAAATATTTCTTTATTTCTATGGTTAGTGTCATCTTGTCTACAAATGTAAAATAAGGCAAAAGATAAAATTTTTAAAAAGATTTTTATCTTATTACGCCGAAGAAGTATAACTTCTTACGCGTGTACATAAGTACAAGCACAATTTTTTTTTCATTTTGAATTGGTCACTGAGATACATAATCAGCCCCCCTGTAGTCGCCTTTAACGAGATTGTAAACCATCTACCAAACCACAAACTATTTAAAAATATCATGTTTAAAATAAAAATATTTAGCACTATGTAATTAAAATAAAAAAGTTTGAACACCTGTTTCGATAGGACCCTATAAAAGTACGCTGATATGAGGCAGTCAAAGTCGCGCGAAACAGGCTAGTAGGAATGCATAGATTTTCATGGAATGTACGACAACGTGTCACAAAAAATGAAATCACTACATACTATAAAACAAAGTCGCTTCCTCTGTCCCTACGTCCCTTTGTATGCTTAAATCTTTAACACTACTCTACAGATTTTGATGCGGATTTTTTAAATAGATAAAGTAATTTAAGAGGAAGGTTCGTAAGTATACCCGTTTATACCCGTGTCAAGCAGGGGCGGGCCGCTAGTTTAATAATACAAGAAAAAATTCCCGTGTTGGACCAGGTCTAAAAGAATAGCCTGACTATCGGTCATGCAGCTGCAGATAGTTTAGTCTACTCAGCGGGTCTAGACTAAGATCTGAAGAGACCTGGCCAGTGCCCTAAGTTTGAACATGTTTAAAAACACTTTTAAAGCTTTGAAAATACTTTTAAGAACAGAAAAACTGGATGAAAGTTTCCCAAAGGCTATCAATTATAATTACTTAGGTTTATCCATAACGTGCGAGGGTATTTATTAAGAAAATTGACTATAATACGCACGTGCAAACCCCTCACATGTTAAAGATATAATTAAACAGATATAAGTAATTATTCAACCAACAACCTATAACCTACATTGTTGGTTATTGTACCATAGATACACTAGTAAAATAAATTATCTTCACGCCCATATCCCCTAACTAGTAGGCAGAGGCAAAACCAAGGCTACCACGACTAGGTGAAGACACTTAATAAACCCACCATGTGATAGGTGGCACGCTTATCGCCAACCGGACACATATCCCGAGCAACTTATTTTTAAATTGGAAAAACTACATTATCTTTTTGTTGCAAGAACCGGAAATCGAACACGGGACTTCGAAAAGGCAAGTCCAATACCTGGACCACTAGACCACAGAGGAGATTACACTTTGTAAACTAAAGTCCATTCGAATTGATATACCAAAATAAGTGTTTTATTCGCCCTTTACGTATACGTTGCTGACCTTATTTATAATATTTTAAGATTATTTAAGTGTATTAGGTGTTAGCTGATTCTCATAATTACGGACCTTGGAAAGCGATTTTTAGTCCAACATCAAACGTCAAAGTTTAACATTGAATTCACAGACTTATTTATTTTTTATATTACAAATACTAGGGCATTTTGCACAAGAACAATTTAATCATTTCCGTCTTACGGAGTAAAGTGCTCCAAGGTCCAACCTGGTCTTTATTACAATAGTGTTAATTCTACTGTTCACAAACTAAACTTATTTTAGATGCATGCTATCTTTTTCTAATAAAATAAAAACATAAGAGAGGGAACGTTTTATACATGTCAGATTAATTCGAACATCTATAAATTTTAAAGAAAGAAAAATTTCGCCTCAGACAGGATTTGAACCTGTAACGTTTTTTTTTCTTTCTTTAAAATTTATAGAAATTTATCCCACGCACAGGGCACGTGCTAAAAAAATAAAAAATAAAAATACTATAATTCGAACATGTCAAATTGTGATGTTTTTAATCAACGTTTTCGGAATGATAGACTAAACGTCTGTAGAAATGACTTGAACGGTCTAATTTGGTAGCACTAAAAGTGTTTTGTCTCTTTCTATTGCTCTCATGGAAAAATATAGCTATAACTAAAAATTAGTTTAGTGAGTGCGCAACAAAATTACCACCAGTGCCTCGCCGCTACAATTGTCTCTGTCTGTTACTTTCGTTGAAAGAAGACAGCGATAAAATTATCTCCAATGTGATACAGACTCTAACATTTTCTTAGTTTACTCCTACTTTAGTCCATATTAATCAATAGGACTGTAAGTGTACGGTGCGCTATCATCAACTGTGCCCTACTGGCCAGCACAATCAAAGGCCTCCTTCTTTATTTATTTAGTTTTAAACATGATATAATAAATTGAAATCACTAATATAAATCTATCTTTATCTATAAAAATTAATATATTTTCCCCCGTGTTGGTCCGGGCTCCTTTGTAGAATAGACCATCTGCCTTCCTGTGCCAGGCAGCTCGTAAAAGGCGAGCATAGGCTTACCGTCACTAACACCGTGACATCCTACTAGGTGGTAGAGTTTCGCAGCGATTCACTCGGATAGGTACCACCGCCTTACCTATTCCTACCGTCATAACGTCATGACGTGTTCCGGTTCGGAGGTTAAGGTAGCCGCTTAACTTACTTTTGCTCGAGGCCTAACATCCCGGCCTCAGGTTGGCAAAGCACCATTACCTCCATTGGTGTCTCTAGGCGGCGGGAATTTCTTACCATCAGGAAATCCGTCTGCTTGTTTGCCTTCCAATGTTATAAAAAAAAATTAATACAAGCTTCCCTTATAAAAATGTCGCATGGTCATTGCACCACGCCTGAAAGTACATGGGTACAAATTTTGGTCTTTTTTTTTTTGTTATGTTGGTTGTTGTCAGGAAAAGGATCATATGAAGAGAAACTCCAGAGGAATTGCTGGGAAAATAGGAAAAATAAAACTTTGATTATTTTCTTTACAAATTTTAGTAATGGTGGTAGAGTTTCGCACCGACTCGTCCGGCTTGGTACCACCGCCTTACTTATTTCTGCCACCATAACGTCCAACGCTTGACTTCGACGTGTTCTGGTTCGGAGGGTAAGGTAGCCGGTAAACTTACTTTGCTCGAGGCCTAACATCCCGACCTCAGGCCTGTCACGAAGTTCACCGGGTTGGCTAGTGTACTATAATAATTAGATAACTTCATTGATAGAGAGAGAAGGAGGGAGAGAGGGAGATTTTTTTAAAAAGGTTATCTGAACGTTTATATTCGTATAAGGGCCACTCGTACTTTTCTGGGTTAAGTATTTAACACTGAGCTAGCTTCTAACTACAGTTAAATCGCTTTATATTTTACAATTTAACTCAATGTCAAATATAACCCGGGAATGTGCAAGTGGTTCTAATTGAATTGTAAAACAACTTAATTCATTCATCATTACTCATATTATGTCATAACTTATATCATAACTTTTGGTTAAACATTATACGAGTTTATTTTAGTAAAATGGGGTTGTTAAAGAAATCAGAGTAAAAATAAACTAGCTGGACTAAAACTACAGAAAATGAAGTTTCAAAGACTTTTTTTTTCAGATTGGTCTTTGTATTACCTTCACTTACTCCTGAAGGGTATCGAGTAGGATTTTTGAAAGGTAATAAGTAACAATATTTATTTTATGAAAAACATGTAGTCTTCCCTGTATTGGTCCGGGCTCCTTTGCATAATAGACTCTCTACCTTCCTGTGCCAGGCAGCTCGTAAAAGGAGAGCATAGGCTTACCGTCACTAATACCGTGATATCTGACTAGGAAGTAGAGTTTCGCAGCGACTCACCCGGATTGGTACCACCGCCTTACCTATTCCTGCCGCCACAACATCAGTGCTTGCTGTTGACGTGTTTTTGGTCGGAGGTTAAGTTATCCAGTAAACTTTCTTTCGCTCGATGCCTAACATCCCGACCCCAGGTTAGCAATGCACCATTACCGCCTTTGGTGTCTCTAGGCGGCGTGACTTTCATACCATCAGGAAATCCGTTTGCTTGTTAACGTGAAAATATCGCAAAATAAACACTTACTTTGTTTTAGGTCCAGATGAAAGTGCAGACCCCGATCCCGTGTTGGCTATTAAAATACTTTTTATGATAGCCGACATTGCCTTAGATGAAAACTTTGGAATCGGAGATATTTATATAGTAGATGTAGCACTATCCAAGCCGAAACATATTTTAAAAATTACACCAACGCTATTGAAAGATGTTATAACAATAGGCTTGGTAAGAATCTAATTTTTTTTTGAACAATGGTTTTTATTTTGGTTGGCGATAGCCAGCTATCACATTGTGGGACTTAGTGTCTTCGGCTAGTCGTGGGTGCCCTGGTTGTGCCTCTACCTACCTCTTCGGAGATATGGGCGTGAAGTTACTTTTGAAGAACGGAAATTACATCTTTGCCTGGATGTCAATTTTTTATTGAAACATGCAGACGGATTTAATGATGATATTAAACTTACGTTGCCAAAGATGGCAATAAACAATTTTTATGATTAGACAACACTTCCATTTTTTGTTTATATCCGTCACAAAAGTTTTGTTTCCTCTATGGTCTAGCGGTTCGGTGTTAGACATGACTTTATGAAGTCCAGGGGTCTGATTATGTATCTCAGTTGCTAACTCAAAACGGAAAAGTGTACACCAAATAGCTGTCAAATGACGTGTTTCATATTTGCTATCTCCAGTGACCAACAGAAATACAATAGAGATAGCAAACACAAATGACGTCATTTGACAGCTGTTTGATGTACGCTTTTCCATTTTGAGTTGGCAACTGAGATACATAATCAGCCCCCAGAGCGCTGTTTCAGGATCAGATTACATTAAATTTGTTTTTTTCAGTTTTCTTTTAAAAATAACCTTATAGGATATACATGAACACTGTTGGACGATATGTTTGATATTTATCACATTGTGAGATTTAGTATCTTCGGCTAACCGTTCTATCTTCGTCTACCTCTTCGGATAAATAGGCCCGAAAAAGTTTTTGTGTAAGCTCGTCCTCTAAATTAATTATGGCGGTAGAAATACGATTTTTCTTAATATATCATCATCTCCGTAAATACTTGCATTTTTAAAGTAATCGTACCTATCCCGACGAGTCGTTGCAACCGAAAATAATGTGAAATGCTTCCTTTGGGTATTCAACCAACTTTATATCAAACAAGCCGACCTGCGCGAACTTCGTTCCGCCCGTTCAATTTGTATGGGTAAATTAAAATGTTGTTTTCCCAGTTTCCTCACAATCGAACAGGATAAAAAGTATCCTATGTCCTTCTTCCGGTTCTATGCTACCTCCCCACATATTTCCAGCCTAATCGGTTAAGCCATTCTTGAGTTATAAGTAGTGTAACTAACACCACTTTCTTTTATATATATAGATGATGCTTCTGAAAATACTTATTTCATCTTTGTTATTTCCAGACTGCATATCCTGTGACATTCAAAGGTATTCACTTCATAAATTTATCACCTTGGATGATATCATTACATAACATTGTGAAACCACTTCTGCCTATAAAATTGCGTAATCGGGTAAGTTTAATGTTGTTACAGCTATGGCTTACAGTTTTCTTACATTTAGACAAACATTGCATTCCTACGGAGACCACTTGATTAATTTAAAAATAGGATTGTATGATTGTATGAAAACACGGGAAAAGTGAAACTTGATCTATAACTAGAAACTATGAGTTTTGGGGCCATCGAGAGAAAAGATGTGAAGTTTTTTCATAATTATTGAATTTCATGTTAATATTGAGTGAAATTAGTCAATTTTGGTGGCGTTTTGTACAATTTTGTTTAGTGAAAAAGCACAAATGAAATAATCATTAAAAAATTAGCGTATCGTGTATTTCCTCGTTGCCGCCAAATCTCATTACAGAGCTTGTGTAATGAGCCACCGCTTTACCCAAGAGCCTGACATGACTTCCTGACGACTTGTGACTGATGACTAATTATATTTAATTGAAATTGATATAAAATTCGATGCAAATTTCTATTTGACTAATGGCTGACTTGACTGATAATGACTAGTGAAGGCCAAAACCTAAAGAAAGAAGAAGAAGAAGAACTAGAAACTATAGACGCCGCCATATTGGCCTTGGCTGCTCTAACGTCACCG
>NJDD01000213.1:27458-50769 GCA_002245505.1 Calephelis nemesis
GATAAAACCTGGTTGCGTGATGTCCCTTAATACCATAGGCTACTCATACACAACCCTTTACATTAATTTGAAAGCCACATCACACCAAGGCACAATGAAACTGAATTTTTTATTAACTTAACTCACCATATGGGGCTATTTTCAAACTTATTAAGTAGATGATATTACTAAAAAAATAAATTGTTTTTACCAAAACGGTGAACAACGGTTTTAGTGAAGCATTGAAATAGTTATTTGTACAAGTATATAAATTCCACTCTTCGATTTACTTTCACTAGAGCACTGTATACTTTCTCAAGTGGAAGTGCAGCGAGATCCATTAGGTCTATTTGCATTCTAGGTACTATTCATAGTTCCATTTTAAAAATCATATCACCCTTAAACCTTTGTTATTTAGATACCGGCACCACTGGCGAAAATAGGCTAGACGATGTAGATCGTGGCTTTGCAGATATTCCTTGTCTTTGGGAACTTGGTTTAGAGATAATACTTTAAAATGTCATTTTTTTCTACTTTCAATCTGATCTCCTCTATAGTCTAGCGATCCAGGTGTGGATTTGACTTTATGAAGTTAAATTCCCGGGTAGGGCAACAATAAGAAAATATGGTTTTTCCAATTTTCTAATAAAATAAGGTTGCTCGGGATTGGATGCGTGCCCGGTTTGTCACTTAACACACTGTGGGACTTAGTGTCTTCGGCTAGTCGTGGGTGCCCTGGTTGTGACTCTGCTAACCTCTTCGGGGATACGGGCGAGAAGATACTTTAGTTTACTTTACTTTTAAATCTAAAAGTCCTTTTAATTATTGGATGTTTAATGCTCTTCTTATATATTTTCACGCCAGCTCCCTTATGGGATTACCAAAGAGTATCGAGTGCTGATTCTCACGATCCTTGCAGACCTTTCTTTCTTCCTTTACTTTCATTACACTTCTAATAAAAGCATGCTGATTGTCGTTACCAGAATTGTTGATCAAGTCACAAATTTAATCTTGGCAAATTATTATAGGCCAAACATTAAATTTTGTTGGAAGCTGTTGTCATTTAATTCGAGCTTTGCGACCTCTATAGCTCAATGTTTTCAAGGAGTTTGGGATATAATTGGAGCAAAGAGAGTTGTTATTCAGATTAGAGAAGAGGCAGTAGGAGCAGATTTAACAAGACTCAAAGCGGTCACCATCCTGAATCAGGTGCATGTAGCACTACCATCTCCATAACTAGATATTATTTTAGAAAATATTGTTCTGCATGTAGCGATGGTTCTTCGCTTAGGTTGCAATGTATGTGAATCAAACAGGTGCGTATGCGCGTCCGTGGTTGAGTCCAACGGCCACCACGCATTGAACTACTCCCGTTGCACCCAGTTTCACCAAACATCGTGCTCTCAACGATACAATTTGTAGGATTCTCGTTTTTGCTGATGTCCCGTGTGTCCTAGTAAAAACTTGATGGTATGACTTCGATTGCAACTGGCGTAACCTTTGCTCTGAGTAATGTAGTCATAACCTGTAGCGGCTGCTGCGTACGCAGCACCTAAAATATTCAAAAATACGCAGCTCTCAAAATTACTTATACTTTTATCCCTGTTGCAATAGAGACGTCAGGGACAATGTGTCAGCAAACTAAAAACATCGTATAGAAAATAGGGCATAGGCTTCGCAATACGGGGCGTGACACCACAAGGTTCATCCGGTTCTTGGTGCAAAGACTCATGCTGGCCATCAAACATAGTAATGCCGCTAGTGTCGTAAGTTGATCTGCAATTACATACTTAATTTAGACCGGTCATATCAAGGATGTCTTCTCAAAAAAAAGTAGGAGATAAACCCATATTTTTACCCCCCATAATTAACAAGTATTGTTATTAAGAAAAATATCTTGATTATGTATATGATATTTAACAACAAAGAAACGAGGTGCAAACTAATCACAAAACACCTTAATTACTGACCTCAATAAACTCATTTTTATTACGGCAATTACGGCTTCCAAAAAATAGAGATAAAAAGGTTATACTTAAATAATAAAAAGGTTGTTGTCTTGCAAACAGCACTGGCTATAAAAATTGTTGGATCACAAAAGGAAAAATATTTTAACTCGAGTGTAATGGATTCCACTGCATCAAAATATAAAGCAGAATATAACTTTTAGCGTAACTATAAAATAACCTTCAGGTTTACCAAGTGTCCAAGAACATCTGTTCAAATATCATTGCTCTTTTATTATTAATGTCTCTTTTTCTATTTAGATTCATATTTTGTCATTAATACGTGTATACTATATCCGTTGTAGCACATACTTAATGCTAATTTAAAATGGAAAAGTTTGTCTACTACGCTTCGTTCGGTACACAACTGTATTGATTTTGTTAAATTTTGATATGCTTGGTATTAGGTAGGTTACTTTTTAAAAAAAACAACTCCCAAAGGATAAAAGGTAATGACTGACAAAATCTATTCAAACACACACACATACACACAAACACAAACACACTAATTGAATGGATATAATATTAAAAATTGAACCTTTGTAAAGGTTGAAAATTTACAATTGTCGTAAGACTTTAAACAGTTCCTATTGGCCTACTCTTTATCTACTCTATCGTTCATGTTCATCATACCCACATATTAAAAACGTTCATTAATATCACGTTAATTTTTGAGCTATCAAAAATTGTTGTTTTTGTTGTTGTTGTTACATCTGTAATACGGAAAGAACTTATATTTTTCAGCTATATATCTTTGCGGTGTAAGTTCAATTACTTACAATAAGGTTTCCCTCGTATTGGTCCGGGTTGTTTTGCAGAATGGACCCTCTCCCTTCTACCAGGCAACTCGTAAAAGGCTAGTGTAGGCTAACCGTCATTACCGTGACATCGTACGAGATAGTAGAGTTTCGCAGCGACTTGCCCGAATTGGTACCACCGCCCTACTTATTCGTGCTATCATAACGTCCAATGCTTGCCGTTGACGTGTTCCGGCTTAGAGGGTAAGGTAGCCGGAAAACATATTTTTCCTCGAGGCCTAACATCTCCGTCCCATGTCAGCAACGCATCGTTACCACTTTTGGTGTCTCTAGACGGCGTGAATTTCTTACTATCAGGAAATCCGTCTGTCTGCTTGTTTGCCTTCCGCTATCACAAAAAAAATTTAAAAAAAGAAGGTTAGTGGTACTACTCGTAATATGTACTACCTCCAAGAGATTATAAAGTATAGGCCACAGATGTCAGCTTCGACTGTGCTGACTTTAAAGAAATTAAGTATGAGGTATTTCCTGCATACATGCAAACAAATTGGCTTTCTTTTTCATCACTTACACTTTGTTAACTAACATCTTTATTTCTCATTTTTATATGTCTGTTATACATTCCACGTTTGATGTTTTACACTCATTTGCATACACACATACATACTCCGCTACTTACACACACAAACAAACACACATATTGTTATACTTTGAATTCTCAGTATTATTTATGCTATCTTAATTAATTTGCAATTTGGATGTAGCTGAAATAACTGCAACACAATCATTGGTTTCATTATTTTATTGTGTATTAGACGAACCATTAGATGAATAGATAAATCATTGTTGTGAGTGAAGTTAATAATTAAAAAAAAGACTGTGGCACTCGGAGACTGCCGCGGTAAATCAATTTCATAAGCAGGCATGAGTCACTTGCGCAGCAGGGGATAACGCATGCGTTGTAACGCCGATACAACCAATGCCACCTAGAGGCAAGTTGCTGAACTGAAGAAACAAGCATTATCAAAAGTCATAAAAGTCCTGCTATTCATCGATAGATGGCAAAACTAATAGTATCACCGCTGTGCCGGTCGGAGTGGGGGGTGATAGGTTATTTTCGATACGGAATTTTTGGATTCGATCTCCATGCTCAGGGTCCACGATGAAAGCTTAGAAATAAATTAGCTTAGCAATAGCTTAGAAATAAATTACTGTAAATGGGTAATAATATAAAGTATATGGCATAATCTCGAAATCGTCATATAACCTTCGAAAAAAATGATTGTCAAATCGCTACATCCAAATGAAAATAAAGTCGCTTTTTGCAGTTTTACTGCGTCTTATCATTTGCTCAATTGCTACAATCATAGTATAATAATGAATGAATGAATAAATGAATGAATGGATGAATCGCTTAATGTGTTAGTAAGCGCATAACTTCCAAATGACTGGACCAATTTGGCTAATTCTTTTTTTATTGTGTTAGTTTGGTTTTTTTGAAGGTTTTTATAAAAAGAAAAACCGGGAAAGTTGCAGGGAAAATGGGAAAAATAATTCTTCATTATTTTCAATACTGAACGGGTGGAACGAAGTTCGCCGGGACAGCTAGTATAATATAGATTTTATAAGTATCAAGTCGCTAACTTATGACCGGGATCTTAAAATTCACGTAGGTACATGTTTATGAACTATCGTTTAGCACAAAACACTACTATGACGAGCACTGGAACTGTAGCTCCAAAAAAAATTTGCTCAGCACTCTACCAAATAGTGCCGTAAAAAATTGCAGAACAACAGATCCAAATGTTTAAATTTTTTTTTTATTTATTCAAGTGATTACAGTGACTAGTTTATGCGGAGTTCGGGACACGCTACACTACTAATTAGCTTCATTAGCCACAAGGTAGTGATGTAAAAACTTTGATCTAGTTAAAAGATCCTTATCGATAATTGCGAGAAAGTATAGACGCATCTAATTAATCTAACGACTATAATTGAATAAAATTGGCACCTATTTTACATGTAGTAGCATGACACAATTTTATTTGCATTAAAAATCTGAGTGTAACCATACATTGAGGATATATAGCGGAGTAAACTTATCAGGTTGGTTATTTCAATTAAAATGAGAGACATTTACATACATACATATCTTTACGCCAAGTCCCTTACGGGGTAGGCAAAGAGTATCGAGTGCCAGACCTCATAATCCTGACAAACCTGACTGGCTTCCTTCACATTCATAATCCTTTTCATACAAAATCGCCGGTTTCGGAGACTCTTGACACTACCCTCAGACAATATCCGAGCGATCTGATTGTGGAATGTCAACCTTGGTCTCCACGGGTACCTACATTCATTCACATTCGCCTTGTATATCCGCTTTGGTAATCTTTCATCTGTTATTCTTTCCACACGACCGAACCAGCTGAGCATGCCCTTTCACATTTTAACACCTACTATTACTTTCCATCTCACTCTTTCTTGGATCTCACTGTTACGAATGCTGTCAGCGAGCGTTATACTACAGATTTTCCATAGCCCTCTCGTTTCGACCGCATTTATCCTACTTTCATGCTCTTTCTGACACACCCAACTCTCGCTTTCATACAAGAGACACTTTATTAGGATAAATGCGAGCGGCATGGAAAAAATGCGGTCCTACGCTCACAGATCCCATATTAATATTTAAAATTTTTAGGACAATATTTATTAAGCTAGCAAAAATTGTTACATCAAATATAAAGTTGAAAAACAATTCATAAAACAATAAATATTATCTTATATAAAATTCTCGTGTCACAATGTTAGTTACCGCACTCCTACGAAACGGCTTTACAGATTTTTATCAATTTTATTTGCATAGTCAGTAGGTATGAGAATTGGCTACTGTCTATTTTTCGTATATCTAAGTGATAAGGGTGACTTACCCCAATTTTCACACTAAAATTATACTAAAATATAAATATGGTGTCGTGGGACACCAGGTAGGAATGAAGTTCTTTCGGCTTTTGTAGAATCGATACAATTCATGAGTATATACTATGCATTGGAGGGGTGGTGTGAGGGAAAAAGAGCAAGGTATTATACACTACTCGGTTGTGTAAACGACTGTCGCACCTACGCATGCCTCATTTAACGGTTTTATTTCACGGTTTTTTCTTACGGTTTATACTATTACATTTCTTCAGTTTGGTCGTGCAGCAAAATCCCTATCTCTTCCAAGCCTGCCGTGAGGAACTTTGTTCCAAAAATAACATAACAACGACTGCTGGGTCAGATAGTTTTGAAGTAAAATAATATCGATAGTCCACATTCGACGTGCAATTCACAGCGTTGTCTCAGTTGACGGCGCTTTGTTACAAAGTAATATCTAGTATTACTTGGACTCCGTATTTTTATTAAGGCAATAATACCTACATATCTCATATTATTTTGTTAAGTTCCGCAATAGTGTGAGTACAAACTCTATTGTTAAAATATATTTTTATGTTACTAGGGTTGTGTATAATGAAAAAAATAAAAAAAACCTGTCGAGCTAATATCGTCATATTTTAACCATTTTACAAAAAAAAATATTCAAGTAATAAACAATTAAACATTCTTGCGTAATCACTCTATTTATTACTGAAAATCATATGAAAATCCGTTAAGTAGGTTTTAGGGTTCAGTAGATTAATGGCAAGAAACCGAACCCATATAGATTCACCATGTCTGTTTGTCTGTTTATATGTCCGTCCGTATGTCACATTCACATTTTTTTTGAAATAGTGAAAATTGTACCTACTGCTGAAACTTTAACATTTATTGTGAGAACTGCATTGAGATTTTCACACAAAAATATATAAAACAATAAATTTTGGAGGTTCCCCATATTGTATAACTGAAACTCTAAAACAATAAAGACTGAAAATAATAAAACAAACCTAATCATATTAGTTTTGTAAATGCGAAAGTTTGTCAGTTTGTTTCTTTGTCACATTTTGTGAAATTTGGTACACACATAGAGGGTAACTTGGATTAACAAATAGAGAGTTTTTATCTCAAAATAATGTTTCTGTGGTATGTAGCTAGTAGTTTATAATTTGTATCCTACTGGTGTATTTGTATTTTTTTTCTATTTTGTAAACAATAAAACGTTATTGTGTTGCATTGTGATGGTGTTAAAAGAAGTAGTAAATATTATTGAAATAGTATCAAAATTGAATCTATACTTATTATCGTCAGCACTTGATAGAATTCCATTGTATACACATTTGTTTGAAGTAAAACATTTGTACTTATCCACTATACACTTTATGTAATGCTTTTTGTTACTCTTCTTTAAGTTATACTACCAAGACACACAATTGCTTGCCCTTGTCGGGAATCGAGCCCGAGTCTCACTATTGGTTGGTGGAGTTAAGCAAATATACTAGCTC
Organism: Calephelis nemesis; assembly: GCA_002245505.1. Lineage (NCBI taxonomy): Eukaryota > Metazoa > Arthropoda > Insecta > Lepidoptera > Riodinidae > Calephelis > Calephelis nemesis. Next base: position 34,623 of record NJDD01000213.1, read on the forward strand.
CTCGACCAATGAGGCAGTTAATTTTCAATAATCAAAAGAAGTAGGCGTAACTTTTCAAAAATCCATATTTCAATCCAAATAAAATTATGTAATTTGCAATTTTCCGCCAAAAAATGTAACTTACTATGGCGTGACTAAACAGAAAAGACAGAGCGTAATGAATGGCTTGGACTTATCAAACCTGAATTATTTCACTGGTGTATTCAAATTGATGGTAGGTTTCTACAACGATTCACAGGGAATAGTGCCAATGTTTTACTTTCTTGTCACCGTTATGTCAGTTACCATTACGGTGTTTTAAATAGTAAAAAAGTAAAATTACGTGACCAAGATGTGTCAGATCAGATTCATTTCCCTACCTTCCTACATTTATGGCAAAATATGTACACATATTTTTTAAAGACATTTATACTCACTACCACATGCAAAAATATGTATCCGTTATAAATTACTATAACATGTACTTAAATGATATTATTTTACAAAAATGTAATCAATACTAATTCACTAGGTATAATGTGTGCAATAATGCCTATAAGATTTTTCTTAAATATGTTTACATTTACAAAACTGTAGCAGTTTTCATTATTTTAAGGAAATTCTTATACACAAAGTAATTTTCCCTTTAATGTAAGCAATCATTTTTATCTTGTAGATATTGTTAAGAAGTTAGCTAGTTTCCTATATACCATCAACAACCTGTTGCAGCGTAATTCAGACAAATTGTTACTTAAATAGGGTTACAGTGTAAGTTCACCTAGATCCGTTAATGGACTATAGCTTCCATACTTTCTGACTAATTTAACTAAGAAATACCCTATCCTAAACGTTTTCGAAATATTCGAATTTATTTGTTTTTTTTATAAAATTTGCCGGTTTTCGGTTATTAAATTAGATATTTTGAAATGTGTTGGTCTATAATAGTTATGTATTTTACGTATGTTAAATAAAATGCTTTATAACCTCAATAGCCAAAAGTGGTCGTAAGGTAACTAAGGAACTTTACCATCTTCTTTGGCTATACATTTTTCCCCGTGTTAGTCCGGGTTATTTTACAGAATAGGCCATCCGCTTTCATGCCAGTCAGCTCGTAAAAGGCGAGCATAGGCTTACCGTCACTAACACATTTATGATGTCTTTGTGTGTGTGTGTGTGTGTACAAATATCTTGTATAATGTGTATACATCTGCCTTTCTAAAAACAGTTCGTAGTAGGATGCAAATGTCAAATAGGTGATTACCAAAAAAGGCTTCTGGTGATAGATTGCCGTGGAGCAACTTGCCCGTAATTGTAGAGCAATTACTTGTTTCTACCGACATGACAGTGTCATGTTCGGAGGGTAAGCTCTTAACTTATACAATTGGTTTATTACAAAAAGAAACTTAAAAGCTAAGTGATACACAAAGTGCACACCATGTTATCCATACCTTTATATTAATACTTAATAATAAAGAATTTGGATGTTTGTCTGTTTGTACCGAACGGGCTCCGAAACTACTGGATGGACTTAAAAGTTGTTATTCCATTAGAAGCCCACATTATATTACAGTAAAATGCTTCATTCCTATGGGAAAACGGATGATAGTACAGCAGGAGTAGGGAATAATTACCCTTGCCGCTTGCGTGCTGAGATAGTTGGCGCTGCTGTCGATATGTCAAATACTAAACGGCTTGAACTATATAGTGAAAGAAGATGGTCGTATGTTTTTTGTGATTATTGGATTTGGTATTAATGATGGGTAAAATTTGTTAATTTAGGTGGGAATTAGTTTAATTTTGTTCCAATAAAGTGCACAAGTGAAATGTTTATGAAGGAATTAGTGTATCGTGTATTTCGTTCGCCGTAAAATCTCACTAGACGAGCTTGAGTAACGAAGCCACCGTTTTCCTCAAGAGCCTGACATACCTTTATAAATAGTGACTAATGACTGAAATAAATACTTAATTCCCGTACCTGACATTGGATAAATAAGTCGTGAAAAACGATTGAAAGCCATATTTTATATGTGTATTTTCCGTGGTTTCGGAGACACGTTTTATGTATACCTAATTTTTTCCATACATTTTAATTAATTTTAATCACCGTAATGTATGTGCTGTATGAACATATTCAGGACGTTTACACCAAATGACTTATTTTTAAATTGGTAGATGCAGATACATGGGTATATGAATGGGTGATTATAAAGAGGAAAGATTTATTTGTTGGTTGCTTTTTATGGAATGGTATCGTAAATTCTTTTAGCATTGGAAGCCAACATTATTCCTATTAAACATAGGCTACTTTTTAAAGCGGGACTATGCTTCATTCTCACGGAATAACGTCAATATGACACTGGGTAGTAAAAAATATTTTTAAGTAGTTACTTATTTTAACTTCTAAACGGATAAGCCGATAGATTGAATCTTCATATGGGTATTTCAATGGATTCCTCTATGATTTAAAAGCACAATTGGAGTCGGTAAGTGAGCTGCTGTCAGTATATCATCTACAGTCTAAACTACAATGTTAAAGAAGAAAGATTTGTTTGCTTGTATGTTTGTTTATATGTAATAGGCTCCGAAACTATGGATCCGATTTGAAATATATATTTATCAGACACTATCGCTGATGAACATAGGCTACGTCATTTCTTTGAAAAATAAGAAATGTATCCACCCCTGCAAAGCAAAGTAAGTGTCATTTTAATTCAAACTTTTCCAAAACAAGCAAACAAACATGTATACAAATTATTTATATTTATATTCGTACATATTATTTACGGACATAAGTGAATAATAAAGAAACACATTTTTCCAGTATTATAATGAACTTTTCACAAGCTGACGGTGAAATATTAAAACTCATCAAAGACAAGATAAAAGAAGAGGAAGTCAATCAAGAGCAATATCTGCAACACCTTAGGGAGTGGTTGAGGAAATCACCTCATTTGCCCGATCAAATTGGTCTGGAAAGTTTTTCAGTTTCATTTCATAGATCTTGTGGCTACTTTTTTACGACATTGGAAGGCAAATAAGCAGACGGATTTCCTGATAGTAACATATTCACGCCGCCTAGAGACACCAAAGCTGGTATTAGTGCGTTGCAAACCTGAGGCCGGGTTGTAATATATAAATAGTAAAAATAAGCATCCTGGATGTATAACAAAAAAATGTCAGCTTTCTAGCTATCACGGTTAACGAGATGCAGCCTAGAGACAGACAGACAGATAGACAGACAATGGAGGCCGTTTTTACCCTTTGGGTACAGAACCCTAAAACACTGCAATAAAAGGTCGATTAAAATTATATAGACTGGCAGGAGTATGTCAAAGCAACTTCGAAATTCTTTGAAAAAAGTGTTTACGAGTATATTTTATCAAAAACATAAATTTCAAATTAAGACCAAGTTCAACGTCAAGGATCCCGACCTTTGTCGACTTCATTCACAAAAGGATAGGAAGGATTTTCAAAGCGAAGATAATACTCGTATTCAAGCTCTTATTCTTCTTAAATTAGATTATGACGATATTTGCTATTCAAATACTACTGAAGAAGGCCTTCACAAATTTAAGCGCGCAAAATGTAAGAATTCGTTTTATTTTCAGTTTCAGAAGAAATTTGATTGTATTTCCATATTTAGAGAGGGGCTCTGGTGGTTTCCTATTCATGAGCACAGAAACCTTCATTGCTTCAAGTTGACATAATGGCAGCAGGAATAGGTAAGACGGTGGATCTCCCTACCCGGTCAAGTTGCTGCTCAGTACTCTCCCACCACCAATCTTGTTGACAATGGTACATTTCGCTTTTGGCCGCACCTTACAAGTTGCCAGGCAAATGGTATTTTCTTAACCAGAGGACGCGCACTAGCGCGTGGGAAAAATACGGCTCAGGAGTTCCCGTGAACTTTTAAATGTGAAGTTAATAAAGCTTCTTTCAGAGGACGAAAAACTTTTAACGTTTCTGCGTGGTTGCAAATACTCTTTAGCGGTTTAAGTGGCTTCCTATTCGTGAGCAGAGAAAACTTAATTGCTTCAGGTTGTCATTATGGCAACAGAAATAGGTAAGGCGGTGGATCTCCCTACCCGGTGAAATTACTACTCAGTACTCTACCGACAGCAATGTTGTTGGCAATGATCCATTTCGCCTTTGGTCGCCCCTTACGAGTTGCTAAGCAAATGGTCTTTTCTACACAAAGGACGCGCACTAGCAAGGGGGAAAAACTACGGCACAGAGGTTCCAGTGGACTTCGAAATGTGAATAAAGTAAAGATAAAAAAAACTTTTTTCAGAGGAAGAAAGACTTTTAACGTTTCTGCGTGGTTGCAAATACTCTTTAGAAAAATGCAAGAAAAAATTGGACATGTATTTCACAGTTCGGACTTTACTGCCACAGTACTTCACAAATCGGGATATAACTCGCCCCGAGTTTCAGATACTTATAAAAGAGGTGTAAGTTGATTTACATTAGATATAAGAGCATTTTTCATAATTTTTGCAATTGCTTTCTATAAAAAAATTTAAGTACCTTGAAATACTTGAATTTGATAACTAAAAATCATTACATTCTTAGTAATTTGTTCTTATAATAAGCTAAAAAGCTGAATTATATTTTAACATTGTATCAATTAAATGTATATTATATTATTAAGTACAACTTACGAATAGATAGACCAATTAACATAAACTTTATTTGGAAGTATGGCCTACATTAAAAAATCACCACAATCAATTCATATTTTGAGTAAGCAGTCTTGTGGAAAGCATACTAAAACCTTATTTCAAATTTAAATTTAAAGATTATGCAACAAGTACAATCAAAAACTTATTTTTTTTAAATTAAGTCAAAAATATGTAATTCCTGAAGGTAAAGCTTTAGACGTAATCGATTTTGTTTTTTATAAGGAATATATGAATACGAGCTTACACATCTCTTGGAAATCGTTATATAGGCTATCTTTTGAGAATCGTTAAACAATATTCATATCACTCATATCGATATAGATATCGTCAGTAACGAGAATCAGCTGCCAATGCGATGCCACTTTCACCGAAGTTTAATAGTTTCTCCTCTTAAAAGTAGCTGTGTATAATAGTAACCATTTTCATAGATTGAATTGTTATTACAATTAAGTATTTTTTAGATTCTTCCAATTCTATATCCTATCCGACCTGACATTTTATTAGAACTGGTTTCAAAATAGTTTCAAAGCGATTAAGTTAGGAGGAAAAAGCTAAGTGGAATATTATATTATTGTACTTTGGATAGATGGATACTTAAAAACTTACTTAGAAATTTGTTTTAAAAATCACAAGTATCATAAAATTAGCACCGAAATATATTTTCCAAACTTAAGGCCGAAACACATCACCGCGTTGCGGAGCCACACCGATGGAATCGGCAGTAGCATCAGTGAAGATTTTAGCGGTGTGGCTCTATTTATTTATTTATTTTGAACAGAGTTATAAATTTCAACAAGTTTCTCATAATAGTCTATGGCAGAGACACGTCTAGAATGCCGCAACGCTGCAACGAAAACCGTCGATTTCAGCGGCGCGGCACTGCAACGCGGTTATGTGCTTTGGCCCTTAGTATCGAGAGCCAAGTGTTTTCGGCTTATCCAAAATTTTAAATCAAGTCCATGGTAAGTGTTATTAGTTTCTTTTTTTAATTAGCTCTTATTTACTCAAAAAAAATACAAGTGCGGACCTATTGGACCGACATTTACCACCAAACTTTGGTTTTTGGTTGTAAACTGATAACCAGCTCACAAAAGCTAACATAGCCATGAAGATTCTGTAATAGCCAAACCGCTTTTGACTAATATAATTTCAAAGTTTTATAAATCGCATCTGTGGTCTAGCGGTCCGGCGTCGATCTTGACTTCTTGAGGTCACGGGTCGGGTCGGACAGCAAAAAATTGGAAAATCTCTATTCTAAATTTTCTAATAAAATAACGTTGGCCGAGATATAGGCGTGAATCTACTTTTTTTTGTTAGACAAGTGCCCGAGGGGAAATATATACGACATTAACAGGGATATAGACGGTTGTAAATACTGGTTGTAAACATTGGTTTTCATTAGTCTGGACCGTAGGTTTAATTCAAATTTAATAATAATCGGCAGATGAAAATAAAGGAATCGTGTTTACAACTGTCTAGAATTTCTTTTATTAACAAATTTGAAAATGTCACTGAGGCTGAGATATTATGCTTCTACTCTATAAGTCATCAAAAAGTTATGGTCACTTGAATAAATAGTCCAAAGTTTAGTAGTAGTATTGCTTTAGTGGTTAATAACTATAAAACTTATTACTATATATTGATTTTAGAACAGAAAATCACTTTATTTGAATTTAAAAATAGTAAAGTATAAAATATTAGTTCAACAAAACACAAACAAACACAGATTATATAATCACTACATAGTATAAAACAAAGTCGCTTCCTCTGTCCCTTTGTATGCTTAAATCTTCAAAATTACATAACTGATTTTGATGCAGTTTTTCTTAAAGATAAAGTGATTTAAGAGGAAGGTTTATACGTATATTTCATAATGCTGCCAGTATCATATAAGTTAATAAGATTTTTTTTTCAGATTAATAGTAACCTTACCCTCAATTACTCCTGAAGGCTATAGACTGGCAGTAGTAAAAGGTATGATCTACTACACATATACGTTTCAGTTGTCTGTATGAGTTTATGTGTGTGTAAGAATTCTTGTGTGTGTAAAATCATAACCCGGAAGAAATGGCCAAATTTTGGTAATTTTTTTTGTTTGAAAATTGACGTGATCCAGACGGTATTAGAATTATGGATAGGTTTTGTCGGGTGCTATTAAAAATTTTTAAGTCTTCTCCCAATGATTCCCTTCTTAAGTCTGGCTCCCAATGATTTTAAAACACTGTTCAAAAAGATGTTCATGAGAAAGAAAAATTCCTTTGTTGACTTTACCAACAAAAGTTATTCAAATTTAAGATTTGTCATTGGTACTTTTTGCGGACATGCTATATTTATATAATCAAGCTATATTTATCAAGTCTTAAGCAGTGTTGGGTATCTTCAGTTTATTCGGATAACTAGCTAAAACTAATGTTAAACTTAAATTGCTTGACTTCAACTTTTGCAACTAGAACTTGATCCTTATCGGAGTTACTAGAAACATTCTCACAACTGCAATTTGAGAATTTTCTGTGCAGTACTAGGCACCCATAAAGATTTTGATTCCGTGGTCTGTAAAGTCTACAAGTTTATTATATTGAACTTGTCTATCATTTCTAATGAATTTTGATATTTTTTTATGATACTGGAAGGCAAACAAGTAGACGAATTTCCTGATGGTAAGAAACTCATGGTAGTAATGGTAGTAATGGTGCGTTGCCAACCTGAGGCCGGGATGTTAGGACTCTAAGTAAGCTTACCGGCTACCTAATCCTCCAACAGGAACACGTGAACGGCAAGCACTGATGTTATGGCGACAAGTATAGGGAAAGCGTTGGTGCCAATCCGGACGAGATGAAGATATTATTATATGATAACATATTTATTGTTTTAGGACCAGATGAGAATGCAAAAGCTCCTGAAATAGCGGACCTGGTAAAACTTAGTTTCATGATAGCGGACGTTCGTTTGAAAGATGAGTGTGTAGCTGGTGACGTATACGTGTTTGACGCGTCAAGATGTAAAGTCAGACACGCTGTTAAACTTACTCCAACTCTATTGAGAGACATGGTAGTCATTGCTTTGGTAAGTTTACCATTTTTTTTAAGTCTATGCCAAGGTCTGTTGACGGAACGAGCCCGCTTGGGTGTCGTTTGCGTTTGCATCAGCAAAGTTTTACGCATGCAATAGTTGTGGACAGTATAACTTAGTTTTGTTCACTTGGAAGCTTGTGCCCAATATATGAAACAGTGTGACGAAAGACTTTAAATTCTAAATTACTTTACTGAAAGAGCAAAATGTTTCTATTGTAATAAATGCCATTAATGTGCCCATATATAATGGTGCATTTAAAAAAATATATAAAGTTTGAGTGATATGTACATGATTATTAAGAAGCAGGAGTTTTTTGATAGTAAGAAACAATTTTAGACACCGAAATACAGAAACCGCACCAACTATAACTGTAAATTAAAAGAAAAAAAGCATAGGTATACATCAAAAAAAATAAAAGAATAAAAAAATGTAATGAAAGAATTGAATGTTCAATGCATAGCTCTAGCGAATTGTCAGTAAGAGGAAAAGATTGCAGCTTTTTTCTTTTAAAAAAAATATCAACTACGGGAAAAATGTTTAAAATAATATATATTCGCAGGAAGCATATCCAGTAAGAATTAAAGCAATTCACATAATCAATGCAGCACCTTGGTTAATTAGTCTGTATTCGAAGATACGAGTGATTTTTCCAACTAAAATACGTGACCGCGTAAGTAATTTTCAAAATTCATATTTTTTTAGGAATTTAGGAAGTATTTAGTAGTTCCCACAATAGTTTTTAGTAAACGAAATATCCTACCCCTAAACATATCCCAAAGTAAAAGGTCCGTTTTGACAGTTCACGCTCATGAAGTTTTCTATTTATTGCCTATTGAATTGCTTTAAAGGTGAAACTTTACAAAAATGAAAAACCGATCAAGTTCAGTATCTTACGTTTTTACCTGACTGACTGATTTTGTTTATTTAAATATTGGCATATTATTAATATTCAATGTAAAGCAATTTTCAGTAATTAATTGGTTTGGAATTATTTGTTTAGTTTTGCTAAATATTATGAGCTTGAAGTTCAAAAACATAAATAGCATCAACTAGCTTATCACTATGTAACAAATAGCTTGTCTCTGGCTAAGTGTGAAATAGCACATAGTTTAACGAAAACACTTAAGCATAATAAGCAGTTTTTCATCAAAAATTAAATGTTAATATGTCCAAATTTTATTCGCCATTTTGTGAAGTTGAAGCTCCCCCCATTCCTAATTAATATTTCTTTTGATCTTCCATTAGTTCTGTTCTACTACGTTACATTGTAACTACAACTTTGGCTCTTTTTATTTTTAATCATAATTAGGTATAAATTTTGGTGTATATTCTCATATCATACTAACTCTGTTTAGAAATGTCAAACAAAGGACGGAAAATAATCAGAATCAAAAGTGATTTCGATAGCCAAAAAATTATCATACTGTGAGATTAAAAAGAGAGAGACATATTCGTAACATTGGACGTAAAATATTCGAATAAACTATCATCTCACATTTTTTTGTTTTTAAAAATCATTTGTAACCCATGATGGACAAGCCCTATTACAAGTTTGATGTACCGGTGTATGTCTGCCTTTTCAATCACCTGTTGAGCGTATGGACCGATTTCAATGCGGATTCTTCGTTTGAAGTCTGATGTGATCGAGATGGTTCTTAGCTATACCATTGCACATATGTATTGTCACTGAACACTTTTTAATTTCAGTGTCATACTTTATAATTGTGTTTTTTATGATTTTATTTTACAGATGTTTTTCCACAGCGATTTTGACGAGTTACACAAACACATACCAAAAAAACTACTTCCCAAAGAATATGGTGGCGATATTGGTTCAATGTACGATCTACATGGTAAGAAATTGTTAATTTTATTAATTAAACTATCACTTCGAAAATACATTTTTGGCAATGGACGTAAACATTAATTGTTTAAAGAAGGATGTCAGGACTGTAGATTTCATCCAAATGTAGTAATAATTGGAAGACGGAAACACAGTTTCCACCAAGGTTACTTTTACCGTTTACAATGTCTAAATACAAGTTAAAATTTTCTAATATGTCAAATCCTTGTAATCATCTATCACTATCCTATTAATATTATAAATGCGAAAATATGTATGTTTCTTTGTTTGTTACACCTCCATGCAAAAAATGCTGAACCAATTTTCATGAAATTTGAAACATACACGTAGAGGGTAACTTGAATTAACACATAGGATAACTTTTATACTGAAAAATGTTCTTGTGGGACCATTAAACGTGCGAGCAACGCCGCGGGCAAAAGCTAGCATGTACATAAGTCTAATTATGCCTTTTCGTTTTTAAGTGTCGATCCAGTGGTAGATTTTAATATTATGAGTAAATAGAGGCGTCACAAGTACCTTTTGATCGCCGCTGTAGTCTAGCGGTCCGGGTGTTGGACTTGACTGCATGAGGTCCCGGGTTCGAATCCCGGGTCGGCCAACAAAAAGAAAATTGGATTTTTCTAATTTTCTGATTACAAAATGTTGGTCGGGATTGGAAATGTGCCCGGTTGGCGATAGGCTTGCCACCTATCACATTGTGGGACTTAGTGTCTCCAGCTAGTCGTGGGTGCCTTGGTTGCACCTCTGCCTACCTCTTCGGGGATATGGGCGTGAAGTTACACAAGTACCTTTTATATGCCGTGCATGGTCTACGTGAAGAAATCAGTTTTCCATTTCTAAATCTAGTTCTAGTAAGAAATATTGCTCTAAGTTTTTGGAGTAGAACTCTCTGGATAATACTTCTAGTTAATTAAGTTCAGAAACAATGGCACTACTACAATCAAATTGAACAGAATTAATCTTAGCATGTTTGTGTATTATATTTAGCCAAATGAGGATATCATAGTAAGCCAAACTGGTATTTTTTTTATCGTATTGTTTGGAGGTTATTCTACGGAAGGACTTTTGAGGAAAACAAATATAATATCATCTTTTTCTTTAATTGCATACGCAGTTGGTCTTCGTTAACTATACAGAAATATCGAAAAATTAGTTTTATAGCTTAATGTTGGCGCTATATTGAAACAAAGGTTTTTGAAGTTTTAGTCAGACAGATTTGACCACATGTTAACAAATGTGGCACATTCACCATACGACTTTAAGTACTTTTATAGTTATGAACTAAGAAATTATGCATTAAAAAAACAATATCTCGGTCTCATAAATTGAATAAAAATCTAAGAACCCACCTTTAAAAACATATCTAATAAGAAAGTTGACAGAAACTAAAACGAAGTACCCCAAGGTAGCGTTGTAGGTCATTAAAAGAAAATTAGTACAGTACCTAGACTTTATTGCGGTTTAACTTAAGAAAACCAAATAATATAAGAACCAAAGGCAATATTTGAAAGAGACGTCGCCAGAACGGATGTAAGAGTTATAGTCGACAATACAGTGCTGGAAAGTGTGAATAAAATTGCATAACTTGGTAATGCTTGTAGCATTGATAGAAGGTTACACATGGGGGTAGAGGATTTCAAAAACGATGTTTTGGTCAGAGCACTGGACTCACTTTGCATAATTCCGTTCTTATCTATACGTTATTATATGGAGAAATAAAAAGAGATGGAGGCAGAAAAAGCATGGAAGTAGGACAAATGTGGTTGAAGTTTTTATAGTTTTTATATCTAATAAGTTTTTGCCCGTTTTGTTCCGGGCTCCTTTGTAGAATAGACCAGCCTTCTTTGCCAGTCAGCTCGTAAAAGGCGAGCATAGGCTCACCGTCAATAACACCGTGACATCTGACTACGTGGTAGAGTTTCGCAGCGACTCGCCCGGATTGGTACCACCGCCTTACCTATTCCTGCCGCCATAACGTCATGACGTGTTCCGGTTCGGAGGGTGAGGTAGCCGGTAAACGTACTTTTGCTCGAGGCCTATCATCCCGGCCTCAGGATGGCAACGCACCATTACCACCTTTGGTGTCTCTAGGCGGCGTGAATTTCTTAATATCAGGAAATCCATCTGCTTGTTTGCCTTCCAATATCATAAAAAAAAGTGTTGCGGATAGGAGATCTGAAAAAAGTGGGTTGGACAGAAAGTGATGGTAAAAAACTGTGAAAGGCGTTGGCTCCGCTAGTCACTAGGTTTTAATCTGATGCCGATGTGAAGAGTCTCTAAAACCAGCGTGTTTGTATAAAACCAGTAATGAATTTGGGAAAAGCAATGCAGGTCTGTAAGGATCTTGATATCTGACACTCGATACTCTCTGTCTAACCATAAGGAAGGATGATGTTAATATTATTTGTGTACTTGGATCTGGTGACAGAAGCGCAATTTCATTCATACGTATGCAGTCGTTATCTTGCTGTTTTTAGCTGACTTCGAATTCGATTTTTTTTTGACTAGGTTTTTTTTATTTTTTGTCTGTGTTTGTCACTCGATTAATCCTCCAATAGCCATCCGATTTTCATTGATCTTTCTTATAGAGATAGGTCATGATTCCGAATTGGTACCATATTAGTTTTATCCGAAAAAACTACTAGAAGGATGGTGATAAAATTTATGTGGGATCCTTTCTGAACTTTTACCCAAGGGAGTCACCGTTCAAATATAGAGTTGGGAAGTACGCATAGTTCGTAACTCCTAAGGGATAGAGTTGAAATTGTTAGGTATATTTTTATGAGGTTTATCATAAGCGAAACATCCTTAAAACTTGTTTAAGTATATAACATCCGGTTGTTTAAGTATATAATATAAGAACTTGAAATGGGCAATATCGAAGTTGAAATAGTAGTTTTAAGATCAGACACAGGAAAGAGGAAGTAGAATTTAAAAGCATTATGGTTATACTTACGAGCTATTCTAAAAGGCTTAAAAGACAATGTTGGTAAGTCTGCTGTACATTAATTAAACTGATTTTATGTGAATGCTGTCTTTTTCCGATGACACAAAAAGGAAAGAGATGGAACATTTTAGACATGTCAGATTAGTACGGACATTTTAATTTGTGACTTTTTTTTAATAGATTTTTGATCTGACACCACTAAATGTATTATATTTCCTTCGATTACTATCGATTCGTATGTTACGTTACTTAACACGAAGATAAGTAACGCTTTGAGAAAGTTTTTAGTTTTGATAATTTATTCTCCTTATTAAGCTTCAGTTTCGTTCATGGTGTCAGATCTTTCGAAAACAGGGTTTTACTGCGCTCAGTTATATTACTTCTCCTCGGTTTTCGCATTGAGGAATCAATTTTGGAGAAATCGTTTTGGCTTTCTGGGTTAAATAGTTCATTCACTCTCGTCACTGGACCAGACCGTTCTTTTGTTTGTATTTTATTGTGCATTTTTTTCTGACTTTCCTTTTTCTTTCCTCTAATTATGAAACAATTCAACAAAACCTCCTTTTTAACCATATTAAAAATTGGCTTGAAGTAACTTAAAAAAGTATAAAACGACGCTTCTGTAGAATACCGTCACTTATGTCTACAAACTTTGTATGTGGTCGATAGAAAAAAACAATGTTAATCATACTAATATTATAAAGAGGAAAACTTTGTTTGTTTGGTTGTAATGAATAGGCTCAAAAACTACTGGACTGATTTTAAAAATTCTTTCACCATTCGAAAGCTACATTATCCATGAGTGACATACTCTTTGTTTCATCCAAATCGGTATAGTAGAAGCCAAGTTACGCAGGCGAAGCTGCGTGAAACTGCTAGTCTTATCTAAAAATGTTGAGGCCATTTTTAATTTGCCTTTGTGCGTCCTACATAAACTTAAAACTAGTAAAATTTAATTGACTATGATTAGGTCCCAGTTATATGTAGTTTTTTGATTTGTAAATATGTGACGAAAGTTTTTTTAACGTTTTAGAAGTTGCACTGCAACTATGGCACACTTGTAGGAAAGTTATCTAATTACTCGCTCTTTTAACAAAAACTAAGCCGGTGTTGCCATAACAAGTACATTCGAATGTTGGTATGCGAAGATCCACGATATTGCTACTTAAACAAAACTAGTAATTCGTTTATTATTCCTGTATTAGTAATGCCGACTGTAGATACCATCACTGAGTTAAGTTTTTTGTTTATAAAATGACTAATTCATCTATCAGAATTTTAATTGTTTCGAAAATTAGTATTAATGCATGAAAAAAACTGCAAGGTTATAGAATGACCCCTGGGGTTTCCTGTGACGAACAGATTATTAACCTCTATATTAAACAGCTTGTAATGTAGGCATTATTAAACAAAAATAACTAGAAAACAAATTTTTGAAAAATCGTAATCATACAAGACTACCTTGGAACCATGATCTACCTTCCAAAACAAACTATAAAAATCTGTTTTTTAGTGGCCGAGTATTGAACAGCAAACAGAATCGTGAAATATACATACAAAAGTTAAACAAAAAGCATTCTGTCAAATTTCTCCTCTTCCTCCTTTTTGGAGTCAGTTTAAAAGGAGTGACCCATGATCCCATTAATAACATTTAATGTAAAATGTAAAATGTTGTGCGTGTCTGGAAACTTAAAAAATAATAAAAAAAATCTAAAACGAAAAATAAATAAAATATTACAAAAATTAATTCTCGCAATAACGCATGGGGGTCAACGAACTATAGTTCGCAGCTCACAGCTGATTGTCTCACCGCTCACGGCTGCCGCGTGAATTGTCACTACCTAGTAGGTACCTAGCTACTTAATGTTTATTTGTACCTACAGGCGACGAGGTTATGTATTACTAGGTTAGGTATTACATTATGTAATTTACTATTATCTGTTAAATTGCTAAAAGCCCTTAATGTTTTTGTTTTATCGAAATTTTATCGAGGTAAAAAACTTTACATGTCACACAGTACAAATATCTCGGTCTAGTATTTTATTTTTTAATTTAATATGTAATACTTACCTAAGTATTAATTATTAGTGAGCCGCGAAAGTAACCGCTGTTGCTAAGTCATAAAAAATCATAGTTGTAAGTTCTGATCAAGGTCATGTATCGATGCGCTTGCCGCTTCGATCGTCCGTCGTCGACTCTCGCCCCGCGCTGGGGCGATCCTTACAAATTATTATTTCTAATACAGTCACTTTTCAAATCAGTTGATTTTTGATGTGTTATGTTTTTGTTTGTGTTTGCGTTTATTTTTCGCGAAGTGTTCATGAGTACCTTTCCAATGGTGAAAATTTAATAGAGGGTGGCTAGTGTGATCACCTGACCTGACTTGACGCCTCCCGACTTCTTCATGTGGGAAGGGTTGAAGATTCGACTGACGTTGTGAACCTTACAATGGAACTGATCTTGCCTTAAAAAGTTAAAGGAAAATAGGAACCTACTAGCAATACTTAAAGACACATCAACAACCGTGCTAAGTTTTGCATTGAGTACCTACAATGGTGGATATGTTTAAATATTGATGTAAATAGTGTGAATAGGTAGGTACGTAAATCATTTTTGTAGTTAGGTGCATAGGTACGTAAGCCTGATTCTTATCTTTACCACACGCCTACATTCACTAGTTTTTTATGATCAATCAGTTCAAAGCCTATCATTGGGATAGGACACGCAATAAATGTAACACACGCGCCATACCTAGTATCTAGGTGTCACGTGTCGTCGGCCGTCATGCGCGGGTGACGGGTCATTGAACTTGAGCAACTGAATATGAGTTATTAAAAATGTTGTAATTAATTTATTTTAAGTCCGATATTTTTTTAATATTTTTTACTGATTTATTTATGTATTCAGAATGTCCAGGTAAAATATCGTGCACTAATTTCAAAAGACCTTATATAAAGTCGGAGTGTTTAATTCGGTGAAACAAGGGCTAAGTACAACAAGTATTGTCTGCCTTAATCTCAACTTTTACGTTTTTCCAGATGCATGGATACAAGAACTTAAAAATAACACAAGTTGGTTTAAAGAACAAGAAAACATTAAATCCAATGAAGAATTGCGGATAGATAAGACTGCAAAATTTGGCATGATGTTTGGAGTCGATGGATCTTTTCGAAATCTGGATATAGATTAACTTAAATGAGAAAATAACGTAAATAATGTGCTTATTACTGGGTTTAATGAGCTTCGTCATAAAAATACGAAACTCCGAAAAGATGAAGTAAAGTTTAAAATCGTTACAGTAACATATTTCTCTCAAAACTTTTGTGTTTTTAATCACCTGATTCAGCAATATAGTTATTAAGTGTATATTTATGTATAACTGACATAAGGGCTGCAAAATAATTATAAAGTATCGTTAGATTGATCCTCATAGAGCGAGTGCAACTCGACATATTAATAAATTATATTTTTAATGAACTTGCCACTAACGGTCTACCCTCTCAAACGATCTAGATACGCGGCAGCATGTCAAGCCAAGTTTAAGCAAAGAACTGGCTAGCCAAGTTCATATGTTCAAAAGTGAAATAAATACCCGACTAT
>NJDD01000215.1:12606-31873 GCA_002245505.1 Calephelis nemesis
TAAGCCCTTGGTTAACCCAACGGTATATGTAATTTTCATCTCCTAATAATCTAATCTTTTAAAGAAAATGCTTTTAAAATAAAAATAGATGTCAATAAGGTATGTAGCTTAGCTTTACTCTAAAAAAAACCTTATCTACTAGTGCAAAAAATAAACGTTTCCATCTTTACGTTGAGAAAACCTTTTTCCAATAAATAAAATAAATATTGGAAAACCATTTTTAATAAAATAAACGTTATTAGTTGTATTTCCAGAAAACATAATCTCCGTAAAAAAAAAACTGACCAAAATAAAATAAATATGGTTTAACATCAAGAAAACGCTTATTCTCAAATAATATTTCCAAAGTAAACAAGACAAAGAATGTGCACTTCAACACAGAATGTACAGCTGCAAGTAGATAACACCCACTAATATAATTGTAGCTCTCCTTGTAAACACATTCCTAGCATAATATTAGTTAAGTCAAATTGTAATCCTTTGAAAAGAATACATCAGCCACAAGTCAGTGACACACCTCTAACATCTATAGTGTCTAATGTTTATATATACTATATATACCATGGTCGTCTGAGCATCAGAAAGTTTTTGGTCACTGTCTGGCCACATAAAATTTTCAAGCCAAAGCACCAGACATTTTATTATTGAATTGCCAATATGAAAATGGGACGATGAGTTAAAATGGAACACGGCCGTGGTGAGCACTGGCGTGTGCCAGTCAGATAGGAACAGCGAGAGTACCAATCACGCCAAATCGTTTTTGACGACTCTACCACATATTATTAATAACTGTACAGTGTAATATCAATCATACAATCCAGTAACCACCTAGGTTACCAAGGTTTGTAACCAATGAGGTTAAAGAGGCTATACTTTTTATGACCTCTATATTTTTTATGGAGTTATGACGTGATTCGGTTTTGAGGATGAGATAGCCAATAAACTTACTTTTGCTCAAGGTCAATCACAACGCACCATTACCACCTTTAGTGTCTCTAGGCGGCATTAATTTCTTACCAACAGGAAATCTGTCTGCTGTTTGCCTTCGAATATCATAAAAAATACTTTTTTATACCTACTTGAAAATAGTTGCAACAACAATTTTGCAAGCCAGTCCCAACTTCGTGGATAATGTGGTTCAGGTGAGCTTTCTGCACGAATAGGCGTCGGTTACACAACGTAAAGGTCGCTAAAACTAGTCAATAAGCGGTAAATATCTTACCGCTCTACTGGCCACCGGTATAGTTGCCCCTTATATGCTTTGCAGTTTCGAAAAGTACTTCAATATGAATTAAACGAATATATTTGGGGCTTCTTGTGACGCCTATTTAGTCTAGTGGGCTAGCGTCGGATGTGACTTATTGAGGTTCCGGGTTCCATCCCAGGGTCCGACAACAAAATA
This sequence comes from Calephelis nemesis, assembly GCA_002245505.1. Lineage (NCBI taxonomy): Eukaryota > Metazoa > Arthropoda > Insecta > Lepidoptera > Riodinidae > Calephelis > Calephelis nemesis. Next base: position 14,009 of record NJDD01000215.1, read on the forward strand.
AAAAAAGATGTATTTTCGATTTTCTAACAATATAACGTTGCCCGGGATTGGATAAGTGTCTACTTGGTGATAGGTTTGCCTCCTATCACATTGTGGGACTTAGTGTCTTCGGCTAGTCGTGGGTGCCTTGGTTGTGCCTCTGCTTACCTCTTCGGGAATATGGGCGTAAATATACTTTGACGTAGCTAATAAAATACAGGAAGCCAGTATTCACTGTCCTTAATACGGAAACCAGCAAAATATACATAAAGAGAATAAATGTCTTGAGCTATCGGGATCAGGAACAGGATCATATGAAAGACCCAGGGAGCTTGAAAAATACAAAGAGTATATATTGAGAGAGCTATAATGATCATGCTGAGGATGCTCCGGAAAACGTGGAAGATAAAGAAGGCGCATGCTGTCTTTAACCGGAATAAACGCCAGGTTGATGACGATGGCTACAGTAAGGCAGAGTCAGGGTATGATAATGTACCTTACCTATTTTGTGGTAGTAATGCCATTGTCGTTTTACGATTTAGTAGTTAGGATAAAGACTCACACTACCAACACTTCATCCAACATTTGTTGTATACCTAGGTGACCTGACTTTTTTGCCATCAGTCTTCTGCTAATTGTCTTTCATCTACAATCACGATCTATTTGACTACTCTCTCTTCTCTCTGGAAGGTCATTGAGTAGGGATTAAAACATAAATATTATAAAATCGTAAAGGAGTAAAGTTTGTCCAGGAAATATGCAAGATCCGGTGATAGAGCTTAAAAGTGGTATCTCTTCTATCTCTGCTTACGAAATGAAAACTCTTTATTTCACTCTTAAAACATTACTCTCGTCTTGGTTATGGAGAATCATGGAGAACTATAGCCGAATGTTCAGACAACAGAGAAAACATGGGAAAACAAGGTTAAGAAAACATTGTTCTGATAATATTGTTATTTATTTATTTATTTTTTTGCTGAATATGTGAAGAAAGACATAACGTACCTATAACATTTATGGTGTCTTTAGGCTATAGTTATCTCTTACAATAAGGAGAGCCGTGTGCTTCTTTTGCTTATCACATAAAAACGTCGAGTACATCTTGCTACGCTGTATGGATGATGCTGCGGAGGGTTTAGTGGTGGGTATGAAGAACTGAGATTGTACCAGGTTCTAGAACCCTTAAGTGACATAGCTTTCCTGGAATCACCTAGACAATGTTTGCAGCTTATTGACTTCACAGAGAACAATTCAGCAAAATCTTGAATTTAGCTTGTCAGTTTTTTGTGTATGACAAAATGCCGTAAAGTTTTTTTATATAATTTAAACTAGCTAATTTGGAAGATGCTGTCCTACCTTGACTATAGATATTCATTTTTACATAACTGTTAGTTATTTGTCAATCAGCTGACAGTTATGTAAAGTTTAGTTAGTTAGGTTTTTAATTTAGTTAAAAATTGAATTATTTTCCTTTTAATAAGAACCTTCTCCTGAATGTAAAGAATTATCGGAACTGTTCCACCAGTTCTAGCGTGATGCAATGACAACTTGTTTAATAGGGATTCATTTTTATTATTTATCGATACTCTCTGCCTGCCACGTAAGGGACTTGGCGTGAAAATATTATTATTATTATTTGATAAAAATAGGTAAATTATTCAAATGAAGCTGCAGGCAATCTTCAGTGGAATAATAATTGTATCATTAAAATTAGATTGGCAGAATATAATATACTTTGGGATGTACGTAACGGAAACAAAATAAGGAAACTCATAATGTCGTCAACATGATATTTGCCCAGTCATTTACTTATGTGTTCTACTGTTTACGATGGGATTAATAATTTAACAACTGATGGAACCACTAAATACTAATACTACTAAATACTACTTCATGCGGTCTCGGTTTCTGTCCAGAGGTCGGGCAACCAAAAGAAAACATGTTTTTTCTAATTTCAATTAAAAAATGACGTTGTCCGGGATTGGATATGTGTCCGATTGGTTTAGTTTGTTTAGTAGTTGAAATACCTCATTTTGATATACCTCAACCTATACTTTTCGGGGATACCGGTGTGCAGATAGATAAAGACCTTTAAATAAATAGATATCCCTGGAAATTCACAAATTGATCTAACACAAAAGAAAATGATAAGCTTGAATCATGGGTTAGTCAACTTTACGAACACCAAGCAGTTGTTAATAGGCACCGGAATAAAATATAACACAAACCCAGAAAAGGGATTAAAGAGAAAGGTTTGTAAGTAGGTACATTTCATAACCGTGCGAAGCCGGAGAGGGCCGCTAGTCTACATAATATATAACACTTGTAGCATATAAGATTTAATAGAAGTAAACATAAGAAACATCTGGGCGCCATAAGGAGCTCCTAAGATCTGTTAACTAAAAGGTCCTTTAGCTTCAAGTGGATGAAAGCAATTCCTTGTTCGGATTGCCTCGATTTTATAATTGCCTACAGATGTCAATACGAGCTCTTAAGTCGTGGAATCAAAATCCCTGGCTTGAGAATTTTAAGTGTAAATAGATTACATACCTACGTATATATCTTCACGCCAATTCCCTTATGGGTAAGACAGAGAGTATCGAGTGTCAATTGTCTCGATCCTGGTAGACCTGTCATTCATCACCCTTTATATACAAACACACCGGTTTCGGAGACTCGCAGCTGTTGTTTTAAAGTATCTTCACGCCTATATCCCCGAAGAGGTAGGCAAAGGCACAACCAGGGCAACCACGTCTAGCCGAAGACACTAAGTCCCACAATGTGATAGGTGGCAAGCCTATCGCCAACCGGGCACATGTCCACTCCCGAGCAACATTTTTTTTTATTAGAAAATTGGAAAAACTAAATTTTCTTTTTGTTGCCCGACCCGGGAATCGAACCCGAGACGTCATGCAGTCAAGTCCAACACCTGGACCGCTACACCACAGAGGCGTAGGCCGTAGGCATTGTTTTAAATTATAAAATGTTTTAATAACCCAAGGTTAATATTAGTCGGCTTTATCTAATTTACTTAAATATTACAAAACGAAATTCTGTATCTTATCATACCCTTATTAGGGTCAGTGGGCCATTTGGCCTTTATGCATATACAATGTTACACACATTTTAATACATGCATATAGGTTTTTTAATTATATAAAAAATGAATAAACACATGGCTCTGCTGACGGCAAGATACAGTGGTCTCTTGTAGACACCATAGATGTTACAGGTGCATGATGTCTTGAGGCCTGAGTTTTGAATCTATTGTACAAATCCACTACGCCATTATCACGATCGGAACATGACACTATCCATAAGGCGGCAGGAATAGGTAAGGCAGTAGATCTCTCCAAGGGCAAGTTAATGCGAAGAACTCTACCATCAGTGGTGTTGTCGGTAGGTAATGGTTAATGAGCCAAATGGCTCATTAGCCATTATTAACTTTTCCTCGTGTAGGTCCGTTATCTATTCCTGCCGCCTTAACGTCAGCACTTGCCGTTGACGTATTCCGGTTCGGCGGATAAGGCAGATAAAAAAAAAAGTATGCTCACCTCTTACGAGCTGTTAGGCAGAGATACAAATGGCCTATTCTACACAGGGGCCTGGATTAACGAAAAAAGTTATATACATGTATATTTTACAACATTGTTTTTTTATTAATCGTATATTCTAAACTATTTACATAAAAATATATTAATGCACATGGTGAAAGCACATGGTGAATATTTATTAATTTGTAAGAGCTTACAGGGTCTGTGGTTCTGCCACAGAACAGTAACACTGTGTGTGGTAGAGTGCTGTGCAGCAACTTGGTAGGGATCCATCAACCTACCTATTCCTGCCGCTATTATTCACAGTGCTTGGCATTTTCGTGTTACTATTTTCCGTGTTTTCCGTATTTGTACTTTACCATTTTTTAACTTTCAACTCTGTAACAGTGAATCCATTGGCAAGTCTTGTTTCTCGAAATCTAGCCAGAATTTCCTTTGTCGGCTTTTTTTTGTAGCTATCCACTTAATTTTGGGGTGGTCTCAAAGCACCGTCTCTTATGTCAAATAGGCATAGACCAACATTTCTTAGAAAAAATAAATGGTGAAGAATGGCCTATTGTTTATTTTCGATATCTGTCATAAACGAGTTTCAAAGTAGACTTTTATTGCTTTACGGGACGATTATGTCATAAATCATGATTTAAGAAATTGACATGTTCACTGAAGTCGTTAACTATTTCTTGGTACAGTATGGAAACTAGAATCACCATCTTAAGAGCTATATCACTTTAATATATTCTAGACAGGCAAGCAAAAACATCGCGTTGTAAATAATCTAAACGTGGTAAAACTGCTAAAAACGACTTTAATTACATTACTATATCTAAGTATACAAACAATATGCATTGTATAACTCCAAAATTACTAGTCAGATGTTGATAAAGTTTATACGAGACAACTTGTAAATCACACAAGTCTTAAAAACGTAATTAGACTTAGTACACTGCAGTCTAAATCTGATTGATTATTGATATTGTTTTTGTAATAGATAAATTAACGCACTATGAAAAAAATTACAATATCATTTTCGTCGGGGGGTTCGTTCGGTCCGGGGGGCAGTGTAGTCGTTGCCACATTAGGCCTACACCGGGACTTCGAGACAGCGACACACCTATAACATCTATGGTGTATATGGGCCACGACTATCTTACCACCAAGAGAGCTTGTTCGCTATCTTAGAAAAATCTCAGTCTTTATGTGTTTAAACGAAAAAACTTGTACTGTTTCAAACAAATATAATTTGTTAAAAAGCCTATCCGTAACATTACACGAAGGATACATTTAAGTAAGCAATTTTAATGTAATTTGTTAATAAGGTTAAAATAATTTAAATTACGTAGTGAATTAGTGAAACATAATTACGCAGCAGCATATATTATATTGAGTAACATATACATAATATATTTCGGTTGATTCTATTTTATTGCTTTTATTTTTTTTAATATATAATGTGTGTAACTTTTGCATTTTAATCAAAAGTATGATGTAGCAATGTATATATTATATTACTATTATATATTGATGGTAATACAATTTAGTAGTACTTAGTAGGTTATATGTAATAAGCTACTATCAATTCCAAAGCTTATGTCTAAAAAAACAACAACTGTCATAAATAAATAGAATTTAAGGCCCCATACTTAGTCAGCCAGAAGAGCCAATCGCCGCACTCCCTCGTTCCATGATTACTATGAAATATTGCGCTCTAAAGTAAACGTCTTAAGCGACAAATCACTATTCTTGACATTATAAAAGTAATTTGAAAAAAAGTATAAAAACTGAAACACTTATCTTTTAGGTATAGTACTTATCTATGTTTATGTTAAATCTGGTGTCGATATTTTCATAATTGAAGTAGACAGATGGGTTTTTCTTTAGAAAAGGGTTAAATTTGTTATTTTTTTTATCGAGCAAAATGAAATGAATCGTGTTTTGGAAACACTAGTCTTATAAAGCATATTCATGTTAAACTTGTGTATTTTTGTCACCAAGATCCATGATTGCTTTGTATGAAAAAAACATTATATTGCTGACGTATTTTAGCGTACATGGACCCTTAAGTTGTACACTACGAGATACTTATACATCATATATTGAATTTAACGCTATAAGTAATAAATAGTACTAGTGTATAATTATAAATATATCCCTCTCAATTTAAGAAAAAATGAAACTAAATTTTCTATCAATTTGCAATGTAACAGTGTTTAATTTCATAATACTTCAATAAAAAAGCGGCCTGGTAGATTCGGCCTCGCTCATTCAGGGTTCCGTAGTAACAAGTAACATAATATAAATGTTCTTGTAGATCTTAAAGTAGTTAAGTTTACGATTTATGACGTATTAAAAACTACTTACTGGATCTTGTTCAAACTTCAAACCAATTTTCAGTGAAAGTTTTTATAGTAATGTAAATCATACATTTTTAGTTTTATGATTCTTTTAGTTTTTGGGGACTACTTTGGAAGTGTCAGTAGCGAAAAGTATTCAACTGAGAAAAAAAAACTATTAGAAACCTAAATATCATTTTTGAAGACTATCCATAGATACTCCCATACACAAACAAAATTTTTAGTATTAGTTCTAAGTAAGGGGTATATTTTACATTTTTGTGAAAATCTTAATGTGGTTCCCAGACTACGTCCAATTTGAACAGTATACCTACTTCTTATAGTTTCGGAAAAAACTGGCGGTGACATATGGGAAGGCAGACAGTCAAACATGACAAATCTGTCACGATTTTTTAGACTGGCTACGGAACCCTAAAATCTGCGAAAAAATTAGTGTGAAGCAAAAAATAATTGATTCACCCATTCACCTTGTACGATGATATTGAAAGTGCTACATTTGCTTACACGTTAATGTGTGTGTTACCATTTCATTAATAAAATTGAGATCACTTTCTAGGCAAAGGTCTACTTTTGATTGGGCCATGACAGTTTGTAATAAAAACTCGTTTTAATGATTTACATAATTTCAGTCTGATAATTTAGCGTTAAACTTAGTGCAAAACATTCTTTCAAATAACTTTGATTCGATGTATTATTTAATCAATATGATAGTGAAATTTCGTCAAAATTGAATGGAAGTAAAGTATATTCACGCTCATATCCCTGAAAAGGTAGGCAGAGGCACAAGGGTACCTACGACTAACCGAAGCCACTAAGTTTAAAATCATCAATTATTGTGATAATGTTTCCTACGAATAATTTTAAGTATTAAATTGAATATAATATTCAAATTTCGAATTTAGAATGTTAAAATCTTAGGGCCACTTGCTCGTTCCCGGGTTACGTTTAATATTGAGTTACACTGTCAAATATAATGTGAATTAACTCTTGCTAGACGCCCACTCAGTGTCAAATACTTAACCCAGGATCGTGCAAGTGGCCCTTAGTATCTAAAATTTGAAAAAAGTTATTTTATTATTTACTTTTAAAGATTATGTTGCGTTAAAAAATTAAATATATATTGTACCTACGTCTTAAAAGTCATATTATATTTCTTAAATACTATAAAAAGAGCCTGTAAGAAATAGAAAATCATGAAACTACGGATGTAGACACGATAATTAATAAAGTCCGTTTCCCGACAACATACTTCTGGTACCTATCTCAATACCAGTAGCAAACACACACCAGCTTATAACTACTAATTACTAGAAACATCCCATAATAGTACATGGAATGTGGATATACCTTATTTGAATGTTGAATAGGACTCTAGCATAAGTTTAAACGGTTGTTCATTTACAGTTGCTTATATATAGAAGTAGTGATCGTAAATATGTACCTATCTTAAAAGACCAAGCTACATTTTTTTATTGTGATAAAATAGCGAACAAGAACAAAGCTCTCCTGATGGTAAGATAATCGTAGCCTAAATTTATTTTAAAATCGCAGCCTAAAGCCTTGCGTTATGGGTGCTAGTCAATGATTCTAATACATAGAAATACTTAAATAGATACCTACCAGAATAAATTTAATAAACACTGAGATCCGGAAATGCAGACATCTAAATGTTCATCACCCAAATGCCTGCCCCGTCGGAAATCGAATCCGAGTCTCGCATCCGGTGGAGTTAGGCGTGTACGTTAGCTACGAGGTACCTAATGTATTATTTTGCGGACATGACCAATTCTGGCTTTTAAATCAGGACATGTCTTTTTTAAAAAACCTAGTTAAGCCAAAAATCTTATCCTATTAATATTATAAATGCGAAAGTTTATTTGTTTGTTACTACTTCACACAAGAACTGCAGAACCGATTTTCATGAAATTTGGTACACACATAGTTGGTAACTTGGATTAACACATAGGATAGTTTTTATCCCGAAATAATGTTCCTGAAGGACCACGCGGGCAACGCCGCAGGCTTCAGCTACTACAGTACGCCATACCTAGAGTGACACAATGGCAAAACGAATCAAGTAGCTGGTGTACCTACTTCGAATGACAATTACCCGCGTGGGCTAGAGCTTACTCATGTACACGTGCAACGAGGGTCACGTCCCATGTCCAATTATGCGACCATTTTGTTTTAGTCGCAGTTTCTCATAAACCACCATACTTGGAACCATAGATTGACTAGCTAAGACTGCTGGATATTTAATAGCCAGATAACTATAATTTGATTGAATATTGCCGTTTAGATATGTCATATACAATTCTTTTATATAAAAAAGGTAGTTACTCAGTTGATTGTTTGGGATTGGTTATTGCCCAGTTGGCGACAGATTAGCCACCTATCACGTCGTGGGTAGGGTTGTTAAGCATCCCTCTATTTGAGGGACGTCCCGTTTCTAGGAAAGAGGCGTCCCACCCACAATGTATACAGGACGAAAAATATCCCGGTTTTTGAAATTATGTACATACACACAAACTGGTTTGCGCTTACACATTCAAAATGCTGTAAGTGCCAAATTTCAAGAAAAATCTCATTTAAAAAAGGTAGCTTATAGTTGTCATAATAACGTGTAAAATACATTTTTATATGATATTGGACGAAAACAAACTCACGCCACAGGTAGTTAAAATGCGTTGTCAACCTGAAGGCGGGATGTGGGGCCAAAAGTAAGTTTACAGGCTACGTTGTACTCCGAACTGGAACACGTCAACGACAAGCATTGACGGACTGACAAGAGGAATAGGTAAGGCATTACATTTGATTCAAATTAATCAAAATGAATTGAAAATGAAAAAAATAATCAAATCTTATTATATAATATAATAATAATAACATTGTCCATTTTGCATAAATATAGGTAAGTGTGTAAATAGTGCGTAAATATAGGTAAGTTACCTAATATTGATTAGGTATGATAAACCAAACACACTTTGCTTCGGTCGGTCATACAAAATGGCGATACAAGTAGAGTTGTTTTGATAGCCAATGAATCATTGTGCTAAACGCTATACAATTAACAATTATCCACGGAGGTATGTTTTCATTGATTACCTTTGTTATGTCTGGTGATTAGGAAATTGTGATGATATATATACCTAAGATAATCTTATTTTATTTTATATCATCAACTGTATCTTGATATTTTTCAAGGACACGTTTGTGAGAGCCTGGTGCCTAAGTGAGTAAATCTTTAACTATATAAACCGTTAACTATAAGCACAGTCCACAACCACAGAGATACAAAAGCAGGAAGGGGCGCGGGGGTACAGCCTACTGTTTTCCAGACAGTGTTTTGGTGTAACAGAGAAATCAACCTACTTAACCAATTTGGCTGGAAAGTGGTAGGGTGGCAGCTTAAAACCAGGAGACGGACATAGGATACTTTTTATCCCATTCGACTGACGAAACTAGGAAAAACAACATTTTAATTTTCTTTCGGTCGCCTCTGTGGTCGAGCGGTCCGGGTGTTGGACTTGACTGCATGAGGTCTCGGGTTCGAATCCCGGGTCGGCCAACAAAAAGAAAATTAGATTTTTCCAATTTTCTAATTAAAAAAAAATGTTGGTCGGGATTGGAAACGTGCCCGGTTGGCGATAGGCTTGCCACGTATCCCATTAAGAGACTTAGTATCTTCGGCTAGTCCTGGGAGCCCTGGTTGTGCCTCTGCCTACCTCTTCGGGGATATGGGCGTGAAGATACTTTTTTTTAATTTTCTTATACAAAACTGAACTGGTGAACGAACGTCATCGGAGTAGCTAGTAATATAATGATTCGCCGAAGTGTATGTATACGCATTACCTACTACCGAATGACTGGACTGATTTGACTAATTTGGCTTGAATTATTTCTGGAATTCCTATAAAGGTTGAAAAGATAAGAAAACGGGAAAAGCTACGAGGCAACGAAAGTTTGCTGGTACAGCGAGTATGAAATAAAAACTCTCTTCTGAGTTCAAAAAAAATATTGTTTCTACTTATAGTGCTTTCTATCTTTTGTTGTCTCGTAAATTTGGCGGAAGTTTATAATGAAGATCATAAATTTATACGCACCTGTCAGGTGCAGCAGGTAGTAAAAGGTATCCCCCGTCTACCTGCTCACCTTTTTTTGCAATACAGGATGTACTTAATTATATTTTCTGAAATTATGACCTGTGAAATGTATATTATTTTTTTAAAGTGGTACAAACTATACATACACACTGTGTATTGAAAATATTGTAGAAAACATTTCAAATATATGTACAAGCATACACATTTCACAGGAACACATTAGTCCTTAAAACTATTTTATTCCCAATTATTATGTTATTTTTGTGCTTTTCTCGTGCTACATGGGAATTGGGAACTTTAATTAGGCTTTCGTTATTAATGGAAATCTTCATTTTATTACATATTTAAAAACCTAAAGTTGTCTTGTTTCTTCAAAATCGATATAACGCTAAAATATAAAAAAATCGGAAATCGGTCCATCCTTGCAAAAGTTATGATGCCACACCCATACTCACACACGCACGCACACACACACAAACTTTTTTGTTTTTTAATTATGATGGTTATGATTAAGTAATACTACCAAGTACCAAGGAACCATATTATAATGTTTCTGCTGCTGTTGCAGTTATACTAACGTCATTACCTATGTCAGCCATTAGGTAGTTGAATTGAAATGAAATGAAAATTATTTATTTGCTAGACACACTTCATTGTATGACGTGTTATACTATATTTCACTTATAAACTATATTTTGTGTTAAGACACTCGGCTTTGTCGAATTTTTCCACCTTCCGTGATGATGTAAGTAAATATAAAATATAAAACTTTCCAATTTTATAGTATGGTTATTAATCAGCATGCTATGAGGAAATGCCAAATCACTGTTAGGGCATTGGAACAGTTCTTCCAAATGTTACCTCTGTTATTGACGAAGTATATTTAAAGATATGCTGTTTCTTAGGATTATAGTAAAAAATGGATTGCAAACATATTTTTTTTACTTTGGCGAAGGTATGTATATAGAAAGAGAGTGGGGGGCGTGAAACTTATAATACCCCTCTTGTTCCGTTGGGGTTTACTAATGAATTATTTGAAACACATGAGAGAATATAATTAATTGAATTTGCTCTATCTTCTATAGCAAATAAAACAAGAAATTCAAATCAAGCGAAAATTTACTAAAGAGCAATCGTAAGGTCCTATGCGCAAGAAAACTACTGAAAATATAGTAGATACTAGAACTTGATCCATCGCCTTGTCTTTCCCGTCGCCATTGTCATAAGGTATTTTATTTTAGCACTTGCCCTATGCTTGGGTTTCTATAAATTTTAATGAAAAACAAAAATTGGCCCAAGACAGGATTTGAACCTGTAACCTTTCGTCTCGAGTCGTCGAAAGCCCTAACCATTTTTTTTCTTTATTTAAAATTTATAGAAATTTAACCCAAGCACAGGACAAGTGCTAAAATACAAACACCTTATGAGAAACGGAAGTTAAGGCCATTATAAATGTGAATCTCTTCTGTAACGATGAACTCATTTAGTGGGTACTCAGAACTGTGCATCTATAGGACATAACCACCAGCGTTGACAGGTAAAAAAGGAATAAAAAATTTCGATACGGGGCTTGAATCCTCAGTAGCTCAAATGGTTAGGGCATTCGACGGCTTGATACTAAATGTTACAGGTTCAAATCCTGTCTTGGGCGAAATTTTGTCTTTCATTAAAATTTATAGACAGTCATATTCTGGTCTATAGCGTAACTAGGAAAAAACATATTTTAGTTATTTCCACACAAACTGAACGGGTGGAACGAAGTTCGCCGGAACAGCTAGTCTTTTAACAAAAATAACTTTCGAATTGCATCTTCCGGTGATATTTGTATTTAATTGGATGTAGAGACAACTAGTGGCAAGAACCCTGACAGCTTGAATGGCTTACACCGCTCACACATAATAATATACGCATGGGGTGGCGCAGGATCGAGGGGTCCGGACTTTATATTCTACCTGCGACCAGTTAACCTGCACCAGATGGTTGAGAGAGATAAGACAAACATTTCAATATAAACTGGCTCGTAGCTTTGGTTTCCTGTAGGGTTACTCTTAAATCTCTATATCATGCGGATTGGAAATTGGAATTGAGTACATAATTTGCCAATTTAGGTACTCTTGAACACAATACTAGCGGATTATTAACATTCAGTTACAAATAAATTCGTTCCACTTTTCACTTTTGGCCATCGCATCGAATATCGTTTGCCCAGAAAAGTGCATTTGGCTGACTAAAATTGAATCTATACTAAGGAAATATAGGAAGCAAGGCGTTTTGGCGCCATCATGAACAAAGATGGTCGTGATTTTTTCATAATTATTGAATTTCGTGTTTATATTGACTGAAATTAGTCAATTTTGGTGGCATTTTATACAATTTTGTTCAGTGAAAGTGCACAAATGAAATAATCATGAAGAAATTAGTGTATTGTGTATTTCCTCGTTGCCGCCAAATCTCACAAAATGAGCTTGAGTAAAGTGGCCACCGCTTTACTCAAGACCCTGACTACGACTCTATTACGACTTTGATAAATGATTTTCGATAAAAAGAAATGAAAAAATATAACAAGAAAAAGATTTATTGATACGGAAGACGTGGCTGTATGAGCTGAGATCCTTTGCGTTTTCTCGACTGGGATAAAATTAAACAACAACAACTAAAGAAATAAAATTGATTGATTTTTAATAATTTTAAACAAGTACTAGAGTGTTAAGGTTCTTGTGTTATCTGATCATAATAATTATACGTTTGATATGGTCCGTGACGCAGTGGACTCCGAAAATGGCGCGTACGCAAGAAACGAATGACAAACGGATGCAATTTGCACGTATTCCTGCTGAATGCTATGAGCAAACTTGTTGCGCCATTAAAAATAATATCTCTAAGTACGTAGTTATCTGTAGGTATATAGTTAACGTGCAATCAATAATGACTTATACTCTGACACAAAATTATGTGAACTAGAATGAAACACCTTTCTATACTTCAAATACGAATCTGGAGACACGCGAACGTTTCCGCCAAGGCGAACGATGCGTAGTTCGAGGAGTGAGGACACTACCTACCTTACCACCTTTATTTGCAAAGTTTCGTCGTTTTTTTGAAATCCTCACAATTTGTGTTTGGATTGGACTAGAAAATCTGTTTCTTGTCTTTAAAATAATGAGGAGTAAGTTATGTCTTGTCAAGTTGTAGGCGATAGGTTGGACTAAATTATTGCCTTGGTTAAGGAGCACTCCAGGCTTTGTGGGAGCCAGTTTGGCTTTTACTTCCAAATAACCACGAAACTGGACGTTACTCGAAACATTGACGCCAGGATATGCCAGTAATTGTAAATTACCTACTCAGTTCTATACAAAAGTAATGAATATTTTTCATATTGCGCTTTTTAACTCGGCATTAAATAAAAAAATCTTTATCTTAAATTGTAATACAAAATAAGAGGATGAAGGTTAGTTTGAACGGGTAAAAAGTAACCTATATATTACTCTAGGAAATTATCAATAAACCCAATTTAATCCAAATATAATCGCTTGAGCCTAAGCAACAAACATACACATTAATTTTCGCATTTACAACTATCAATCGCCCTCTGCTTTTTTCCCATCGTAAACCAGGGCTGTATTAATATCTTCTATAACATTAAAATTGGTTTAGCGGTATAACCGCAAAAATTTAAAAGACAATAAGATAGTTATTAGTGTTATTACATTTTTATTAGACCTGTACTGTGTGTAGGGTTGCCAACTTTTTACAAAAAAAAGTATTAACTTGTTTGGATAAGCAAAAAATAAAGTATTAGAAAGAAAAAAAAGTATTTTTCAAATATTATCTTTTTATTGCTTTAAAAACGTATTTTCGTGTGCGGTAAGCTATCTGATGCATTTTTAAGTAAGTATATATATATATGTATTGCATATTTCAACTGTACTTTTCACTGTAAATTACTTATCATTATTAGTTATTTTTTTTTGGATCTATTAAAGTCTTATTTATTTACCTTACATATTCTTCAATTAATATAAACAAAAGTAACGGAACATTTTTGTACCATTTCATCAGAATGTCACCTGTCCTGCCACTGTCACATCCACAACTGACGTCAAATATTTTTCTTGTTAAGTAAAGCGTTAAGTACCCATAAAGTGTATTTTCTTTTACGCATCATAATAAAGATTGAAAATAAAATATTTTTGCATACTTTATTTGTACGTAAAAGTATAAAGAATAATTACTTACCAAAAAAAAGTAGGATACGTTATTATAAATTATGGTTGGCAACCCTAACTGTGTGGCTTGATATTATAATGGTGGCAATATTATTTTGTTTATGTATTGTTATTTTTAGGGTCAATGTTCGCATTATAACATGTGCGAGAACAGCAATTATTAATTTAGTTAATTTGTTTCTAAGATTGTAATGTATTTGAGATAAAGACCTAAACCTATTATACTTATTTTATGTAGTAAGTTACAACTTATTAGCTTTTTCCCGCGACTTTGTCAGCGTGGAATAGTAACGATTTCCATACAAACTTTTATCCCCTGTGTTTTAACTCTTACTAGCAGCGCGTCCCAGCTTCGTATGGGTGGACAAACTTCCATCTGTGACTTTGTCCGCATGGAATAATTACTTCTTTGGTGCTCCTCTCCTATTAGCCTTAGCCTTATATAGCTTCCTAATATATGAATATAAACGGGCTATCTAACACTGAAAGATTGTTTTAAATCGAAGCAGTAATTCATAAGATTAGCGGGTTTGAGCAAACAAACAAACTCTTCATCTTTATTAACTATATTAGTAAAAGATATAAACCTGCCGGCTGTATTCATAGCAAATTTTATCGAAATCAATTTGGCGGCTTAGCCGTGAAAGCATAACAGACAGACTTACGTCTTTATGTTACTTATGGAATATATGTATTAAAACTAGCCATAAAGTGTTTGCAGACTAGAAATTAGATATACTGCAAAAGAAATCTAAATTGCAAAAAGTTGTAACATCAACTGGAATATCCTGTTCTGGTAGTTGTCTACACCTACAAGTTTTATGAATAAGTGCCGTGCTCTACATGTCGTATGGATGTGAATAAAGACGAAACGTTATGATTATTTAATCGCCTATTTAAGTATTATAGCGTTCCGGCGTCGCACTTGTTGAGGTCCCGAGTTCGACCAAAAGTTCATGCAGCAAAAAAAATATTACATAATGTATATTTATAATTTTCTAATGAAAATAACTATGCCCGGGACTGGATATGCGCCCGGTTTTTCTTACCACCTATCACATTTGGGAATTAGTGTCTTCGGTTAGTCATGGGTGCCCTGGTTATGCTTCTGCCAACCCCTTCGGGGATATGGGCATGACGATACTTTTTTATGTCCGGTTACTATAATCAACGAACCCATTAGCTTAGCCATTGGTTGTTTATCTAAAATTAATGAAGCGTTGCACTTAAGTATATAAAATACCCAGAGTTATTCGTAGACAACGAATGACCGTAGATAGATTTTTACTATTCGTAAAAAAAACTACCGTTCGTAAACAAAAGCAACTTGTTTCTTAAATATATGAACCGGCCATAAGTCAGTGAAAAATCAACCCGCTATTTGTTGTCTCTTCACATCCAGACAGCACCATAGGTAGATAGGCACTATAGGTATTAGGTACCATAATCACTGGTGTGTTGCTAGCAAGATGTTTTTTTTTGGTTGGTATAGGAAACTGCCATTTTCAACGTGGCACCCATATTTGACTACGAGTATATGTATAGCTAAGAAGAGTTGGCAAGATAGTGAAGCAGCATGGAAAACGGAGCAGAAATAATGGTGGTGGTGTTTTTACTTTGAATTCCTCTAGGAGAATCACTAGCGATGGGTTTATCCCCTGGAATTAATATTGATAGGAATAGGAAACAGAAAATTTATTTTGACTCATTTTTCCCCATCTTCATAAATATTTACCGCTTTATTGCATGTTTGCAAGCACTGCCGTTATGGTGGTAGTGGTTAATAAAGTCTACAAATACAAATCCAGGCTGCTGCATAGCTCTCTAACACCTGGTATTTTGAATTGGATGTATGTTTATTAATCATGGTTAATGTCTAAACCGATATTCATATCTTTAAATGACCATTACCGATAGCAACGCAATATAATAATCTTATATGTACCTATTGTAGATCATAAGATTTTTTATCTCGATAAGCTATGTACCGTAGAAGGATATAAGCAATTCGATCCCAGAACGGGTTTCCGTGGGAGTTAAAAAACTTTAATGCGAAGCCATAGACTGCATCTCAATTATTATCTCAACTACAAAGATTAACTCAATTGTCAATTGAAATAGTATAATTTCAGAATGTATTTCTAACTGTCTCGGATAGATTTCTCGGAAACTTTCTCCCCTTAGGGTGTTGTTTTTTTTAAAAAAACTATTTAGTATACTGTTTTTGATCACGGCGCTTTAACAATATGCGTATCAAATTTCATCAAAATCAGTCTATCTGTTTAGCCATGAAAGCATAAACGAATTTTAACATTTATAATCCTTACTCTGTACTTGATTTCAATTCAACATCAATTTAATTCATGATGCTATTGTTTTTATAGATTTTGTAGAAAAGCAAAGAAACAGATAGATCTCATGTTGTAAAGAAGTACACATTGATTATAGACACCGAAGATGTTAATTGAGCGTTGCTAACTTAATCTCGAATATTAAACCATTTACGTATGTGTAAGTTGACCCTGGTAACCTATATGTATTTATTACAGACATTTGGTAAAAAAATCGTTCAGCAGTTTTGACGTAAAAAGTTAACAAACAGACAAAATTACCCTTATGTTTAGCTATAGTATGCTCTATTTTTTATTATATACTAGTTTTCCCCGCGAACTCCGTTCCGCCCGTTTAGTTTGTACATGGGATAAATTAAAGTGTTGTTTTTCCCAGTTTTCTCAAAATCGAACATTATGAACAGTATCCTATGTCCTTCTCACGGTTCTAAGCTACCTCCCCACCAATTTTCAGCCTAATCGGTTTAGCCGTTCTTGAGTTATAAATGTGTAACTAGCACCAATTTCTTTTATATATTATATAGATTTCATGGATACCTATTTTGTTTTATAACTGACATACGTACGAGTATATGTCCGTCATAAGTTACATATTTTAACAATAGCATAATATGAATTGAGAGTGTATTGTTAAAATGGCTGGTATCCATCATCTCGACGGCATTTCTGAGGAGATATGCGCGTGGGTGGAATAGGAGTGGCATTGAAGAAATACTTGAGCTGAGACCCTGAATCTAATTAAATGTTACTTTCAAGATTAATCCTATCTAAAGACCTTAGATCTTGCCTAAAATAGGCTACTATTAGTTTATAAAAAGAATACTTGACGAGTTTTTACAATAACAAAACATAGAACATTTAAAAACTAGCTTTTTGTAGTGAAAACTTCTTTAGCGGCGGTGCGCACTTTTTTTTGAATGGGTAAAAACTTCTAAACTCGCGTCAGGACACGCGACCTGATCGAAAATTCGTAAGACGGCGCAGGGCGCTTGCGCGAAAGAATTTGTTCGCTGTAACAGGTATGCTAAATGTTTAAAAAAAGTCCATGAGACACGACTGCACAAAGTTTGATAATAATATTTTAGTAGTATTTGTGTGACACGTGAGATCGATTTGGGATATATATCCTGTGTACAATACTAGCTGTTCCGGCGAACTTCGTTCCACCCGTTCAGTTTGTAAGGAAAAATTAAAAAGTTTTTTTCTTGCAGGGAAACGGGATAAAAATTGTCATACCGTCTCTTGGTAATTTCTGCGTCAATTTTTAACGCGGTTCAGCCGTTAAACCGTGTAACTATCAC
>NJDD01000215.1:37539-54183 GCA_002245505.1 Calephelis nemesis
TAACCCTAATTTGAAGTCCGTACCTGCTTCTCACTTATCTATTGTTCGTCTTCTCTTTTATAATGGCTAAATCGCTCTTTTATTTCCTTTCTAAGTCTTTAAAGTTTACATAATCTATATATATAAAAGAAAGTTGTGTTAGTTACACTATTTATAACTCAAGAACGGCTAAACCGATTAGGCTGAAAATTGGTAGGGAGGTAACTTAAAACCGGGAGAAGGACATAGGTTACTTTTTATCCTGTTCAATTGTGAGGAAACTGGGAAAAACAACATTTTAATTTTTCCCAACTGAACGGGCGGAACGAAGTTCGCGGGAGCAGCTAGTTATAGGTAAATGCCTTATGAGTTTTTGCATTACTTTCGTCACCAAAAGCTTGGTTTAAGTATACTATGGTTTCTTATTATGATTAATGAATTACTTTTAACTCATTGCTATTAAGTAGGTAGGTATTATGTAGATTAATGATTAAATAGTCTTTAGTGACAAATTTAATACATTTTGAATAAAAGTTTTTGTTCTAAAAAATTATTTTCAAGTTAAAATCAAAAATTCTTTGATTTAATACAAAATAATATTAAATTAAATTTCGATCATCTGCAGTGTCAATTTTAATACATTTTGAATAAAAGTTGTTGTTCTACTATAAGTTAAAAGATGTATATAAGTAAGTATAAGTATATAAGTTGAAAGAAAAAATGTAAAGCCGCATAATTTAAATAAGTAGTAGTACCTACTGTATATGTATTTTAATCCACTTGACGATGGCGTGTTGTATTTGCTCTATTGATTGCTCGCCATTATCTGTTCCAATACAAATACGCTCAATGTAACCCACATTTTTGTCCGATAAGGTAAAACGTGTTTGATGTTACGCAAAATTAAGGTTACGCGAATTGACGCGGTTTATTTAGTTTCATATTAGATTTTAAGACGCGTATTTCGAGACACACCTACATATATATAGCATAAACTAGCTGTACCTATGGCTTTGTATGAGTGGAATTGTAAAAATGTTTTTTTAATGCAAAATTAGTCAACGTGAAACCTTATTACATGAGCTTCCTGCCAGTGCAAGTCCCGTCAACACTAGTTCAGCAGTTTCAGAGATAAGACGAAACAAACCGACATCGACAGCCGAAAATGTAAAAACAAAAATATTTTGGTATACCAAAAAAGTTATTATAATTATGTACCGTAGGTATATAAATTTATATTATACCTAGCATGTAGTGAAAAGCGGTTCTTTTAATATTGCAAACAGACACTCCAATTTTATTTATTTATATATGTATATGTATATAATATCAAACTTAATGCTAAATATCTATAATAACAGTCATTTGGACAGATAGATACAGATTGTGAAATGTCAGCTTTTAAACTTTGACTCTATTTGTTTTAAGTTTGAGTCGCGTTTTTGAATACTGACGGATAATTTTACCAACAAATTTTATTGAGTATAGTGTAACTGTTTTTTATAGTTTACAGACTCTAATAAGTAGACGGTTCTAGAATGAGACAAAAATGCCTCCCATAGAAAGTAAACAGCTAACGGCCGTTATTAATAATCTATCTAAGATATAGAACTATTTTAGATTTATAACCAGGCAACCACTGGTATAATCAATAAATAACAAAAATATCTTAGCAACGAATTGTTATTATAATTGGCCGTAAGACGTTACTAATTTTTTGCAGATTGCTGCTTTCTTTTTGAAGATTACTTAAGGCAAGAAAAAATAGCGTAATTTCGCGATAATTTTTAATATTAAAATTGTAATCAAGCATCGTGTTAAAAAAATAAATACGCGATCTTTAATTTTAGCCTAATAAATTCCTGTGGCTGTACTATGTACTAACAGTGGTTGTAACTTTTATGACTGATGAGGACCAACTAAACTTATGTTTGGTGCTATGCTATTCTTTTTCAAAGAAGCAAAAAGAAAAGAGAGAGCACGTTTTAGATATGTCAGGTTAGTCCTGACAACTAAGCTTCTGATGTTTTTAATTAACGCACAAACTAATCTGACAGCACTGAACGTGTTTTATCTCTTTCTGTTAATGAGTTGAAATAAGATAGCAATAACTTAAAAATAGTTTAGTGAGTGCGCAATTAAATCATCACCATTTTCTGTCAAAGAGCAAGCAAATATAGAAATATCACTTAGAATGCTTTCGTTTTCAGTCCCACGGCCGAGCCGTCACCCTCGACTGGCCACCCCGTTAAATTCACTGTAACGGACAGACGGACGAACGTTATTACTCACTTTCCTGCTCTAACCTATTTCCGTTTGAGAGGAAAGTGGTTAAACTTGTAATTAATTGATACAAGGATATATATAATAAAATATAAAAGATATATACATATACATGTAATCGCCTCTGTGGTCTAGCGGACTTGACTGCATGAGGTCCCGGGTTCGAATCTCATGTCGGGCAATAAAAAGAAAATTTAGTTTTTCCAATTTTCTATTAGAAAAATAATGTTGCCCGGGACAGGATATATGTGTCCGGTTGGCGATAGGCTTACCACACCTATCACATTGTAGGACTTAGTATCCTCGTAGGCGCCTAGTTATGCCTCTGCCTACCTCTATCGGCGCGAAGAATTTTTTTGTTTTTTTTATATTTTGTCTTACTTCCAAGACAGACTAGCCGCAGACTTATAAAAAAATAAAACATTTGTGTGACGAACTTAGACGGAATTTCTGGGCCTTGATGTTTACATCAATTTATTAGTTTCGTTTACCAGCTATTATTACACAAATTATTGCCTAATATAAACTTAGACCAATTAAAAAAAAACAGGGTAAGATTAAAAAGTCAAAAGTAGAGTAATTTTAGTTAGTAGTCGATGTACAATCTACGTACAAGTAAAAAGATACCGTTTTATGTTGCAAAATAATAACAATATCAGCAGATTCGTGAATTCACTAGAAGTCTGTTTATTTTAACAATCGAATATCAAGATTTTTTAACTTTATGTTGATTACGTGGACCAATGGCAATGCAGAATATTTTTTTGGTAGATTTAAAAAAAATAGAGTATAGAGTCATGTTTTTCCATACTAATACTATAAATCCGAGTTTCTCTGTCCGTTACTATTTCACGGCTAATGCGCTGAACCGATAATGATGAAATTTTATCTGCATATGCAAAGACTCGAGTTCAAACATTTACTATTTTTTCAAAAATCAACCCCCTAGAGACTCTTATGGGGGTTGAAAATTTGGAAATCTAGATTAGATATATAGATTAGATTATTCGATTTCATATTAAATTCAATAGATTATTCGAATGAAGGAATTGGGGACGGCTTTCGCCTTGATCTTATTGTTGATATTCATTAGGATTTGTTAAAATTAGTATTGCCTTATTTGCAAATTTCCTTAAGCATTTTTTATTGAGTTCACTTTGCTGATTAAGCCTCGAATTTTCTTAGTCGGATTACAACAGCCCTGTTTTAGCCAAGAATCGAGTCCTCTATTTGGTAGATACCACTTACGTACAAATTTGCTTCTTTCGGTCGGCTAAGGACTAGAACTCTTCCAAAAGGAGGTGCTTCCTTATGAATATTATTTGAAGGCCTGCTAGAATATAGGAGATCCTTCTGGGTCACGGATATGTTTTCAGGACATCAGCGTGCACACTCGCTGTCTGATCAGTTATTGATTAATTTTTAAAAAAAGGTGTTTGTTTAAAATTTTTGTTTCTTGTTTAATAAAAAAAAAATGAGGGCCTGGATTGTTTTCCTTTCATCATAAAGTCATTGCTCGTCACTGCTGTGTTTCAGTGTTTCCTGGGTTAAGAGTGGCTACTCTAAAGGTACTCTACTAGTTGTAAGTGAAGGTAAACTTACTTTACAGAGATTTAAGATCCTAGATATTTATTTGCGTCTTACTTTCAAGAAATTTGTAAACTAGCTTTAAAAGTGTACAAAATGGGCCCTATAAAAGCCTTAAAAAGCCTTAAAATGGGCCATATAAAAGAGCCTTGTGGCATAATATTAAGGGAAGTCTTTCGCCGTATGTTTTTTACCCTAATAGATTACAGCCTGTGATTACACCCACACAGGTCACGTAGCCTTTTACCGACAGCATTGCATTTCTTCAAACCCACTCTTAATTATGTTTATCGAATAAAAACTAGAAATCCATTAAGAAATAATGACCATACGTAGAATAAACCGAATAATGAATTAGTTACTAGCTAACTATAGGTATTAACCATCTCATAACTTAACTTTACAGGTACTATTTTAGAGCAGCTACCGGGAACTACTGTTATTTTTGCAATAATTAACAAAAATGGCAACAAACTCTAGTAGTCCTATCGCTATCTGTAGATATATTATTGAAATCGGCTATTAATGAGTAGTTTATTGGGTTGTATAGTTGGGTTTTTACGAAGTTACTCGTTTCCCAGTTTCTCCGTAACATGAATACCACAGCAAATGTGATTGTACACAGGAATGTCGGACAACTTTGAAACTATACTAAAAGAACTTTTGTTCTCATCGTTTTATTAAACAAATATGATTATTTGTAACGGATGTTTTGTTGGTAGCGGTCTGCAAGTCATTAGTTTTGATAGATGAAAATAGAAAGCAAATTACCTATTCCGTACCGTAATATGTAGCACAGATACTTAAGTTATTCTTCTCGTAAATATTCGTAACTTACCATAGTAGGTTCACTATTAATTTTTCATATTTTTTATCGTCGGCGCTTGGTAAAAACTTCTTATTAATCTTATTAACCGGCTTCAAACAGACTTTTGTAGTTTACTGTTTAAATTCGGTTATCTTTTGTTAAAAATTATTTTATTTTGAAATAAAGAAACTCTTGTAAAACTTATCTTGGTTTTCAATTTGATAGGCGGAATCAGCCCTTTCGATGCTAAAATTTACGACTATTAGAATTGCTTTGACCGTTTTGAAGTGAAAACGGTTTTTGAGTTATACTTTATTGGAAAAATTGTATAACTCTAAAACCACTGGTCGTTTATTTTAAATATTTATATATTTCTATCTGTAGGCTATTTTTCTAAAAAAAATAAAAATCGGTTGGCTACTGGCCGAGTAATCACTACACATAGTATAAAACAAAGTCGCTTCCTCTGTCCCTTTGTATGCTTCAATCTTTAAAAGTACCCAACTGATTTTGATGCGGTTCTCTTCAATAGATAAAGTGATTGAGAGAAAGTTTTATATGTATATTTCATAACGAAATAAAAAGTAAAAAACATACAGTCGAATTTAGAACCTCTTCTTTTTTAGACATTGGTTTAATACTACTATACTACTACCTAATACTTAAAGTACTACGGCCATAAAACAGGAAGAAACAGTAAATTGCACTGAAAGCTTTAAAATAGGTGCCTTAAAACTTGTCTAAAAATTTTGATCTATAAAAATCACTATTTTTGTTGTGATGATAAGCTATATTGACAATGATATCCACTGTTGCTATTGTTTTATTGGGAATGAAGTTTCTAATGCAGTACAATGGGAGAAGATTGCATGTTTTTCAATAATTACTCATAATGGAGATCGATGAAAGAGTAGCTCTCATGCCAGGTTACTAGTTCAAGAACAATGTACGAGATTCGTTCATTGTTTGATCTTTATTAGGTCTAGTTGTGCCCGTGACTTGTGGTTTTTATCTCTGTGTGTTTACAAAGGATGTTTTTTGCAATATGTATAGAGACTTGTTTATTGTATATAAAAATCTCGTGTCAACAGTGTTTGTGTTTTCATATTTTTATGGAATTAAAAGGCAAGCAAACAGGCCACCTAGAAAAAGCAACGGTAGTAATGGTGCGCTGCCAACCCGAGGCCGGGATGTTAGGCCTTGAGCAAAATTAGCTATGCCCGTTACCTTATCCTCCCAACCGGAACATGACAACGGCAAGCACTAACGTTATGGCTGCAGGAATAGATAAGGCGGTGGTACTAATCAGGGCGAGTCAGTGCAATACTCTACCACCTAGTGAGACATCACAGTGTTAGTGACGGTAAGCCTATGCTCGCCTTTTACTGGCAGGAAGGCAGATGGTCTATTTTGCAAAGAAGCCCGAACCAATACAGATTTTTTTTTTCGGCTTAAACATTTTCTATTTTTTTGTTTATTAGGTTTACGTATATTATTTACTAGCCGACCGACCGGTCGGAGCCGGTTTGGTTAAAAATAGTCTAATCAGTATGTAGTCATCAAAATCATAAAAAAATACTACATCATTGATAAGAGTGAGACCCTGCGACGGCCAAACCTACGTTATTTTATAAAAACTGAAAGTTTTTCTAAGCGTTTCTTAAACACAGGTAAGAACGATCAGGAACTATGAAAAGCGGGTGAGGGCTAATTCGGCAGGTAACTGGACTTCGACGAATTCGACGGACTATTTTTTACTCCTTTGTTACCTGCTGGCACCCGAATTTCATAGTCCCTGATTGTTCTTACTTGTGTTGTATCCCCAAAAAGCTTGTTTTCTTGTTTAGAAAAACTTTCAGGTTTTATAAAAAATGAAGGTCTGGCCATCGCGGGCTCTTGGTTTAAATGTTATTCAGTGAGATTCAAAGTTGCGTCATTAAATGCAAAAACTATTGCAAAGCTGGTTCGCTGGAGTACAGTTTGATAAAGATAACATTGTATCTAAACACTGTTATATGCTAAAGCTTTTCCTTTGTCCATGTGTATTGTGTTTCCTACATATAATGACCTAGCGGCTAGCGAATGATTTTTTATTTCAAACAATCGTCGCACTAACAATAGCTATTGAAAATTAACTTTATTCAACAGTCGTCTATGTTTGGTCTGTTTTAAATATGTATATCAATATACATATAATGTACTATATATGTTCAATTTAATGAGTATATAGAATTATTTATAACTAGCTGTTTCCCGCGGCGTTGTTGTCCTATGCGTAATCCAAGTTAACCTCTATGTGTGTACCAAAATTCCTGAAAATCGGTTCAGCAATTTTTGCGGGAAGGAGTAAAAAACAAACGGACTATTTATATATATTAATAGGATATTTTTTTATATTATTAAGCCTTATTTTGCTAAGTCCGCCGAACCTGTATGATAACACTATGTGGTAGAGTCGTGTTTATGTAAATAAGAAGAAACATGTTACATAGTTATTTAATATGTCAAACATATATCTATGTACATGTTATGATAATCGCTTCTATGGTCTAGCGGTTCGGCGTCGGACTTAACTTCTAGAGGTCCAGGGTTCGACCTCCGGGTCGGGCAACAAAATAATATACTTTTCGTGGTAGGAACAAGATACGAATGTTAAAAATATGTCATTCCCTGTAGGTCCGGGTTTCTTGTCTAGAGTAAGTACACAATATGCCGTTCAGCCTGACAGGTCGTAAGAGGCGAGCATAGATTAAAGACTTGCACATTTTGAGCTAATATCACGGCCACTTAACAGCGTCGCACCTCTAACATCTACGGTGTGGATAGCCCACGGTTGTATCATACCACCAGAAGAGCTCAGAGCACCCTGTGCTTTTTCGCTGTCTTATTAAATAAAAAAAAACATAAGTAGGCCGTTGACAAATATGCCTCGTTTACACTGCAGTAATACGTTGAGATCCAGTTTAGTAGAAGCCTTGCATAGTAATTTATGTAAATATCAAGTGAGCGTGAAATACCTTACTTAAAGCAACAACAATGCCTCCTGGGCTTACGTTAACTTTATTAACTATTAATAATAGTGGGGTCCAGGACGCTAAATGTTTGGCCTCACTTTCAGTTTTGTTATTATCCTTCGCCAATTAGACGTCGATGAAAAAAATGTCATGTGACTTTTTCATTTCAAAAGAATCAAACGATGTAATAATCGGTACGATACATTAGTAATCTCAAATAACTGTCCCTGAACAATACTTTGTTGGTCAGATATTTACGTTGATTAATTTAAGAGCGTATCTGTGGCATCAAAAGTAATTTTTGAACGGATTGACCGATTTCGTTGCAGTGTTTTTTTTTTTGAAAGCTAACGTGATCGGATAGATTCTTAGCTTCATTAC
Source organism: Calephelis nemesis (assembly GCA_002245505.1). NCBI lineage: Eukaryota > Metazoa > Arthropoda > Insecta > Lepidoptera > Riodinidae > Calephelis > Calephelis nemesis. The sequence continues at coordinate 45,592 of NJDD01000215.1, forward strand.
AAATTGTGGGTTTTGTCTAGGGTTATTTAAAATGTTCAATGTTAGGAATATTCCAACGGAATATTAAATGTTTTCTTTTTTTATGATAATGGAAGGCAAACAAGCAGACGGATTTCCTGATGGTAAGAAATCTCCACAGCCTAGAGACACCAAAGGTGGTAATGGTGCGTTGCTAACCCTCAGGTTAGGCCTCAGCCGGGATGCTAGGCCTTGAGCAAAAGTAAGTATACCGGCTACCTTACCCTCCGAACCGGAACACGTCTCGACGTTATGGCGTCAGGAATAGGTAAGGTGGTGGTACCAATCTGGGTGAGTCACTGCGAAACTCTACCACCTAGTCAGATGTCACGGTTTTAATGACAGTAAGCCTTTGCTTGCCTTTTGCGAGCTGCCTGGCAGGAAGGCAGATGGTCTATTCGTCGAAGGAGCCCGGACAAACACGGGGAAAAATGTTAAATATTATTCACATCCTGGATGCTAATTGAACTAAAATTTTGAATGCACTCTATCAATTGGATAACAATACAAAATTATTGTGAGATGCAGCTGATCTAATGGTGGAATCTGGAGGTTATAGGAAATCCTGAAATTATATTATCCTATCGTGCATTTGATACATTTTGACAACTACTGTAGCTTGGTGATTTTAGACCTATTGTGAAAGTATTGGCTACCCTCAAAATAACTAAATGATTAACTAAGAACGAATACTCTCAGTATGAAAAAATCATGCCAAATAAATTTAAAACAAATAGAAAAAAAAGCTATCGCAGAGGAATTAAAAGTGCATTTTTCCTATTTGGCAGTTTCTAAAATAAGAAGACCTCACCACTAATTATCTGAATTATCTTTTTATCACTTCTAAGGATATAATTTAAATGTCTCTATTAATTTCATGTTTTTTAATTGTTACAGGTACGTTTAAACTTGGATGCCTAAAACGTAAAGGTACCTGAATGTTTTATTTCCATCTTTTGTTAAGTCATGTGTCCTATTTTGTAAAACCCGGCTATCTTATCAACAGCCTATTCTCCCGGTTAGTTTTATAAGCATTCTACCACCTTAAGTGTCAGCAGGCGACACATTTTAGGACAGATATCTACCTCATCATGTGCTCATTTTTTTTTACAAAAAGTTGCTCATATTTTTTACAAAAAGGATACAAGGAAGTGCCGATAGGTAATGTTTACTTAACTTTATTAACTAATTACTAAAATAAAAAAAATATTGAATAACAAAAAAAATATTTACATATTAAGTACCTAATAATAATGAATAAAAGTATCTTGAGACCTATAAAGAGAAGAGGTAGACATAGGCACAACCAAGGCACCCACGACTAGTCGAAGACACTAAGGCCGACCCCAAGCAGTTTAGTCCGACGCCGGACCACTACACCACAGAGGCCGTCATACTATGAAAATATTTGTTTCTGAGTCTGTGCCTACCAGTTACGAAGGTGAAGGCCCCCTTCACCTTGTCTTGTATGTCTTCACCAATGTATGTCCTTGTCCATTGCCATGTACCTAATTTTCAATCGCTCGGTTGCATTGTCCGTATTAAAAAAAACAATGCGATTTAAATAAGGAAATGGCAGAAACTAATTCCGAGAAGTCTTACAAACGTCAGTACCCGCGGCCATTGGTCTATTGATTAAACTAATGAGCTTACCTACAACTGAACTCATACAAAGATATCTTTAGAGTTCATTATTCTATTAAAAAAACCTTTTTGATAATTATAAAATCCTTATTGAAATCAGAAATCTGAAATATTAACAAAAACGATTGAAATTTGGCGCCAAACTTCAATGACATTTCCTATGCACTAGTGCGGGGACACGGTTTGAGTTATGTGCATATTATTTAATTATATATAGCTGAGCCATAGCCATCTCTAGAACTCCATAAATATATCTAAGTAAATTAAAGTGATAATTAATCAGAGTCAGCTTGTTTGTCTTCCATTATTATTAAAAAAAAACATTTTTGCTGTTTTGATTTGCTTGTCTGTCTGTACCTAGGTAGGTAGTCAACAGATCGCGCGCAACTCATAAAAAATTACCTATTGGATAGGTTTTTACATGGTTTATTTAGTTACACCGTATATGGAAAATTCTTTCCAATAACACAGCTAAGTACATTGTATAAGTACCTATTTGGGAGAAATATATGATCTGGGTTTATTTCTTAAAGTAGAAAATGTGACAAATTTCGAAAGCCCACGTAGGTAAGTTAAGTCATAGTCAAAATCTAATAAATAACAGATTCTAATGTTTATTTTATTACAACTACTCTAAAATAGAAAGAAAATATTATTTATCAGTACTTACATATCATGTACTTATTTCAATAATAATTAGTCGCTGTCTAACTGTTGTCATAAAAGTGACATCTATCGTGTAGTCCAAACATCGACTTCATTTTACTATTCAAAACGCTTTGTAGTCATGTGGGTTTTAAATATCTGCAGGTAGCATTGAGGTTGTCAAAATAGTATTGTGAGTATAAAATAAAAAAAATAATGGTCATAATTAAACTGTAAAAACTATAAAATGAACAACAGTTTAATCAAATACATAATAAAGAAGCTTGTGGACGACAGACTGCCAAGTTAAAGCTAAGTTCGCAAAGCCTTGTACGTGAGATGTAAGTATACTTGTTAGGTTCATATGATCTGCATAGATGGCGCTAATTAACAAGTCGTTATTTACTACATTTTCTAGCTGTTTCTGGATATTTATCAATGGTTTTCTTTTTTTCTATTTATTATTTGTATTGAAACTCGTTTATGTCTGAAGACGACAAGCGTACGCCTGAAAGATTTAATTTTATGTCTTCAAACATATTAGAAAAGATCATGAGACAGATATTATTTACTTGATAGGTATGTACCTATTCTAATTGTACCTATATACCTACTTCACCTATTAATTGGAACCATCAAGTAAATTAGACGGATTATTCATTCGATGTACCTAGATTGGTTTATTTCTACCACCATGACTATTTTGTTGTCATATCAGTGCTTTTACTATTAAATTCAATTTATTTTTTTTATTTTAAATAGTAAACTTAGATGGGCTTAAGTTTGCATGCATCGTTAACATCTTGTGTACATTTAGTTGACATTTATTTTTTACTCAGGAAATGATTAGGTATTTCCTATAAAGTAAAGTAAAAAGGGGGCAAAGTTCTCGTAACCCTATTAGAAAGTCATGTGGATGTCCTTGAAAGTGCTGCAGGTCGACTGTGCACTGGTGCTGGGTTCCGCTGGGTGATCGGTCACGCTCCGCTACACAACGCGCCAATGACCCCATCCGTCTCCTGCCCTCCTCATTCCTCCCTTTGCCCTGCTACATGACATAAACGATCATTCTACTTCACCGTAACATTTAGTAGGTACTACGTTTTTAAATTTTAGTTGATCATCTAGGGAGATGTTTTATAATTTTTTTTAACTAAAAAATAAAACAATTATTAAAGTATCTCTGAAAATGAAATTTGATACCCCTTACACCTCTTACAAATCAACCTACCTTATTGTACTGTAAAATTATAACATTTCTAAAAATGAAAATGACCTGCATATGTAGTTTTAATTTGTTTTTTTTTTTCATAAAATAGGTAGCTCCATTAAAATATTTGTGCTTCATTGAGTATGTAGATTTTATTATTAATCTATCTCACCATATTATACCTATTTCTACAAACAAACAGGTGAAATTGAAACCACAGTAGGTATAAGTAGGTATTACATTTTTATATATTATCACTAATTGCTCGCAATGTCCTTGTCTGCGTATCAAATTTGTACAGATTTAACGAGGTAACTGATAAACTGGGACTAAGACTAAACTAACCAATAAATAAATGAACATCTCTTCAAATAGCAAATTAGAAATGACAAAAGAAACAATTTACGGTAAGATACCTACTCTAATATAGGAAAAAAAACAAAGATATAGATACTAATACCACAACCACGTTGTTAAAATCTATTAATCTATGTTTAATATGTATATAAGCGACCTGCCCCGGCTTCATACGGTTATGAAATATACATATAAACCTTCCTCTTCAATCATTTTATCTATTAAAAAAACCGCATCAAAATCCGCTGCGTAGTTTTAAAGATTTAAGAATACAAAGGGACATAGGGACAGAGGAAGCGACCTTGTTTTATACTACGTAGTGATAAAAACAAATCCTCATTTCCTTTGGTCACGTGTGAATGACAAATTTTGTTGTGTTTAATTACTATAAGGAGAAGGTTCTTTTGAAAAAAAGAGAAAATTACAGAGTACATAGGAAATGCTTTAATCCATACAAACTGTTACTATCAGTTAATATCAATACAAAGTTCGCCGGGTGTGCTAGTAGGTAATTTATATAAATCATTCAAAATATTGAAGCGTGCAGTAGCACAGGTGCTGTGATTGTTTACTTTGGTTGGAGGCTTCACGCGGGGCGCGGAGGCCCGACCCTCCCCGCCCTCTCGCTGACGTCGACCGACCGGCGCAAGCGCAGAAAACCGAGCCAGTTGCCCGTCGCGCAGCCTCCTATTTGTTTACATTATAATGTGTCCTTAAAAACTATTGTGTTAGGTCTTTATTGTTTATGTGGTCAGTGAAATAACAGTTTATTTGTGTCTTACCAGATCTGTGGCAGTATACTTTGAAACGTGGCGAGTGATATATTTATACGTTGCATCATTTTGATGTCAATTGAAACGGACAACGAAGTAGCCCTTTGCAAACTTCATTAACAAGGTCCAGTGCGTAAAGGTACACCATGAGTGTTTATCAAACATGGAAAATGAATGCGAGATACAAATTACTATTAAAATACGTGATGCGAATAGGTATTATCAAAACGTGTTAAGTAATGCGGAAAATTTATCTTGTTCTTGAAAAAAAACTGAATTAATACTAATGGAGGTTCAGGTAGCGTGACTACATGTAAGATGTTCTTCCGACTGTAATAAAAAAAACAACATAAAGTATAAAATTGATTGCGGGGTTAGTTTTAGCAATATGTATATATCTAGGTTAAATATGTTTTTGTTATACATCACCTCTGTGGTCTAGCAGTTCGGCGTCAGACTTAACTTCGTAAAATCCCAGTTTAATCCTCGGATCGGACAACAAAAAACAAGAAAATGTGTATTTTAATTTTGTTATAAATGGTATCCTCAGCTAGTGGAGCCGTACCTAGTTGCGCCTCCGTCTACCTTTTCGGTATGGATTTTCGTCTACCTTTACGGATATGGGTGTAAAGATACCCTTTTCTTGTTATATATCTGTTGTGTTACAAACCTAAGCCTTTTGCCCGTAAATAGTACTTAATTTGAATACTTATGTGCTCATATACGTCTTGAATATTTAATGTTTGTTAAAAAATTGGTATTTTTTTTCACTTCATTAAATAAGACAGTTATCTATAGTCCAAATAACTAGTTTGAGATCCCCTGTCTAGATACTAGATCAGCGGCTCTCAAACTTTTAAGAAAAGTGAACTCCCACCAAGGCACCAAGTAGGTACCTATTTACCTGTCTGGAATCATTTATAAAATAATTACTAATCAGATTCCTACTGTATACGAACAATTATAGTTGTTATAAAATTTGACATTTATTTTTAAATTAAATTTGAAATAGGCAAGTATTAACTATTAATGTAAATCCCTGTATAATGAATTACAATTAATAATAATTTTAAACTAAAAAAGCCCCTTTTGTAGTTTTCAATCATGGTTTATGTATCTATACATAAAAGTTCTGATTTTCCGTGAACTTTCTTTTGACCCACAGATATGGAGACGCTTTCTAAACAACACTAGTATTGTTAATAAAGTCCCAGTATTGTCGGCAGCTTCCAATTTACATTCTGAGAATTTGGAAAATGATTGATTTCCCGTCTTTGGCTAAAAACTATATATAAACAATTATTCATAGTCAGCGGTTGCCCGTGAAGAACTAACCAATAAACACATAAAGTACCTAACATGTAAAATAAATCTTTCGATAGATGTCAATTTTTGGCAGATGCAGCTAAAAACATTTTCGGCGCGAGACCGTCAAATGCGCGAAATTTAAGTTAATTTATTCTTTTAAAAAAGTAAAATTTTAGAAAAAATATTATTTTTTAGATTACCCTTTTTTCAAATGTTTTTTGGCAACAGTAAGTTACTGCTAAAGTAAAGGAAAATATTTTTTTTATGCTTAGGCTGATTAGACTGTAAGAGAACATTAAGAGCTTTCTTCTTCTTTATTCAAGATCTGGTCTTATCTCATATCTTCTTTTTGCTATAAGGTCCTTGTTTTGTTTTTAGATAATAGACATAAGAAATAAAAAAAAGTACATGGCGACTGGAAGGTGACATGTCTGAGGTGATATTTTTTAAAAGTACGACATGAAAGACAATAGTAATTAACATTAAAATTTTTCATTGATTTGAGGGTCCAACACAAAGTATCTTTACGCCCATATCCCCGAAAAGTTAAGCAGAGGCACAATCAAGGCACCCACGAATAGCCGAAGACACTAAGTCCAACAATGTGATAGAGGGCAAGCCTATCGCCAACCGGGCACATATCCAAACCCGGGCAACGTTATTTTTAATAGAAAATTGAAAATACACATTTTAAATTTTTTTGGTTGCCCAAACCAGGGATCGAACCCGGGACCTCAAGAAGTTAAGTCTGACTCCGAACTGCCACAGAGGCGAAGCGAGGTCTGAGGGCCCAACATAAGTAGGTATTCTAAAATGTGTATTATGATTAGTTTACGTATCAAAATATTCAAAGATTTTACAGAATACACACGTATGAAACCGGGCGAAGTCGATAATACATAATAATTCAATTTCGTCATATACCTAATTAAAACTACGATAACAGGAAAAAGTATTGCTTATTAAGAATTCTAAGAGATCTTCTAATTACCCAATACTTATTCGTGATACTGGTATGTTTCGAAAATGTATCGAAGAAGGTTTAGTATCTACGCGGAAGCTATACTTTTTTTTAATTACGTCTTACGGGTTGGTTTATCCAGCTGGGTTTTCAAACAATTCAGGAACTTCGTTAAACATACATACTCGTACCAAGTTTCAGCTGTTTAGGTGGGGTTATGTAACAAACCCACATACATTAGAATTACATGTTTTAAGAATATTATACATATTAGACAATTGTTGAGTAATAAAAGCCACTAACTATACCTAAACTACAACACTTAAAGCGCAGTAAAACTGCCGATTTTTTAAAGTTAAATAATGGTTCCGAAATGGTCCTTGATATATTTTACTAGCCAACGCGGCGAACTTCGTATCACTGGACATTAATAGCTACTAACAGTTTGTGTGAATCCGTTCAGGCGTAATGCGATGACCACGCGAAACGGGGATTCATTTATATGACCTGACCTGACCTGAGACGTTGTTCTACTATGTTTTAATGTGATTTTAGTAAAAAAATTGTTGTCAGTCATCCTCGTCACTTAGGGGTATGAAAAATAGATGTTGGCCGATTCTTGGACCTACTCAATATGCTCACAAAATTTCATGTGAATCAGTCAAGCCGTTTCGGAGGAGTTCAATCACGCACACTGTGACTTAAAATTTTTTATATATTGGATAAATTAAAATCACATAAGCGATTTTTGAGTTGTAACGTGTGTAGTTAGTAGTAGCAGATAAATTAATTTTATGTAGGACCTCCTTGAAGTCATAACCTATCTTTTCAAAAACATTAATTATTATCGGTTCATTATTGGCCTAGTAATAATACCTAATAAGTAATAACGTAAAAAAGCATGATATAGTCAAATGTATAACCTCCTTTTTATGTCGATTAATAATAGTGAAGATGTTCGTATGCTAGCCATTTTTGTTAAGCTAAAATTTACGATCATTAATTATTCAATGCACGTCACACAGACAGCAGCTTGTGTCATTATTGATATTATGTAATATGTACATAAAAAATCGTAAGAGCTGTGTGTACTAAAATTTTCCAGAAAAAAACATTGGTATGGGTGGCGAAATGTGGCCAAATATTTTTTTTTTGAATTACAGTACAATTATTACAAGAAAGTCCTGGTTCGATTTAAAAATCAAAGTGTAATTTAAGTGTGCTAATGCAAAAGTATTTTATAAATAACTAGCTGTTGCCTGCAGCTTCGCCCGCATGTTAACAAGAACCCGTTGTGGGATCGAGATTACAAGTAGCCTATATGTTAATCTAGACCACTGTCTGTGTTTCAAATTTCAGACAAATCCGATCAGCCATTCAAGCGTGAAAGAGTAACAAACATTCATACATACATACTCACAAACTGTCGCCATCATGATATTAGTAGGATTATATGTTTATTGTCTTTCGTAAAATCCTAGTCAACTGATATAAAAAAATACAAATGTGGTGTCAGGGGACACCAGGTAGGAACAAAGTTCTTTCGGTTAATGTAGAATCGACTCAATTCATGAGTATATATTATATTACTATGCATTGGCGGGGTGGAGTGTGGGAGAAATAGAAAGGTATTATACACTACTCGCTTGAGTATACGATTGTCGCGCCTGCGCACG
>NJDD01000215.1:56099-95322 GCA_002245505.1 Calephelis nemesis
TTTTTTATGTTGTAGGAAGGCAAACAAGCAGACGGATTTCCTGATGGTAAGAAATTCACGCCGCCTAAAGACACCAAAGATGGTAATGGTGCGTTGCCAACTGGAGGTCGGGATGTTAGGCCTCGAGCAAAAGTAAGCTTACCGGCTACCTTACCCTCCGAACCGGAACACGTCATGACGTTATGGCGGCAGGAATAGGTAAGGCGGTAGTACCAATCCGGGTGAGTCGCTGCGAAACTCTACCACCTAGTATAAGTATACAAAGAGCAGGAATTATGTTTTTTTACGCGTGTAAGACCGCGACGTGGTAGTGAAATAATTAAAGTCGGTTTTTGCAGTTTTGCTGTTGCTAAGAAAACGAAGAGCAATTTGGTGACTACATGTCACAATGAAGGAACGTACGAATCTAGGCTAGTTATCGCAAAACTCTACCTCCTATAAAAGTATTTCAACATTTGTATAAAAATGTTGCGAAAGAATTTTAATTTGCCTGAAATGTAGTAGAATAATGTGTATTGTTGGCCACACTGTCCCACGATGGCAACCTCTGTATTGATAACAATGGAGAGCATTCAATGTGCAGTTACTAGCTCTGATACAACGTAATCGGTGATTGTTTAGATACCTGTAGAGTGTAGAGTTACTCTTGAAAATTGCAATGCAAATTGTAAAGTTAAATTGGATTTTTGTCGTTTTAGTTACTCTTGTACACAGTACTAGCGGATTATTAACATTTAGTTCGAAAATAATACAAGAAATCCTATAAAAATATTTATTATTAACTAAAAGTCAATAATTCGCTAGTAGTGTGTTTAAGATCTCAATAACAAGTACCTAAAATTACATATCCGATTCCAATTTACAATTTGTATGAAATCGAGATTTAAGAGTAATCCTGCTGATGTTCTGTGTAATATTTTTCCAGCCAATTTATGTTTAAGCTCCTACAATGGCCTATAAACACCACAGATATTATAGATTGCATTATTTTACCCCCTTAGGCGTAAAATTTCCAATAACTATACTAACTTTCCAATAACTTACTAAATGAGTAAAAGTACATTTACAATTCCACACAAATTTTCAAACCCTATTTCACCCCCTTAGGGGTAGAATTTTTAGATGTCCATCCTTAGTGGGTGTTAACTTAATAAAACAACCCTACTCACCAAATTTCATGACTGTGATTCTAACACACACTACAGTTTTTGCTCGGCGATGATGAATCAGTCAGTCAAGCTCAGAACATCTGATTTTATAAGTATAGATAAAGAAAGGGACAAGAGCTAGTCTATGTGATGATGTTCATAGAATGTTTGCACAATCATAGCTCCTCCGGAGGCGATAATGATGATTCTCGCATATCTAATGTAGAATTTACATGTGGGGTTCGGTCGGAATGTTGCAATGTCATTGGAGAATAGTCTTATGTAATATTTGTCAACTAATCATGATGAGGTCCGTTGCTTATAATTTGTGGAACATTGGTTTAAATTTTTGCTTGTTAAAAGCTTAATATTAATTAAAAGTAAGATTAAAGTAATGCCTGGGACAGATCGGGTCAAAGAAAGCGAACAAAAGCATTCGTTCTTTGACAGAAAAATCTAGACGAATGGAGTCATCGATAAATAGTACACGGTCTATGTCAAATATTTAGGTTCAAAATAAAAAATGAAAATAATTTTAATGGAATATACAAGCGATACCATAATCGAGGTACATAAAGAAAATTAGGCAAAAGATTTAATGCTTATCTGTTAGGGTCAATTGCATATATCTGTGGTGTAACCCTCGCTGACAGCGTCCGCAACAGTGGGATTCTAGAAAGAGTGGGATTGGAAGAAAGTGTTGGTGTTATAATTAGGAAGGGCTCTGCTAGTTAGGTCATGTGGAAATAATGACAGATGAAAGATTGAGAAAGCAGTTATTCAACACGAATATGGCTACGTGCCCGGGGAGACTTCAGATGACGTTACACTATCAAAAAGCTCGAGAGTGTTGTCAAGAGTCTCCGAAATCGGCGTATTTCTATGTAAAGGGTAATTAATGTGGAGATAGCCAGGAAGATCTGCAAGGTTCATTAGATTCGGCACTCGATACTCTTGGCCAACCCCGAAAGGGATTTAAAATTGATTTAAACTGACAAATAATAAGTGATTTAATCCGAGTTAGAATCTAACTCGGAGTTAAAAATATAACAAAGGAACTTGCAAGTGGTCCTCCATATTTTGCAGGATAGGTAACTCATTATCAAATTTAACCCAGGAACGTAGGAGAAGTTCTTATTAAATTAATAGTACTTAATACAATTTTTTAAATTACAAACTAAAATTTGTGTGATAAATATAGATTTTGTCTGTTTGCTAATACATGTTTGTATTTGTATAATGCTGAGAGCAGATTAAGCAAATTAAAAGCACCCGTCGTTGCTTTTCCTTCGACTAAGATATTTTGTAAGGAGCGTACGGTTATTTTGTAAAATGTAATAAAGTTAACCACCGACTAATATAATTTTCCGCATTTTGTAAATGCCTACAAATATCCCATAAGAGTTCTGTTCGCTGACGGACACTTATTATAGAGAAAACAGCGAATGCCAACGAACCTGTTCTTTGTCTTTTGTTCGGTGGGTATTCAACATATGTAAATCCTATGTTTTATTCTATGTATTAATATTTCTATTCTAAAACATTTCAAGTAATAAATTTATTTGAAGTTATAATTTGTCTAATATTACATTTACGAATATTTATTGCAGTAGTATGAAGTATCGTACCTGGTTGTGGTATTTCGTCACGGTGATAGGGAAAAACAATTCATCAAATCTTTGAGTACTGCTGACGTGACTTTGGTCTCGTTTAAAAATTTTCGTTACGCTGTGTTAAATTCTAATTACGAAAATAAATTGCAAAATCAGAGCTAATCACGATCGGGTTGAGACAACTTGCAAACATAGTAGTATACATAGATAGTATCTTATATATGTATATAAAATTCGCGTGTCATAATGTTAGTTACCAAACTCCTCTGAAACGGCTTGACCTAACCGTGAGCATATTGAGTAGGCATGAGAATCGGTGCTGTTTTTCATACGCCTAAGTGATAAGGGTGGCTCATCCCAATTTTTTTTAAATAAAATCACATTAAAAATTTAGCTGAACAGCGTCGGACGGTTCAGCTAGTTATATTATATTTCTGTCAATAACTGAACTGAAATTTGACGTGAGTAGTTTTGAGTGGGTACTCAAAATTCTACGAATGTTATAATATTAATCTGTCGAGTCTGAAGAGTAAAAGCTTTGAGTGTAATACCAAATGAGTAAAAGACAATACAATACAATACAATAACTCTTTATTGTGCACCAAATACAGATAAATTACAAATACATCAAATAAAACTTAAATTATAAGATACACAAAGGCAGACATGAAATGAGTGTGCATAAAACGAATGATGCCGAATCAATTTTGAATGTGACATTATTATTGTTACGTATAATTTTATTCCTGCACTAACAAACCTCCATGTAATCTTCAACATCCTTATTAATTATTAAAAACACTAAAAATAGTTGTGTTAAAGTATTATTCATGTTATTTTCTTTCATTTGAACTTCATGGTGTATAATAATGATAGTAACAATGCTTAAGTAAACAATGATTTGAAATTATTTTAACTTCATAATCGTCATCGAGTAATCTAAGATTATTTTAAATGTTTTTGCAGTAAGATTTTTTTAAATATTTTTACTTAAGCTACAGAACGCTTATGGCCACCACCCTCCGGCTTCCTACGGGTCTACTGTGGCACCCTGAATACATGATTATAATGTAAGTAATTATGTACTGTAGTTTTCCATGTTCTTTTAAAAATAACTCTTCCATCGGATTTAACGATAAAATCCATGTATCCGTAAGTAATTAGACTTGATAAAGCCTTAGTCTTCGAGTAATAGGCGGAGCGTCGGTATGTAGATAACTAGCGATAAGCTAAAGTTACGTGTGGACGTTTTGTTTTCTGTGTCACTCGCCAATTTTCAATAGTACCTATACGTTCACCTTGACAACTTCATTCAGTTGTTGGTGCTGTTATAAAATTGTTGTAACTTTAAAAAACTCTTTTAATTATAATTTTGATCTATTTTAATGTATTTTGGTTGCTGTCAAATATTAGCTAGTATTTCACAGTGATATTCAAAGTGAAATTAATATAACTGCTATAATATTAAAACTGCTGTAATTAAAAAACTTAATAGTATAATTATTTAGTGAACTTTGACGTGTCTTTTTTTGTGTGCTATTTCATAATTAATGTAGTAGAATTAGTGAAATTTGGTGCAACGTGTATTTCGATATAAAAAGTGCGTTGATTGTTATATTATACAAAAAATGTGTAGTGTTTGTGTATGAAAATGAAAGAAGCTCCACGGTGTGAAGATGTGGCTGATAAAATAGTGCGTTTCTTTGGATGGAGACAGACTTACCCAGTGGAGAAACTGCAACGTGGTTTGATTCCACAACACAATGAAAATGTGAGTTTAGCTCGATTTTAATTTAATTTATGTGATTTTTTTTATACTATACGAAGACCAACAAGCAGACGGGTTTCTTGGTACCTGGTATTCTTGGTGTGAAATAGACCAAGGCATTTGAGTCTATAATCGTGGGACGAACGGGAATACAATTTTAATATTTTATTAAATTCCCGTTCGTCCCACTGGTGGCACAAAGCTAGGTGGGACGAACGGGAATAACCCGATGTGTGTAGTATACGTATAGACTCCAAATCTGAAAGTAGTAGGTACTTACTTAAAATCGCAACTGTACAGAGAGGAACTCTTTATTGAAATGAAAAAAAAACTCGTTTGTCACATATGTTCAATATACGTTTATTATTTGGTAATTACTATTATGATTCCCAACTAATTCTGTCTTACATGTAAATTGGATTTCAGCCCACTGAATATAAATTTTTAGTGCTTTTATCAAAGAGAATATAACCATGACGTTTTTGCTATTAATAATAGACTTTACCAGATTTGACTAAATCGCAAGACCCGTTTGTGTGAAATAACAACCATATTTTATTTATCTACTAGCTGCGCCCCGCGGTTTCACCCGCGTAAGTCCCAATCCCGCGGGAACTCCGGGATAAAAAGTAGCCTATATGTTATTCTGGGTCTTCAGCTACCTACATACCAAATTTCATCGTAATCGACTTTGTAGTTTTTGCGTGAAAGAGTAACAAACATCCATACATCCATACATACAAACTTTCGCATTTATAATAGTAATAGGATAGGATAGGATTAATAATTGATTTTTTTCCGTTCTACACGTGGTTAAAACTATGTTACAAATAGATATTAGGTAATTCTGAAATGTGTATATATTTCATAATTAAAATTATGTTTTTTGAAAATTTAGAGATTGTAACCTATATAATATGTTCTAGCTGACCCAGCAAACTTCGTATCGCTTGACATTAATGCTTAGACAGTAGCGCAGTCTGTCGTATCAGATGTGAAACATTCTAAAATCAACAACTACTTATTATTAAAAAAATAATTAAAAAAAAATTTCCAGTGGACCAAATTGTGAATCTAAACCATTCTCGTATTCCCTAGAACACATACAAAAAGTTTCATCGGCATCGGTCCAGTCGTCTAGAAGGAGTTCAGTGACATACACACTCACAGAAGAATTATATATATAAAGATATAAAAGAAAGTGATGTTACTTACACTATAACTCAAGAACGACTGAACCGATTAGGCTGAAAAATGGTGGGGAGGTAGCTTAAACCCGGTAGGACATAGGATTTTTATCCTGTTCGTTTGTAAGGAAACTGGAAAACAACATTTTAATTTTTCCCATACAAATTGAACGGGCGGTACGAAGTTGGCGGGAACACCTAGTCGATAATAAACTGTTATTGTTGAAAAGAAAACTGTTGAAATGAAAAGAAAAATGTTAGAAGAACTTAACAACGTCTACATGAATTAAAATTTTTGTTCCAAGCCGGTTACCTTATCTTTCAGACCGGAAAATGACATGGTAACGCTAACGCTACGGCGGCAGACATGGATAAGGTTTTCTCAATCGGTTGGCTCAACCCATAGGTCTATATTTTCGGTCTTTCGTGTCAGTATCGGTTTTAGTACTAGGTACCAGCGCACCGTCCGTAGACCTAGGCAGTATACTTTTTATGGTATTGGAAGGCAAACAAGTAGACGGATTTCCTGATGGTATGAAATTCACGCCGCATAGAGACACCAAAGGTGGTAATGGTGCGTTGCCAACATAAGACTTCTGATTGATTCTTCTGTAGAGACTGTACCGATGTTGGTGGGACTTTCATTGACCGGTAGCTGATGTAACTAGAAGTAATTTAAGCTACTATAAAAAAAATAGCTACGTAACTTTTTTGTTGAAATCCACGCCGACGAAGTCGTGGGCACAGCTAGTGTACATTAAAAAAATTATATCATCGCCTCTGTGGTCTAGCGCTTCAGTTCTTGGACTTGACTGCATGATGCCCTCATGCAGTCAAGTCCAAATCAACAAAAACAAAAATGAAATTTGGTTTTTCGAATTTTCTAGTAAAAAAAATGTTGCTCGGGATTGGATATGTGCCGGGTTGTCGATATTCTTGCCATCTATCACATTGTGGGACTTAGTGTCTTCAGCTACTCGTGGGTACCCTGGCTTTGCCTCTGCCTACTCTTTCGAGGATACGGGCGTGAAGATCTTTTAAAAACTTGTATTCGAAATTACGACCTCCTCCTTTTTGGAGTCGGTTAAAAAGATATCGCGTTGTGTCTCGCATGTCTTATGTACAGTCTAGCAAGAATTCGAGTCGGCTATTTCGAAACACGTTACGATTGTTACGAAAGGAATGTCACGCGTCACTATACTTTTAACTGCGTCCGTAGAATACTAATTTGCGTACGAAACAAAAAGGTTTTAATTTTTTACATTTCTTATGTTATAAAATAGAAAAGATACGGCTCTCTTGATGGTAACAAACAATCGTCGCCTATAGATGCCATAGATGTTTCAGGTGCGTTGCGTGGACGAGGTCGAGGGCCAATTGTGCAAGTCCACAGGCTAACCTATCCTACGGACCCGAACATGAACTTCTCATTGTGGTGTCAGAAATAGGTGAAAAGGTGGATCCCTTTCCAAGCAAGTTACTGCATTTCACCATCAGTGGTCATTTATAACCGGCAAATGTAAGTGGTTTACCTAATAAACCATCTCCTCCATTCACGAAACCATGAAATATGGTCTTATTTTGAAGTCTAAAGTAAATAAGATCTTAGGGAAATCGCATAGCAGACAACCGTTACGTATCAAGATTTTGTTATAAATTGGCTTTCTGGTGACAAGCTCTGTGATGTAGCCTACCAGTAGGTATAGAATTGATCAGCTTGCAATACTTTAAACAATAAATGCGTTAGAAGATTCCAATTGCAGCACAGCACTTTTCTACCAGTGGAAAAAGAAAAAGGTTATGTCTTACTACATTGCATGATGATGCATCTCAAAGATTGGTTGTTGTATGTCGTCTCGTTGGTCGAAGCTCGGGGTTCAGACCCGACGGGGGCAGACATTTGTATAATGAACATTTAGATTGTATTTCTGGGTCTGAGTGTTTATTAAATTTACTCTAATGTCTATTTTTGTATTTATACGTATTAATATCGTTGACTAACAACACCCATGATGACACAAGCATATTTTCATTTGCTCAGGGTTAGATTCATTTTGTGTAACTTGTCCAGGAAATATTTATATTCAACTAGCTGATGCCCGTGGCTTTGCCCGCGTGGTTTGCGGTCCCACGGGAACAATTTTTTGGGATAAAAACTATCCTATGCGTTAATTCAAGTTACCCTCTATGTGTGTTCCAAATTTCATGAAAATCGGTTCTGCAGTTTTTGCGTGAAGGAGTAACGAACAAACATAAAAACTTTCGCATTCATGGGATTTTATCTCGAAATTTATTAGCTGGTGAGCCTAACTTTAACATTTCTTTGTTGAGTGTTAATATCTCTCTAATATTTTTAAAATACATACAAATATATTTTAAACTTGTGTGTGTAAAATTGACTCACTTTTAATGGAAATTAAAATGTAACTGAACTGTGTACATGAGAACTTAATTATAATTTAACCGTGTTTATTAACTGTTCGCTAATTACTAGTTAAGACAGAAACGCATATTACGTGTCTTAATCGTCAGTAACGGGTTTTTAACGTGACATTTAACGGACTATGTTAAGTCCTTCTTAAATATTAAATGAAATCATTCATTTGTTGAATATATGTTTTGAAGTCTGTTACAGAAACAAACACATATAATTTTAATATCAACATATTCTACCACGTTGTGGCGTGCAAATAAGTAAATGACACACGATTTAATGTTTAAACAAATTAGTTCCATGTGCACATTCGTGGGTTAAATATTTAACTCTGAGTTTACTTCTAACTTAATCTGAAGGACTAAATCACTTTTTATTTGATAGCTCTTATTCTAAAATTTTACACAGAAACCTGCCTGCGACCCTTAATAGCTTACAATTGTTCGAGGAGCATTTTCGAGGAGGTCGCATTGCCTCCAAATCTAAATCTGATGCTGCCAGGAAAATCCACAAATTTATTAAATGTTATTGTTATTAAATAGTGTATTTAGACGACTTAATTATTGAAATCTAAGTAGGTTTTTGTGTACTGTTTCTGCCCATAAATTATGCATTTAAATGTTTTCCGATTTACCTATGTAGAATAAACCATCTGCCTTCTGTCCTTGAACCTAGTAACAGACGAACATAGCTTAACAGGGTCGTTACCAAAGGCGAGACAGGTTAAATGGTAGACTGCTGTTCAGCAATTTGCCTGGGTAGGCATCCATCACCTTGCCTATTCCTGTCATCGCACTCTCGCGTTCCCAGATAGGTAGGAGATTGAGAGGTTCCCAAACTTATTTCTTGTCCCACTTTGAAAATCAGTTATTTTATATCGCCCCCCGCCCCGTTTGTTTTTTTTTTCAAAAACCTCAATAACATATTTGTTTCACCTGGAGTTTAAAAAAAATATTTTTCTAGGTTTCTTTACCGCCCCCCTCTAGGCTTCCAGCGCCCACAAGGGGGCGTTATCGCTCACTTTGGGAAAGACTGATCTATGGTTTTTATAAGCCATGATTGCCTCTTATTTTAGTGTGCTTTCCGCTCTTATAATTTTACCTACCTCATCGAGTAGGTATCATCGTGAAATTGATATCCCAGTTTAAATGTATGCGCATGAATGATAATGATGGAATATTCTTTTACAATTGGTTAACAAATGACAAACTTCAAAATGGCGCTTAGATTGTTACAGAAACTGTATATATTATTTATTTATTCAGTAATTTAACATTTTTCCCACATTATGTTTCTAAAATAAGATACGTTAATATTTGTATGTTCTAGTATTTTCCTCTTGTATGCAATTGCTTATTTGAATTAATCGTCTCAAAGATTACATTTTAATCACTATTTAATAAAAGAAGAAACTAGAAAAAACTGAAAAGCAAAAATAATATGTCCTTTTTAATAACATTAATAGTTAAGTTCTTAACCTAATATAAATCGGAATAATTTTAAGTCTGCGTCAAACGAAGCAAATTTGCCGCAAACGTAACGCGCTTTATAATAACGTCGACTTAATATTTATTACTTGGGTTTAGTGCTTATTATATGTTTTTGTTTTCTTGATCTCGATGTACGTGTATTGTGTGTAAGTTTAAGATAGTTTTAAATAAATAAATTATTGAACAGTTTTAAGGTAAAATAAAATGTTTTATAAGCTGGCCGGTTGGCGATAGTCTTGCCGTCTATCACATTGTGGGACTTGGTGTTTTCGGCTAGTCGTGGATGCCTTGGTTGTACCTCTGCCTACTTCTTCGGGATATGTGTGTGAAGATACTTTTTATATTTTATCATTTTTAAAAAACTTTTTAATTAATTTGTGGCTACATATGCTTTTGTCATTTGATTATAAATCAATAAACTGACTTCTAACATATTTCAGAAGATTTTACATATTATGTATTCAGAAATTGATCCATAATTTTAATAAAGTAAAACAGTTTTAAAACTTAAAGTACAAAAAACTTTAATACCCAGAATGCCCATGACCGTGTAAGATGACTTTCACCGGCTTATGATCGGAAAGTGTTAGAAAGTACTTGATCAAGTACACGTTAAAAGAAGCAGTTACGTCTGTGCTTATCAAAAATCAAGATAAGCTTTGATACTGAGTGATTAAATATTCTGTTGATGTAGATTCAACACATACATATCTTCACGCCGTTATGGGGTAGGAAGAGAGTATCGACTTCTGCTAACTTCCTTAAAATTAATTGCTCTTTTAATACATACATACATACATATATTTACGCCAAGTTCCTTACGGGGTAGGCAGAGACCCCGGCGTGAATATATCGATGATACATTCACGCCGGTTTTAGGTACCCTTGACACCACTCTTGGTTTGATTTGATAATTAGTGCATCTCATCGTCCGTTAATCATATATTATTGATTTGAGTTAATTCAGATTAAAGAAAAACATATATTTGCGCTCTTTTCCTCGAATAAGTAGGCATAGATAACCAGGGTACACACGATTAGCCGAAGGTACATTCAATGTGATAGGTCATAGGTGGTAACTTAGGCACTTTTTTAGAGAATTAAAAAAATCTAATTTTGAGTTAACCTACACTGAAATCGAACTTTGGACTACTAGATCACAGAGGAAATTAATTATTGATGTAAGGTCAAGATAAAGGTCTTATTCATTAACAATAACATGATGAATTTCAATTATAAATACTAAGGTCATCTTCCTACATGTGGATTCTCGAAATCGTTGAATAAATAATGTTATTTTGCTTTCACACTCCGTCTTCAATTTGCAGTGCTCGTCGTTGTATGTTCCGATTTAAAAGAATCCCGTTCAATTGTTGTTACTATTAACGTGTTTGGTAAATAATATATAATTTGTTAATAAAGACAATGTGTATGTGTATAAAGTACGTCTATCAACATCTTAGGTATATCTCGTTTATTTCACCGCACATTACCTACTACTATTTAAATTATGCGCATCGACTTTACACTTTTTACACTTTTTGCTTTTTATACTTTTATTTTTAAATTGGCTGACCTAACCTAAATTTAAGCGAAATGATTAATTATGTAATAATAACTCTATATAAATATCTTTAAAATACATTCGGATTTCCGAAGCTTGACGAATATTGCCGCAGCGCATAATTTAATAGTATTACTGTAATTTTAATATTTCTGCTTGCATAACCTAAAATATTCCCTGCGACAAACTGAGGAGTTTGTCGTAGGACATACGAAAGTCATATTAACCTCGGATATGAAATTTCAGTTTATAAATTGATTTCTCTCAAGTTATTGCAAAATAACAGGCGTTCCACTGCAACCTTGGTTTGTCTAATCTATTACATTCCAGCGATACGCAAGCTTTACTTCTTTGTTGACTAATTTTCTAGTAGATAATACAGATAGTGATAATCGTTTTCAGAAATTTCACTCTTATCTAGAACTTTTATAAATATAAAAAAAATATAAAACGATTGTATTAAATTACGAAGATTATGAAAACTATGTGAACTTCGTATCGCTTGAAATTAACTGTTACTGTTTGTATGGAAAAAAGAAATAAAGTATTATTTTTCCTGCAATTTTCACATAATTCCTTAATTTATATTTCTTTTCATAAAAGCCTCCTGATAGCCAACACAAAAAAAGTATTAGCCAAATCGGTACATCCGTTCAGGCGTGACACGATGACCGCGCGAAATAGGCATTCAAATTTACATACATATACCTACTTATGTATACTACTGTGGTCTAGCAGTTCAGTTGTTGGACTTGACTGCATGAGGTCCCGGGTTCGAATCCCGGGCCGGGCAACAAAAAGAAAATTGAGTTTTTTCAATTTTCTAATAAAAAAAATGTTGCTTGGGATATGTGCACGGTTGGCGATAGGCTTGCCACCTATCACTTTGTGGGACTTAGTATCTTCGGTTAGTTGTGGGTGCCCTGGTTGTGCCTCTGCCTACCTCTTCGGGGATATGGGCGTGAAGATACTACTACTACTGTCTCGGCGAACTTCGTTCCACCTGTTCAGTTTGTATGAGAAAAATTAAATATCCCGTGGACAAGTCACACGAATTGAATCTAACCCCAAAGTAAGCAAATTATATTTTGCTTGTGTTATGGGTGTTAGTCAACGATACTAATACATAGAAATACAAATAAATACCAGAATATATTTAATAAACACCCAGACCCGGAAATGTAGACATCTAAATGTTCATCACACAAATGCCTGCCCCCGTCGGGAGTCGAACCAGAGCCTCGTGTTTGGTCGATGTAATTAGGCGTGTACGTTAGCCACTCGACCAACGAGGCGGTATCAAAGTATTATTTACTAATTTCGCTTAAATAATCCCGGTTTTCTCTTCATAAAAACCTTCTCCTGACAGTAACTATCATAGCAAAAACAAAAGCAAAAGACCGAAGTTCGCCGGGTCGGCTAGTATTACTAATCCGAAAGTTTGTTTCATATACTTTTACAGCTAAGCCGCGAAAGCGAGTTTGATGTAATTTAACATGGAAACACTTGACAGCCCGGGGTCAAACATAGACTGTTTGACCCCGGGCCAAGTACCAGTAAGTAGCAAGTGAATTCAGTTAACATGAAGTAGGTTTATTTTTCCTTAGTTATAAAGTCCTGATAATTACGTAAAAGGTGGAGGCTTCAGTGCAAAATGAAGTGCCTACTTAATAAAATATTTGATACTTTCCATCGTCGGCGCTTGGTAAAACTTCCAAAGACTCATATTCTTAAACAAAGAAACCTTGTACTGTTTTACGTATCACTTATAATTCATTATTTTGTAAGCCTATCGGGTTTGTTTATACAGCATCAACAGGGCTAAAACTTAAGGCCCCATACTTAGTCAGACAGAAGAGTCAATCACCGCGCTCCCCTGTTCCATGTTTACTATAAAATACTGCGCTCTAAAGTAAACGTCTTAAGCGACAAATCACTATTTTTGACACTATAAAATTAATTTGAAAAAAAGTATAAAAAAAGAAACACTTATCATTTAGGTATTGTACTTATCTATGTTTATGTTAAATCAGGTTTCGATATTTTCATAATTGAAGTAGACAGTTGGGTTTTGCTTTCAAAAAAGGGTTATTTTTTGATTTTTTTCTATCGAGCAAAGTGAAATGTATCGTGTTTTCGAAACACTAATCTTATAAAGCATATTCATGTTAATCTTGTGTATTTTTGTCACCAAGATCCATGATTGCTTTGTATGAAAAAAAGATTATACTACTGACGTATTTTAGCGTATATGGCCCCTTAAGTTTTAGCCCTGATGATGCTGTATAAGCGAAACCGGCAGGCTTACAAAATGATATATTATAAGTGATACGTAAAACAGTACAAGTGTTTCTTTGTTTAAAAATATGAATACTAAATAAAATGCACTGTGAAAAAGTTCAAATGACTATGCTGAAAAACTACAAAAGAAGATGCTGGCAATTTCAAGAAAAAAAAAGCCCTGTATTCCTGTATGTTGGTTTTCGTTACATGGATCATAACAATTTAATTAGTCATAAATGCGAGCGTGAAGTGGCTGCCCTGAATGTACAGGAAATGCTGTGAGCTCTAACAATAGCAGAGTCAGATGACCGACCATACACATTACGTACGATAAGGGTCAGTTTACACAAGCATATAAAAACCGCGTCGGTGACGACAGATTAAAACTCTATTTTACGATCGAGTAAACAAATGCGATTTCTTCTCCTTATACAGTTAATATTTATTTGATTGAACTAATGAGTGCATATGGGAGATGGGTTATATCTACGTTTCATGTAAGGTTAAAAACAATATTATTTCAGACTTGGAAAATGGTAGTTCCTACAGGTTCAGTCATTCTAAAAATATAGTAGTACTGTTTGTAGAATTGCGTTTGTATGAAAAGTTCAACATCATAGTAACCTTAAACAAACTACGAGGAATGGGGCACCACTAATTGCTATAAATTAGACGTAAACTTATCAAACTATAAATTATTAATATGATTATAATGATTAATATGAGTATGAACCCATATTTAAGATTATAGAAATTTAGTACAGCTTTAAACACAGGTTGTTTTAAAATTCACCGATAACAGTTAACTTCCCCAGCCTTCACCGGAGCAATTAACAAGCGCATGATTAAAAAAAACAATATTTAGTCTGTGGCACTTAGCTGTGACATATAAAATACCGACATGACACATCATTAAAGAAATCTTGCGAAGAGTTTGAATTAGACATTCAAATTACAATAGAGATGAGACATTTGACAAGCACCATGTTATTTTTTTTTCATCTAATATGTTTTAACAAATAAACTGTTGAGCCACATTTATAAACATCCTATTAAAACTTCAGATAGCAAAGGATATTTTATACAAAGACCCTCGTGAACCGCAGAACCTTTTTTTGAAATTATGTAAAATGCCTACTTGCTAGGCAACTTGTAAAGAAAACATCGACAGGCGATACGCGTGTTTAACTGGCAATGACTTGTATTCGCGTCGTCCACGTGCTTACCAACGTTACCTCGTCTTTTAAACGCGCACTAAACGCCTCTGGTTTGAACTTAGCCTTAAAGTAGCTAGTACTAACAATGTGACCTCTAACTCAGTACGCGATAGAGTTTTGTGTTAACTCGCCCGAGTTGGTACTCTCATCGCCTTGCTTATTTCAGCTGCAATATCATCAGAGCTTGTCTTTAGCTTCTACCTAGTCTATTATGCTGGCAACGCAAAATTAAAATGTTCGACATTCCAATCAACGCAACTGCTGCCAGCTACTGCATTACTAGACAAGAACGGCTATGACCGAAGTCATACAAATATTATATCTCCGACCTGAATTCCTGCCTACTTGTGGGATTGTATGTTTGTTTGAGTCTTTGAAAAAAACTGAATTTGTTACATATTTATAAGATAATAACCACGATTTCTTTATTTGAAAAGCTTAAGGTCCTGTTTCGGATCTAATCAATCTTCTATTTAAAAAAGAAAGGAACCATTTCTTTTTAAATAATTCTAGATTTATTATGTAGTACAAAGCTTAGCAGTAAATACATAAATCCTCGTCTCATTTTTTATATACTTGATAGTTGAATAAATGTTAAATTAGATTGCTAGATAAAATATGGACATGTAGATAAAATATGTATCTGGTACCTACTGTACTCCTCACATTTTTGGACTACCGCAAAAGTTTTTTTACGGAATAAGACTGCAAGCAAATACACGTAAGGCACTGATGAAAAAAAACCAGACAAGATTTATAGCTCATGGTGTCGCGGTTTTATGTCCAGGATGTTAGAAGTATTAAAAGAAAGTATACCAACTATTATACCCTCCGGACGGTAACATGATAAGAATAGATAAGATGTAGATCCCCTAACCGGACAAGTAACTGCATAGCTCTACCATTAGTTACGAGTATCATATTTATTAATAATTATAACTAGCTAATTAAAATTTGAATCAGTTTTTTATTGAAAAACAATTATAATAGTTTCGTTTACTTTCAATTTTTCAAATTTTCCTCTTAAAAAGAACCTTCTCTGACAATAGTCATATATAAACAACATAATAAAAAATAATAAACAAAACAATGGGTCCATCCATCGTGCCGTGATGTGATGGGCCGAAATGGAGATTAATTTTTATATAATTTAGATTACCAGCCCTTACCAGCTTGGCACAAAAAAATAACAAAAAATATATACTTATAGATTACAGATATTAAATACTTATACATTACAGTTACATAAAAGTCTCCTCTGTGTTTTAGCGGTTCAGTTGTCAGACTTGACTTCATGAGTTCCCGAGGTCGATTACCGGGTCGGGCAACAAAAAAAAATAGGGTTTTTCCCATTTTCTAATTAAGAAAAACGTTGCTCGGGATTTGATATTGGTTGGGGATAGGCTTGCCACCTATCAGATTGTGGGACTTAGTGTTTTCGGCTAGTCGTGGGTGCCCTGGTTGTGCTTCTGCCTATCTCTTCAGGGATTTGGGTGTGAAAATACTTACATAACAGTATTCGCTAGTAGAACGAATAAAGTAAATAGGTTTTAAGGATGGTTAAAACTTAAGCTTAAGTATGTTACAATGCTAATGATTTGTCTTCCCTTGGTGATGCATGTGAGGTTTGACATTTCCTTTTCCCCATCGAAAATCAAGCCTGGTATAAAAATTACAGAGAAGAGACGTAATCTTGTCAAACATAATTACTAGGTAGAGCGTGAACATATTTGATTAACGTACATGGTCCTTGGACAACGGATTAGCAAGGTCTTCTTCATCACTAACAAGTGGATATTGGAGGATTACAACGCGCGTTTTAATAAGTGGATGGATGTATGTAGGTACTTTGTATACATACGGGGATATACTTTGGTATTATTCGCGGGTGGTATCAAAAGTCTCCAAAACAAAAGTTTAAAAATGTGGATATAGCTAGGCATGTCTGCAAGGCTCGTAATAGTCCCTACCTACCCCACAAGGAAAAAGGAATTCGGAAGAGTTGGCTGCAGATGAAAGCATGTTCAGTGATCTTTAGTCCCAGAAAGGAAAGAATGAAATAAGGGACACGCAGGAAGTATTTGTGGGGAGCTAAGAGAAAATGTATAAGAGAGTGAAAGCAGATATGTTCTAAATGCATCTCACGCGATTCAACTACAGCACGATCCGTATGACAAAAAGGTGGCGAGGCCATGGGTTGGTGGATGGTTACTATGGGACTACACCCTATAACATCTTGTGATGTGTATGTATGTTAGAAACACGCTTCCAGTAATAACATAAATACGCATGATATCTTACTACACCCCCTCTCTCGTGGTCCTTTTTGCCGAACCTTCTTTCCCCTTTTTCGAGCCTTATGTGATTATCAGGCCATCCCTTTGTAAACAAAATAAGGCGAAGTCCGACACACCTGTTGAAATCACGTAAAGAATTTACGAATGGTTTGGCAGTTTACTATCGATGTTTGTTTAGGTATATTATCATTCGATAAAAGGTTTCTCACGAGTTATCTTTAACTTTATTTAGGTTGCGTATGTTTAGTTAATACTAGCTATTCACCCGCGACTTTGGCGGCATAAAATAATTTCTTCGGACTTGGATTTGATATTATTAACAAACTTTAAAATGGTTTTTATACAAACTTCACCCCCCTTAATACAAAGACATAAAGGAGTTCATTTTCGAAACCTGTTTAGCGGTTTATCGTAAGAGACAGATAGACTGACAGAATAAATTTAGCATTTCGAATCCAAGATACTGAAATTGTATCTAACCCCATATTAAGCAAATATGCTTGTGTTATAGGTGTTTGACAAAGGTTCTAATACATAGAAATACACGAATAGATAACAGAATAAATGTAAGAAACAGCCAGACCCAGAAATGCAGACATCTAAACGATCATCACAAAAATGGCCCCCATCGGGACTGGAACCCGAGCCTTCAGTTGGTCGGTGGAGTTAGAGATATTAGGGTTTGTCAAAAATTTTCCCCGTTTTGGTCCGGGCTTCTTTGTAGAATAGACCATCTGCCTTCCTTGCCAGCAGCTCGTAAAAGGCGAGCATAGGCTCACCGTCACTAACACCCAGACCTAAGCTCTACCACCCTGACTAGGTGGTAGAGCTTAGCAGCGACTCGCCCGGATTGGTACCACCGCCTTACTTATTCCTGCCGCCATAACGTCATGACGTGTTTCGGTTTGGAGGGCAAGGTAGCCGGTAAACTTACTTTTGCTCGAGGCTTAACAGCCTGGCCTCAGGTCGGCAACGCACCATTACCACCTTTGGTGTCTCTAGGCAGCGTGAATTTCTTACCACCTGGAAATCCATCTGCTTGTTTGCCTTCCTATATCATAAAAAAATAGGTTGAATATTTAAAATAGAAATAGACTATGGGAGTTTGTAATAAACATACTTTAGACGCGGTAGCTGTAAATTTTTATGGTCCGTATAGCCCAACTCAAGCGCAAAAAGAATATATTATTTTCTAACGCAATCCCGTGCATTTGTGTTTTGTATTTAAAGTAATATTTCCATTCTATATCTTTGTTTTTAACAATGACTTCATTAAGCATTTTATTAAGGCGTGTCCTGAGAATTTTATCTCTACACATAGGAGTGCCATATTTATGTAGAAGAAATAAAGTATACCCGTAATGAACATTGAACAGTATTTTAGAAAAAATAAACAGTATTACATTTGGTAAATTTTTAATTATATATTTTAGGATTTCCCGAACTGCTTATTAATGTACAATATTTTTAAAATTTCATACTTTTAAATATTATAACTAAAACTAGCGGCCCGCCTTCCTCTTCAATCGCTTTATCTATCAAAAAACCGCATCAAAATCCGTTGCGTAGTTTTAAAGATTAAAGCATACAAAGGGACATAGGGTCAGAGGAAGCGACTTTGTTTTATACTATGTACTGATTATTTAAATAAATGAGAAGCTTATATTTCATTCACTTAATAGTTGCTCTATTTTTATCCTCTTGCCACTTTGTTGATGCTGAACAGTATTTCATGCACTTAATTCTCGTCTAACAGTAAAATGAATAAGGCAATGAAGAACTGTATAATACTTTTTTAACAGTATAGTTGGAAACACTTATTGCAACACTTATATATTATTATGTTAGATGTAAAATTATACATAACTAGACGTACACCTGCGACTTAGTCGGTTTTAATACAATCTTTCATCTCTATTACTGTCGCATCTACAAAACTAAGTTTTACCGGATCGTTGTTTTAAAAAGTGTCAAAAACGTTGTTAAAGTTCTTTTGAAACTGTCATAATCGTCGTTGAACTCTGACAATTTTTCTACGAAACACACTTTGAGAATCGCCGTTCTATAACAAAAACTTCCTTACTAGTTCTTTTCTGACATTATCGTCTTTATTTCCCATCAATAACAATAAATCTAAAGATAAAAGGATATCTTTAGATCTCAGACATATAGAAAAACTACTGATTTCGAGCAGACGCCTTCAGTTCAGTTGTTCAGTGTACTCATAACTCAGTCGACTGGTCGCGCTGGCAGAGGGCGACTGTGTATCGCAAATATTTCCGCGCTGTTTATTCTACCAAGTGTTTGTGAATTTTGAACAAAAAGTGATAATTTTCAAATTAAAAATTTAAAAGTGAAATAATTCAGTGACTTTTTAAAGTGTAGTGTTTGTGCAAAAGTGAATAACGTTTTTTATCAGTTACTATTTGTCACGCTACGATCAGTATAATGTTTCTAGTTTTATCATATTTACATTCATACCAAATTACTCACTAGATGGTTGAGAGTTATCCAGGAGCTTTCGTACCACCGCCTTATTTATTCCGACTGCTATGACGTTAGTATTCGCCACTGTCGTTTCAAAGGCTGGAAAGTGTAGTAGGAAGTAAAATTGCAGACGTGGCCTTAGATTCCTGCCATAAAGTAGAAACGCGGCAATAACATCTATGGTGTCTAGATTTCATTTTTATAAGAGAGCCGTCTGCTCGATCGCTATCTCTTAGAAGAAGATGTTATATGTAATAGGATAGGCTGCGATGTGTTTGAAACTAGTTAACGGTCAGATTGTTGTGATTTATTTGATTCGATAAAGTAGGTAGAGCCTTATATGCCAGTTATTTAAGAAGAGGAGGAATCGACGATTAACTTCCTCTCCGTAGAATGCTTTACTTACAAACGTTTATCTAAGCTGAGAATCGAACCTAAGCCCCGTTTATAGTGTGAACACTATCAAATAGACTACCTAATTATTATATCATATGATATACCTAGTTAATTTGTCGGTGAATTTCTTTCGAATGTTGTAACGTCAAGAAAAAGATACTTAGTGTCCTTCTGCAACCAGCGAAAATTGAGTAGCGTTTAAGTTTGATGTGTCTTTCTGCCTTTTGCATCATAACTTTTGAACAGATGGATGGATTTCGATGCGAATTTTTTGTTCGAAAGGTAATCTTATCGAAATGGTTCTTAACCTACACGTATTGTAACGTGTAGGTTTAGTCAAAGGTTATTGAATTTTCTAGGATTGTGTTATACGTAAAGAAATAGGTAAATTATTTTCAGTTATTTATCATTTCTTGTAAATTAAAAAAAATGGTTTCTTTTAAAATACTGAAAATCGGTTATTCAAAAAACTTTCAAATATTTTGAATAACACGAATATCTTTTTTGGTAACTCTACCCCAATCGCAACATGTCTGTGGGAAGCATAGCAACAAGTAAAATAGGTATTGCAGATTTTAACTTAAATAGGTAGTTAATATTTGTATTAATATGATACTTAAATTATCTTATATATTTAAAAGAAAGTCGTGCTGTAACATTATTCATAACTTAAGAACAGCTGAACCGATTAGCTCCCTATCAATTTTAGCTTAGAACCAGGAAACGGACATAGGATATTTTTATCCCGTTAGACTGTGAGGTAACTAGGAAAAACAACATTTTAATTTTTCCCTTAAATACTGAAAATGAAGTTGACCAGAGCAGCTCGTATTAATATAAATGCAGTAATTGACTATCTGTACTATGAAAAAAAATCTATTCCGCGTGCTACAAAGTCGTCCCATCCTTAATCCAGAACATTGTCAACCTTGTTTTTTACCTTTGTCATATTTTACATACATACATATCTTCATGCCAAGTCCCTTACGGGGTAGGCAGAGAGTATCGAGTGCCAGACCTCACGATCCTGACAAAACTGTCTAGCTTCCTTCACATTCATTACCCTTTTCATACAAACACGCCGGTTTTAGAGACTCTTGACATCACCCTCGGATAATATCCGATTGATCTGATTGTGGAATGTTAGCTTTGGTCTCCCCGTTTACCTACATCCATCCACATTCGCATTTTTTCCATTTTTCATTATTTCCACATTCGGTAATGTGGGAGCGGAGCATGCCCTTACGCATTTTTCCTCTATATGCCCTTGAGGAAGGCGGAACCACTGAAACCATTATTAGATGTCAACAAAAAGTCCAATTCGATATTATAATAGCAATTTTGTCCTTATTATCATACCTATATCATTTTGTTAATTCTAGTTAATTATTATAAACTAGCTGTGCCCGCGATTTCGTTCGCGTTGAATTTAACAAAAAAGTATCCAAGGATCACTATCCTTACTAATCTCACTAGATTTGGCGTTCGATACTCTCACCCAAGCAGCCCCGTAATGGGCTTGAAAATATGTATTTGTGAGTATGTCTCCTGACAATAACTAACGACAAAAAATATAAATAATTCCCAAAATTGGTCTCAAAATTTGATATTAATTTTCGTATGCATAGATAAGACGAATCGATATCTACTACTTTATATACCTACTAGGTACCTCAGTAAAATACATATATCACACTTTAAAACTTCGGTTACATCTCGAATAACACTCTTACAAATTGCATTTGAAATACAAAGCATGTCCTTCAACTTTCTACGATTACTTTTGTTAATACAGAGGTTTTATTAAGTGTCTGTTGTAACATTTTTAGTCTTAAAACTTACTTTTTTACATAAAATGAATACTTCCAAAGCAAAATTTTTTTGTCCTCATGTAATGAATGTTAGTAAGCGATACAAATACATGTAAATACTTAAATACCTACTTGAATAAATTTAATTAATTTATTAAAACCTAGACACAATAATAGAATACATGTACCGCGGTGGTGTTCCACGATGTGGTAGAATATGTCGGTATGCTCAATTATCTTTATCTCTGTAACAAATTAATATCACACATATTCCGCAAATAAATAAATTTTCTTTAATTTCATATTTTCTCTCGATTTCTCCAAACTTCTCTCTCTCTCTCTTTTCTTTCTTTCTTCTCTCTTTCCCGCCAAATGGCTTATTTTTGTATCTTTTGTATCAAGTATCAGTGAAATACTACATACCTATTTCACTGTTATTTCGTCACACATGCAGTCGGTAATGTGTACATATAATTCAGGCATTACGTACAATGCCTTGGCAATGTGTAGAATACCTGGAGCGTTTATGCTATTTTAAATACCATACATGCTTTACCTAGGTAAATAATACAATGGCTTGTAAGTTATAAGTGACTAGGAAATTACGGTCAGTTGTTTCGAGTGGGTACCAACCTGCTAGCCCATTTAAAGTGTGTAAAATTTATTTATTACGTTGTCATTTTCGTTGTATATGCTTCAGTATGTATGTGTGTGTCTTTCTATAGCATCGTAATCCCTAAACTAACGGACCGATTTCGATACTGATTTCTGCTTGAAAGCTGGCGTAATTGAGACGGTTTTTAGCTACATCACGAATAGGTTTAAATTTTATTATTTACGTATATACGAAATACAAATTTTGTTAATAATTAATGTTAATAGGTGTCCATTTACCTAATAACCGTAGTTGTAATCATCTTTCAAAAGGAGAAGGTTTTATGTTCTGTTTGTTAATTAATTTATTACAAAATCGATTTTTTCCTCATTTTTAATTCGGTTTTAATGTTTTTTTCATTTTGAAAGAGTGTACTTCTATGGTAATCCATAGTCGGGAATAAGACCCTGATGATCCTTAGAAAATCGAAGAAAATACATAATTTTGAAATTGAAGTCGGTTTTTTTTTGCAATACCTCTGATTTTAAATTATTACTTTACTTGCGTTAGATTGACGTACGTCATTCATATTCTGTTTGTTTCGCTGAAACCATATACGCCTTCATATCCGCTGGCGCTGAAAATGGGTGGACGTCAAATTAGTCGAACGATTGTCGTATCCACATTAACATTTGAATGGATTGTCAACACAGGAATTTAATGGTATGCTCGTTGTAGCCCGTGGCTTTGCTCGCTTTTTAAACTTTTTGCTTTTCTGCGTTGAAGTAAAGTAAAAGTATCTTCACGCCAATATCCCTGAAGGAATAGGCAGAGGCACAACCAGGGTGCCTCTTCCTACCCCTGCTACCCAGGGTGCACAACTGAACGGGTGAAAGGAAGTTTACCGGAACAACTAGTGTTAAATAAACTTAATCATATGATTAAGAAAATGTAATATTTGTTACTTTAAAATGTAGACTTTTTTTATTTTTTAGTTTCTTGTGTAAAAAAACTGATTTTTCGCCACTTTTATGGTCTGAGTCATCGGGACAGTTTATTCCTAACAGTGAGGAGTAAGTTTGATATAAATTCAACAGGTTTCAGATTTTAATGATTTTAGTATATTTTACATAGTTCAAAAATGTCTTATATTTAAATAAACATTTTGAAATATGTCCTCAGCTCTAGCTCTTAACAACTGGTTCAATGCTAAGTTAGCTATTTGTAGAGTTGCAAAATGGAAGCGGACCGTAATGGCTATTGCAATTGCTTATGTGCTTATTTACATGGCTATGTGCATTGTAGTTTAACGACTACAATCGACTTTGCCTCGCCTTCGTTTAGCTTACATTTTGACATTTTATACTTTTTTAATACAGCAAAAACGAAAGACATACGACTGTTTATTATTCTGCCGCGTTCTATTTTTAAAAAGTTGTGATGCCAATCTGCTCAATTTTCTTTGAATGACTAATTTGTTGCTAACCGCGAGGTTTTTACAACTTCACCGGGCTTTGTCTGAACAAGTTTTATTTCTCAACTATCAATTTTACAAATCTTGCATATACACAGACCTAAAAATGTAGAGGGTTTTGCTGGGCTTTTAATTTCATAATATAATGAGAAACAATATCATATCAATAATCGCTTCTCTGTTCTAGCGGTCTAGCTGCAGACTAGACTTTATGAGGTTTCGAATTCGACTAGTTCTATGTTTTTTAGTTATATGTATTTACTTAATAATACATACTTATTGTACACTCTACTGACTAAAGTAAGAGTATCGTAAGAGAGTATCGTAAGAGTAGTAAGAGTATCACAGTGAAATAAAGAGTAAAATACCTGGCTGAACCTTGGAGTACTTTAGCCTAAGTTTATTAATAATGGTAAGGGTATTGGCGTGAAAATATGTACCTATGTATGTATGCAATGTAATGAATTTAAAATTGGAATTGAATATTATTATAGAAACCGAATTGATTGACGACTCTTTTTAATTGAACCCATAAAGGAGGAAGTTTTCGATTCTACTGTAGGTATATGGTTTTTGGAACCTAATATAATTATTCCGCAACATCTCTATATTAGTTTACTTCCTAGTGTATAAGGTCTCAAACATAATACATTAGAGTCTCTTCATTAATGTATAATTTATTCAAAGAATGCATTGCGTGTTGAAAACGTTGGAAGGAAAAACGTTTTGCAGTTAGGAGAATCCGCACATTGTTTTATTGTTATTTTGCCGCGCGTGGAGAAAATTTTTCACTAGATGAACTTTGCGATAGCGAAGGGTTAAGGCCTGTAGCATATTATGCCATTTGGTATTTTAATAAAGCGGAATATAGTAGGTTAATGACGAAAGCTAAGTTTTTTATTGAACAACTAGCTCAGCCGACAAACGTTGTTCTGTCCTCACTACAATTTTTTATAATCCTACACGGCCACAAAAAAATTAACAAAATTAGTCCGTTCAGACGTTATACGATAAGCAACGGAATTTGGGATTTATTTCGATATCACTACTACTATTATAAAAGCAGATGTACATAAAATTATTCGAAAACTTCTTAACTGACCATAATGAAACTTTGTACACAATATTTTCTTGAAGGTATTAAAAGTTACATAGGATACTTTTACAATGATTTAAATGTAAATGAAGCCGCTGGTAAAAAGCTAGTAGGTATAAGATTTGCTATATTCTTAAACTAGACGTTAGACTTGTTTTGAGCCCTTATTAGTATTAGAAGAGATCTTAAAAGGATGTTATGGACGATGGTAAACACGCTTTTTAACAAAGGTAACCTTGGAGGAAACTATGTTTCGAATTCCGATAATTTATAAAAATGGATTAAATCTACGGTCTAGACGGATGCAAAACAATGTCCGCCATTCAGCGTCCGCCATTGTAGTGCGGTTTGGGGGATATATTGTAAATTTCAACAATGTCCTTGAATAAATTTGACGCTTTGAAACTGATAAGCCCAAAATAATAAAATACTTGCTGTTAATGCGTAGAAGTGAATTTAACTATGGCATTTCACCAAACGCCGACAATGCAATAGGGAACATTAAAACTAAACTTTTTATTACTACGCTGCTATGACGATATTTTAAACTTTGCACTCTTCAATGTTTGTGATATTTTTTACATGTTTTTAAAGAAAGAAACAAAAACTCTGCTTATTGTAATAAGGCACTTCTTTGCGGAAATATGTAATTAAATTCAAATAAAATAATTTTTTTTAGAATATCCTGCCAAAAAATGTATAGGTATTAAAGCGCGACAAAACAGGAAAGACAATGCGTAATGAATAGATTGGACTTACAAGAACCAATTTCTACAAAATTTACGTACTTATGTTTTGCTTCGCAACCAAAGCACGATCAGGAGCATACTACTGATGATGCAAAAGAACTGAAGCATCAGTTCTTAAGGTTGCTACAGTTCTTAAGAGGCTGATAAAAACTATGATTAAATTTTTTAAATTAAAAACTTTGATTTTTCCAAGTACATTGTTAAAAGTTAAACTTACAACCAAAACTGTTTAAAAATTTAAAATAATCCATTTTAAATTCATTACATTATTACTAATTGTAATTAAAAAATGTAAAGTTAACCAATTTTGATTTTTATCGCCACATTTTTCACAGAAGTCATGATTTTGGATTCCCATTGTTGTAAAATTTAGGTACCTATTATTTAAATATTCGTGAATATCATATTTATGAATATTTATCAAAATGACAATAGTTCTAAGAAACTGATCGTTGAGACGACTCTTTTCATTATACAAATAAAAATTTAAGCGCAGTGAAACTACAAAAAGTATTAACAAAATCTCTTCAATATTGACCGAGTAATCGCGTTACAAACATACAAAAAAACATGAAGTATAATTTAAAACCTCCTTCTTTTTTTGGAGTTGGTTAAATATTTAAGTGCAGTAAAAAAGAAACCTCCAAAATTTGGAGTCCAAATTTTTCCTTACCACTTCGCATCATTGTCAATGATGTTAAAATAAATGAAAGTTTATTCAATAACTAGCTGTCCCGGCGAACTTCGTTCCATCCGTTCAAAAAGTGATAAAAAAGATAAAGTACGTATTTTTTTCCATTTTCCCTGCAATTTTCCCGGTTATTCTTACTCAGTAAAAAAGAATCAGCCAAATCGGTCCAGGTGTTCCCGGCATTTATGCGCTTAGGAACACATTTAACGATTCACTTTTATATTATAGATATTAGGTTGTGAGATCACCTCAGAATCACGACCGACCTTTCCAAAAAATAACCATCAAAATCGGTTCGTAATTTGCCGAGTAATTGAATAACAAACAAAATAAAAAACATACATACAGTCGAATTGATAACCTCCTTTTTCGGTTGGTTTGTTATAAACATGGTTGAATTATAAAACCCTGTTTACGGAATTAAAAAGCGTACAGTTACAGAAGTTCATTAAGTTTTATTAATCATAAAGATATTTCGTACTTGCCACTAGGAAGTAATGTACTTACCTATTTTTAAACGTTTTTTTACAAAAACAATGATAATTGTATGAATTTTAATTTGAGTCTTTAAAAGATGTTTTGTCTGCTTTTACAGTTTTTTCTGCTGTTTCTGTATAACTACACATTACATACTCAATTACGCCTTGACGGGGGATGTGACGACCTCATCGCTCGCTAATGAAATGATAGTTCTGTGACAAATTGACAATCGCTCAGATAGGCACAACATCTGTGCTCATACCTTTTCACGTTTCGGACAGGTAGTATTTATTGTCGATAAACTTGCTGAAAGAAAAATTTCAGATCCTTACTTGTTTGTGGCTACTGATACTGCGACTGAGACAGTAACTTTTTGGATACAATTATGATAATTACTGTTGTCATAATTGGATAAAGAACCGAATTCTATACTTACCGTTTTTTGTATTTCTTACTGAGGATTTGTAGGTAATTTCTGTTTCTTTTAATTTTTCACTACTATTAAAAGTTGTCATGTTTCATAATAACATCTTTAGATGTAGGCAGTACACATTTCATGGCCTTTGCTTTCAATTGCAGTCTTACAAAAACTCCCATCTTAGTTCTTACTTCTTACAATCCTTATTTAAACGTGCATGGTGGAGGTCGCGTTTGGTCGACGGCGCGCGAAGGTCGAGGTCCCATCCGTGCCACTGACCTAGTATAATATTTGATTCACTTTAGCTATCCATAATCATAAACACTTATGATTATAGCTGATTCAATAAAAAAATACACAAAGGATTCCTAGTTTTTTTTTTATGAAAAAACAAACAGATGGATTTCCTACTAGTCAGAAAAAAAACAGTCGAAACACGTTATGTAGATTCTAGAGGAAATGTTACGTTGCATTTGAGAATGTTAAGCTACTTGCGTTACTTTATCGACAATCCAAACTTATAACACAATAGTTTTGAGCACTGACGTTATGAAGTCAAGAATACGGCGGTGATTGAAAGGTGGAACTAATAAGGAAATTCGTAGTTATTTTAAAAAATAATTTAATATGCTTCGTTACATTAACTTTATAAAATAGTCTCCGTGTACAATAAAAATAAAAAAAACGAAATCCAAATGTTATTTGTGCAATAAAAAAATACAATAAATTGAGGAAAACCATTAAAGAACAAAGTGTAATAAAAATACAATAAAATTTAAGTGGGTGAAAATAATAGTGCTGTGCAAAATGTAAAACTAACAATGAATGCTGAGGAGAGACCTGTTCCTCCACCTCGTCGTAAAAAGCAGGCTAAATTTGACCGGAAGGACCGGGATAGAAGAACTGTTACTTGGGTAGGTAAGCACTTTTTACGGAACAATTCGTCAAGGATATAGATTTCCTGTAATAGGTTGAATACACATCGTCAAATGAAATAGAGAATGCGTGGTACTTTTTTTTAATGGCATAAAACAGCGAGCAAGCACCCTGCTCTCCTGATGATAAGAGACGAATGTGCCCTATGTCTATCTATAGGTATTATTGGTGTGATGGTCCAGAGTTCGTCTCTGTCCTGTGACCGGGGTGTTAGGCCTAATGCAAAGGTAAAACCGGCTACCGGCTGAATATGGGCCGGAATAAGCCAATACCGAAAACTCATCATAAATAGTTGTTATAACTTATTTAATACATACTATAATACTATACTTGCCTCTTGCGATATTTCAGGCAGATAGTCTATGCTCTATTCGACATAGAGCACTTGTATCAACACGGCTTAAAATCCTATGTGAACAAGAGATGAACTAATGTTTGTGTTCATCGTTACATTTAATGTAGTAAGTAGGTAGATAACGGACTTGACTTTATGAGGACCAGGGTTCGATCCCAGGGTTGTACAGCAAAAAAGAAAATTACTTGTGTTTTTTTCAGTTTCTAACAAAAACAATACAATACCCATTCTCAACCTGACACATTGACCTGATTGACTATGTATCCGGTTGAGAATAGGCTTGCCACCTGTGACATCGAGGGGCTTAGTGCCTTTGGCTAGTGTGGGCGTCCTGGTTGTGTCTCTGCCTAACCCTTCGAGGATACGGGCGTGAACATACTTTTTAATAGGTTGCCACTTCATAAATTGTTGCAATCTTTGAGTATTAAACTAACTTAGGTTGCAATTTATATAAGTTTTTAATGCAATTATGTATATTGTAGGAAGTATTATATGTGACCCTATTTATTTTAGTGTCAGAGCGGGACGCTTAGTGCATTTCGTACAATGTAACTGTAAAAACTAGCATAACATTAAATCCTGTATTTAAAGGTAAAAAGTAAGTAAAAAGAAAATCCTATATTTGATTGGTAAAACCTGATATTCGTATTTATGTTGCCATTGGAAAAAAATAGGAGTCAACACTGGTGGTAGACCGTAGAGCGCTGTGCAGCAACTTGTCTGTTTAGGGATCCAACGCCCTACCTATTTCTGCCGGTTGGTCCTAATATGCAAGTCTTCCAGTTACCCATGCAACCTATGTGTGAATTTTACTAGCTGCCATACAGATAGTCTATTCTACAACGAGGATCCAGGCCAAAACGGGCACACATATGCATCCTCCTCTTTTCGAGTCGGTTAAAAATTGACTCTTTCGAAAACGACTGTGAAGTTAATATTGGAATCGTCGCTTAACCTAACGTGAACCTTTTTAGTTAAATCTGCCTAAGTATAATAATACAAGAGTAATAATGTATATAAAATTCTCGTGTTACAATGTTCGTTCCCATACTCCTCTTAAACAGCTTGACTGATTTTCATGAAATTTTGTGAGCATGTTGAGTAGGTCTGAGAATCGGCCAAAAACTATTTTTTATAACCCTAAGTGATGAGGGTTATTGTTTTTCATACCCCTTAGTGATAAAGGTGACTCACCCCAATTTTTTCATACCAGAACAACGTCTGCCGGGTCAGCTAGTAAGGATATATAAAAATCAATTGTTGTTCGTTAGTCTCGCTAAAACTCGATAACAGGTGGAGCGCGTTGGCTAATTTTGGTTTTGAATTATTTGTTCAAGTCCGGGGAATCTTTAAAAGATACTAAAAAGGGATAAAAACTGCGAGGGAACTAGGAAAACCAACATTCAACATTTTGTCCACACAAACTGAACGGGTGGAACGAAGAAGTACGGATAGCTAGTAATACATGATAATACAAATAATACATTTAACTCAATAAATCAAAGCGAAGGTAACGCAAACAGGTTTAGTTTTCTATTTCACATTGAATCAGCTCTTTTGCTATTGACATCGTTCAACAAGAGCGGTTTACAATCACTGGCACGTAGGGTTGGTGGTCTTTCATCTATATCTATACATATAATAAATCTGTAGAAGGGTCAATTCTGTACATTAAAAAAATAAATAGCAGGGGGATGTTACTGGATCGATACCAAACCCAAATATGTGATTATATTTTTTTTGTCTGTATGTTCAGGCATCACGTGAAAAGTAGCGGTTCGATTTCGATGAAACTTGGTCTAATTATACCTTATTATCCTGGGCATAAAATGGTATACGTTTTATCCTGAAAAAAAAAAAGTAGAAAAAAATAAATCTTAATTTTTCAGTTTTATCACGTGAAGACCGACATTCGCGCGGACGGAGTCGCGGGCGGAAGCTAGTCATTAACATTATTTTTATAATTTACAATTTTCATCATTGGTTATATAACTAGCAATTTTTGCTGAAAATTAAATTTGTCTGGTGTCAGTATAAGTGGTATTTTGAAATATGTCTTTTTTACACTTGAGTTCATCTCCAGCAAAACGCTCTGTTCTTACAATGTCTCATTTGCTTACTAGAAACAATAATTTCTGTAGTGGTAAAGATGATATTCCTAGGACAGTAAAGTTAAATGTCAAACACATATTTTGGTTGACTAAGCCGAAGCTAAACCTGTCAAAAACTGATATCGTCGTGTTCCGGCCTTACTCTGTCGTGTGGGTATTGCTCAAAATTAAAAAAGTTACTAAATTCGTCTTCCTATCTTAAGTATAAAATATAACATATGGTATTAAGGAAAATAAAAAATGGCAATTGGATTTTCTTTAAAAGTCATTATCTATTAACAGTATTTTTATTTGCAAATTTGAAGGGGAAAATTTTTTTGTAAATCTTGAAAAAGTATTAAAAACTCATTGTTTTCATATTGATTTGCAATCGAGATAAGTTACAAGTATTGTGATCTTCAACTTTTGACAGGCGTGCATTACAGTACAATAATAAGCATGACTTGAATACAATAAATGTTTATCTCAGAACAAATCAAAACATATATGTTTGTTGGTTCAAAGTTAAAAGAATAATAACGACTTCACCCCCATATCCCCGATATACGATTGGTTCAAAATTGATTAAAATTACGTCATGTTGATTAAATAGAGTCAAAAACTTAAAAAAGATCACATTGCCAATTCAGATACAACCCTATCGTTGGTACCTACTCAATAAAAATATAACGAGGAACACAAAACATAAGTTCATCTCATGTTCACAAAGCGGAGCTCGAATGAATGGATTGAATGGTTTAAATATATCGTGGGAGCAGTCGTGAACTTGGCGAAGTGTGTGTTTGTATAATCATTCTTTTAACAATACGTAAAGAAAATGGCGCGCGATGTGCTGAATGTACTGAACAGGTTGTGATATAATTTGAAATGTATAATATATGTCATACCACCTCTCTATGGACTGTTACCAACCATCTCTTCTTACGTTGTTTTCATCCCATTTACTTGTGGCGTTCCGTTGTACAAGAAAACGAGCGAAAATGAGAACTTAAATTTGATTTATTAACACGCGTTCCGATTCCATTCGTTCTTTATTGGACAGAAGGTATTTTAATGATTGTCCTGTAAATGTATTTCAAGGTAATTAAATTCAGATTAATTTATATTCGGAAATTATAGACTTGATAGTTACCTTAAGTTATAAGTAGGTACCTACAAGCAGCATTGAATTTGAAACTCAAAATACACAGAAACAGTAGGGTACTCTTAAACCTCGATTCATGCAATTTTGGAAATTAGAATCAAGTATGTTATTTTAGGTACTCTTTAATAAAATATTGGCGAATTACTAACATTTGGTTAATAGTAAACAATATATTATTTCATCGAATTGGTTGAATATATTTGTAACTAAATCTTAATAATCCGCTAGCACTGTGTTCAAAAGTAGGTACCGAAAATGACATTCGAGATTTAAGAGTAACCCTACACGAACTTGAAAGATATTTAAAAATTTAAAGCCCAAACACAAAAACTTACTTCAATGGTCACACAAAAACTTTCTGTAACCGTAATTGACATAATCACTTTTCACAAAAACCGGAATCTTGATTCTGTGTGATCAACAGAAATACACTCGGGATAGCAAATACAATACACGTCATTTGACAGCTATTATTGATGTATATTTTACCCAGTGATCATCACTAGCAGATCGCAAGCAGCCCCATGGTTTTGTAAGAGACTGGTGATAAGTAGGTACATGCAGTAGTTACCAGGCTACGCCAGTAGGTACAGACACAGTATACATAATAAAATTATAACTTGTAATCCTATTTTTTAATTTATAATAAGTAGTAACAAAATAGTAAATAAAAAAAATATGATGGTAAAACTAATTTTCACTGTATAATGCTTGTGTGAAATGTATATGCATTGAGGATAAAAATGTACGTGTATGTGTGTGAGATAATGATAAAAAAATCATTATTTTTTTATTATTATAGCTGGTCTTCCTTGAACAACATATATTTTTCTGTTGGGAAATCTGAGAAAACTTAAAACAAGGTAGCAGATAACAGTAAAATCAAAGAGAATATAATCGTAATCGTATCAAAGAGAATAAAATCGAATATAATACGTTTTAAGTAAAATGAAAATGTTATTTCTTTCTTAAGGTTTTGGCATCAGCACTGTGCCATTAGTCAAGTAGGCATCAATTTGCATCAAATTTACCTAAACCGAGATTCAATTATTATAATTAGTCATAAGTCGTCAATAAGTCATATCAGGGTCTTGGGGAAGTGGTAAAGCGGTGCTCTCATTACTCAAGTGCATGTGGTGAGATTTGGTGGCAACAAGGAAATTCATGATTATTTCATTTGTGCACGTTCACTAAAGAAAATTGAACAAAATGCCACCAAAATTGACTAATTTCACTCAAGATAAACACGAAATTTAATAATTGTGAAAAAAACTTCGATTATTTTTTCTCGATGGCACCAAAAAACCAAATGTTATTTTTGTGTTATGATTTATGAATTTGGCATAGATGTTACTCACGCAATTAAAATATTCTATTGTTTTCACGTGACGAATGCGCAACTAAACCACAGATTATACTATCCTATTAGATTTGTTAAAATATGGTTAAATTTACAATGGAAGCATTTCGCACGTTATTATTACTGTTATACGCAATGTTGTTAAAGCTTGAATTCGCAACGTTGTTTATTTAACCCTGGTAACTGGTTTAATTACTACAGTTTGCACAAATTATAGGTAACACTCGTTTTTAATTATCGTATCTACGTATATTTGAGATGGCATGGCGGCCACGAGTAAACTCTTCATACAAAACTCTAAATTCATAATAATTAGTTGCAGTAAAACTGCTAAAACCGATTCCAACTATTTCAATGGGTACCATGTCGCGATTTAATAATTCTTTTTTCGGTTCCGAAATGGTCTCACATGAATTTTGTCAACATCCTACTAGGTAGTAGTTTTTGAGTTACACTTATTAATAAAGCATTAACATCTCACTAAATTAAGTTCTCATAGTCAAGTGAGTGAAAAATTTATGCACTATTAATTATCACTCAAAAACCACTAGTCGGATCATGAAAAAAATCTCGGAATCTTCTAAAAAAGAATCATTAGATTCAGTTGTCTATTGACGAAGTTGTCGCGTACCAAATATTTAAAAGCACATACAATTGAATTGCGAACCTGCTCCTTTTTTGGAGACGGTTAAAAAGATAGACTAAATGCATTATTAAGTCTAACTTAAATGAATTAAATTTTTTATAAAGTCGGATCATGATAAAATTAATATGGGACCACCAAGGAATCTATCTTTTAAAAAAGATTATATCAATATTGGGTTGTTATTGACCGAGTAATCGCGCAGAACACATAAAAAAAACATACATTTGAATTGAGAACCTCGTTTTTTGGCCAGCCAATATTGTTTCTTACCTGCCATTTTAAAAAAAACCTTGCCATATTAAAAAAAATAACTAGGTTTTTTTTTATGCAACTTAAACACCTAATATAACATTATATTTTTTTCTTTACAGGGTCCGGAGACATGGGTCGGTGTAAGAGCTCTACGTGCAAGTTCCGGTGGTATTTTAGACCCAGATGATCGAGTCCGGGATGTAGCTGATGACCGAGAGACCTTGACCGCAGAATGCAGCAACCAAGCACCTCAGCCAAGGGCGGCGCAAGCAGATGGCGCCAGCGGCTCATCTGCTGGAACCGCGTCTCCCGACATGTTTCGGGTTAGTATTTCAAAGACAACTTATACTTGCTTACTAATCTCTGAAATTACTATTTTTGAACACTAGCAGGTGGATAGACTAAGAAACATTTATTATTTTTAATTTAAAACAAATTTTAAGGAAAGAAAAGATTTCGCCTTAGACAGGATTTGTACCTGTACCCTTTCGTCTCAACCTACTTACCTGCTTATAGGCTTATGGGTAAGCAGATAAGTAGGTGGTGCAATGTATGGTATCAATGTTTCTGAAATGTATTTTAGCGAATTTTCATGCACGTTGAACACGTTATTATTTTAACAACAAAACATTATTTCAAAGCCGTAGCCTATGATATTTAGATTATACTTTTAAGGTCAAGTTAAAACTAGATTTAATTTTAGGCTAACGTATCGCTAGCAGCCTCGGCCACAGGAAAGAGACGCACCTGTAACGTCTATGGTGTCTATAGGCCTCGGTTATATAATAGCGTAAGGAGAGCCGTGTGCTTGTTCGTTATCTTATCACCTTAAAAAAGATATAAAATGTTATCTGACAGAGGCAGCTTGGCTGTATATTATTAGATGTACGCGTTCATCTAAGGGGTGAAAACAAAAAAAAATCAAAGCGCGGCAAAGTTAAAGACGGGACTTGTCGCAACTTGTTTTGATTTTACTTTGGTCTTTGAATTGTTAAAATTATTGTTGTTTGCGTATTTTATTAAAATATTGCCACCTTTAATGTTTTATTTGTGTTAGAAGTAGTGAAAAAGTGTTTTGTATTCAAATTCGACATGGGCCTATGCTGTTCTATCTTTTTGTGTGCAAGAAAACATAATGTAAGTAAAAAATGTTTGTCGCTCTGATTTTGTTTTTTAAGTATTTATTGAAATTTAGTGTGAAAAAATTAAAACTAGGTATAGATTTTGTGCCACAAAGTACCTACCTACTACATACTTATTATTTACCTAGCAATTGTATAGTATTTTATTGAATAACATAGGTACCTAATTACTCTAATTTACATCTAAATTTATGGTCGTAGTACTAATATCAACTGATAGCAAACATTTATTAGTACATTTTAACTACAATTCTTTATTTTTATTAACAAATAGGTAAGTAGGTATATAAACACAACAAAATATACTAGTCTGAAGTTAGCTGAAATTTGAAAGTAAAAATATTCAACATGTCATTTTGATTCGAATAAAAACGTGATTAGAAATAAAGAAAAGGAAACCAGATTTTAATTAAATGAACTAAATATGCTTGTAAGTATATTTTCTTTTTGACTTACCACTCAAAATTTATACTCAAAAAACATTTTCACCACGAGATTCTGATAATTTAAATTATCTCAGGAATTCAGGACTCAGGACAGTATGAATTCCTGGGAATTTTCCATATTTAAAAAATGCCTTGTCTGCCTAAGGTTTGCAAACTACTATCACAGTGCTTGATTCTACTATTGTTGTACCTCTGCCTAGCTCTTTAGGTATAGGTATAGATGTGAAGATATTTTCATCAGAATTATTACTCCTTGGCCCAGTCTCAGTTTGGCAATAGATCATTATCGCCTTTGGTGTTTACAAAAATTTTATATGTAACCAATATAAGCATTATAAGCAGAGATTAGTAACTGTGTAGGTATATTGTCTTTGCTAGGTATAAGGAAATCCACCAGTTCCTTTGCCTTCAAGTCCTACACAAAAATAATAGTTACCTGTCTAA
Organism: Calephelis nemesis; assembly: GCA_002245505.1. Classification (NCBI taxonomy): domain Eukaryota; kingdom Metazoa; phylum Arthropoda; class Insecta; order Lepidoptera; family Riodinidae; genus Calephelis; species Calephelis nemesis. The sequence continues at coordinate 92,134 of NJDD01000215.1, forward strand.
AGTAATTTAGTGTAAATATAAATGAAACTTAATTGGATTTGGTAGCTACTAAAACTTACCAATAGGTAGGTACAAAATGTTCGTTCGGTCGTTCAATTATCCAGTTAAAATGAGCCATCGATGTGTCATCGATAAGTTTATTTCAATGCCAATTAAAAGAATTTTAGATTTAACCTCAGACCAATAAAAAAGTATTAGTGGTCTGGGCGTTTAACTTTTCAATAGTTTTCTAAAACAACGTTGAAAAACCTTCACACTTATGTATCTTCGCAGCGTACTTTTCTAAAAGACGTCTCCTACCACTTCAAGGATATGGGCGTAAAGAAAGATACTATACTAACTGCCGGAACGCTAGTGTTTTCGAACAATTAGGTACCGACCTCTAGACCGATTTGAAAATACTCTTGTATGTTTTACCATTCTCCCTTATGATATAGCCTTATTTATTACTAGAAACAAGATGTCCACCCGTGCGAAGCCGAGGTATAATGCTATAAGTAAAGTATTATAGTAATAAATATAATGAATATTCGTCCGAAGCCACCGCAGACAAAATTACCGCTATTACTCACACCATTGATAACAGTGATTCGATAATGAAACTGGGCGAATAACTGCATAAAGTTGGTATTAAATATTAAAAAGATGACTAAAGTGGGACGTTTGAAATTGCATTGCACAATGGATATTACGGTAAAGTACGGGCATTACGGGCAAAGCATTTCTCTAATAATGTGGGAAATTTATATAAAGCACGAGAAAATGTTGAACAGACACAGCTATATAACAATATTATAATAAGTGTTATTACAATCTTTAAAATATGACTGTAACCTAAAACTGAATACCTGTAGCGTTACTTTGGAATCTCGATTTTATGTAAATTGGAAATTAATTTTGAACACAGTACCGACTCCGATAAAGATTTTTGAAATGAAAAATTCTTTAGCGGCATTGCGCACTTTTTTTGAATGGGTAAGAACTTCTAAACTGGCATCAGGACACGTGACCTGATCGAAAATTCGTGAGACGGCGCAGGGCGCTTGCGCGAATGTTCGTGTTATCATGTTTGTGTACGATAGCGCAATACATGCATATTGTATTTTGCTACATAAGTGATAGTACTTTCATACTGATAATTAAATAAAGCAAATCGTGATAAATGATTTCCTAACCATTCAAAAATATCAAAAACGCACAACGTTAATATTCAAGTTTCACTTCTGCCGGCACTCCCGGAGTGCACGCCTTTTTTTCAACTAAATGTTAATAATTAGCTGGTATTGGGTTCAAGACTACCTAAACTGACATATTCGACTGTTACCATTTTGCATGAAATCGAGGATCCAGAGTTGACCCTACTTGTTCGACGATCAAATCGTTAGGGTTTTATCTGAGTTTAATGTCACCGAAACCTGCGTGTTTGTAGGAAAAGTCCATTGAATGTCGAAGAAGCTAGGTCTGCAATCATCGTGACTCTTGGCACTCTATTATCTCTGCCTACCATGCATGACATAGCTTGATGTGTGTATTTATAACGAAAAACAAAATATTGCCTCTCAGATACAGTTGTGTAGACAACTGATGATAAGAGCAAGTTTCTGAACTATTTAAATAGGTAGTAGTTTTCATTTTTTTTTCTATAGGAATGAGCAACATTTTACACAGCTTATGATTCCTCATGTATTTGTAGTTAAAGTAGGGCGATCAATTTCATGATAGGCATTTCTAGATGTTAAAAAATAATAGTGAAATTTCGTGTTTTAAAAAATGCATTTAGGCAGTATGTAAACTCTCAAAGTTAGCCTTATTGATAATATAATTATTCTAAATAATCCACGGTTTAAAACGGTATTACAGATTTTAATTAAACTTTGATACAGTTTACAATGACAATTTAACTTTGGACTTAAGTATCTTCACGCCCATATCCACGAAGAGGTAGGCAAATGCACAACCAGGGCACGCACGGCTAGCCGAAGACACTATGTCCCACAATGTGATAACCCGAGCAACTTTTTTTTATCAGAAAATTGGTACGGTTATTGGTATGGTTTATCTAAATCGTTAATAAGATATCCTATCGAATGGTGTGATGTTAGAAACAACCGCCCATGGGTCAACATCAGAAGAGTTCGCTGACATTGTAATACAGGATTTTTAAGTGGTTATCTACTCTTGAATATCCCTAAACATAGCTTGTTGGAAAAACGCATTGTGGACCCAAATTCTAACAGTAGCCAAACGGAATGTTGTAGAAATTGTAAACGTATTACCTACTTTTAATATAATATTATGATGTACATAAGCAAAGGATATTTGAAAATAAAAATGGTTATCGTAATTTCAGGGAGGTGGTGGGGTTGGAGGCAGTATGCGAGTACCAAACACGGATTCTTGTGTGGAAGTTGGAGCTGCTGACCTCGAAGATGGTGCTAACGGCCTTCAAGTTCGACGAGGGAGTGAACCCACCTTACATCAAGATATGTTACCTCCTCAGAAGCAGGTAATTTTCTAATTTATTGCTTATAATTTTGTAGCCTAAGTTTCCTTTCCTAGATAGCGCCGCACTTTTCCTCCTGTGTGTTCTTTTGAAGAACAGCGTGGTTCTATCATAAAATCTAAAAAAATCTCCAATTATTTGACGAAATTGGAGATTATTCTTAATATAATTATATTGTATGTAGTTTTTATAGCAAAGAAATTATGATTTGTTTATTTTTCTTAACCTGGACATTATAGCAATAAGAATAAAATGTGCTAGTAAATAATGTCATTGAAAAAACTCGTCGTAGTAGCTACTAGCGGGGTCCTAACTGTTTAGTTGTTCTAGTAGATTCCTTTTTAAAAAACCTAATCCGCCTCTGTGATGTCTGTGATGTGTGTGGGTCCAGTGTTGGCGTTGAACACTTGAATGTCTCGGGTCCGATTCCTGGCAATTATAAAATTTTCGATTTTCCTAATGAAAACAATGTTGCTCAGTACCTATCGGATAAGTTGACGATAGGTTCGCCACCTACATATACATCGTAGGACGTAGGAGTACCTTCGGCTATGGGTACCTACTATTATGTATTACTATTATGGGAAGCAGGCGTGAAAATGGAGTGTAAAAGACTAATGTACCCTTGCAGGTGTGCGAGCAGACGAAGCGGTGGTCGGCGGCGGTGGTGTGTCGGGAGGACAGGG